>CM045730.1:74858881-74941763 GCA_024760905.1 Plotosus lineatus
GACTCCAGCTCTTCGAATAGCAAGCTGGAACATACGGACTATGTGTCCTGGACTGACAAGTGATCTTCAGCAAATTGACGATGCTTGCAAGACTGTAGTCATCGACCATGAACTGACACATCTGAATATCGACATTGTTTGTCTACAGGATACACGCCTGGCTGACAGTGGTACTATCAAAGAGGCAACTCCACCTTCTACTGGCAGGGCCTGCCACAAGACGACCCGAGACTGCATGGTGTAGGTTTCACTGTGAAGAACTCACTGACTACGGCTATTGAACCTCCTTCCAGTGAATCAGAGAGAATCCTTGCTTTACGCCTCTCTACAACTGCAGGCTTTGTAAACCTCCTCAGCATCTATGCACCAACACTCAGTTCCACCCCGGAGGCCAAGAACCAGTTTTACGAGGCTCTGGATGATGCAATTTCCAGGATCCCCAGCACTGAAGGACTTTACCTACTAGGAGACTTCAATGCTAGAGTGGGTGCCGACTGTGACACCTGGCCTTCCTGCCTTGGTCAGGATGAATGAGAATGGACAGAGGTTGTTGGAACTGTGCTGCCATCATGGCCTGTGTGTAACAAATACATACTTCAAGTTCAAAGACTGACACCCCAGATCTTGCCACTGGCACCAGCTAGACCTTATCCTCACCAGGCACACGGATCTGAGCAGCATTCTCCACACTAGAAATTTCCATAGCGCAGACTGCGACACAGATCACACCCTCGTTGGAAGCAGGATAAGGCTGACAACAAAGAGGATCCATCACTCCAAAACTAAAGGCCTCCCACGCATCAACACCTGCTCCTAAAGGGATCCCCAGTGAATCCAACTGTTTCATGACACAGTCAAGGAGAAGTTGGTTCGCAGACTCCTGGCGAAGACACCAACAGCAAGTGGATCTTCCTGAGAGATACTATCTACACAACAGCCCTCACCGCATTTGGGAAAAAGGAGCGTAGGAGTGTAGACTGGTACGAGGCTCACTGGGAGGAGATGCAGCCTGTGACAGAAGCCAAGAGGGAAGCCCTCCTAGCATACAAGCAAAACCCTAGCACCAGTACTCGGGACACCCTCGAAGCTGCACGAAACAAGGCCCAGTAGACAGCCCGCCGCTGTGCAAACGACTTCTGGCTGAACCTCTGCAGCAAGATCCAGATGGCAGCTGACACTGGCAATGCAATGGCCTTGTACAATGGCATCAAGACAGCTACTGGCTCAACCACAATTAAGACTGCACCCCTCAAGACCAAGACCGGGGAGGTGATCACGGACCAAGGCAAGCAGCTTGAACGCTGGGTGGAACATTACCTGGAGCTGTAAGCAACCAAGAATGTGGTGACTGATGCAGCATTAAATGCCCTGCTAAACTTACCTGTCATGGAGGATCTGGCTTACCTGCCTTCAGTGGACAAACTGGGCAGAGCCATTGATTGTCTGGCCTGTGGAAAAGCCTCTGGAAAGGATGGCATACCCCCGAAGTCTTGACGAGTGGCAAGCCAGCACTCCTGCAGCACCTCCATGAGCTGCTGTGCTTATGCTGGGAGGAAGGGTTCATCCCCCAGGACATGCGCGATGCAAACATTGTAACCCTCTACAAAAACAAGGGCGACCGCAGTGACTGTAACAGCTACTGTGGCATCTCCCTCCTTAGCATCATAGGGAAAGTCTCTGCTCGTGTTGTCCTTACTTGCCTTCAGATTCTTGCTTCCCGGGTGTACTCAGAATCACAGTATGGTTTCAGGGCAGGCCGATCCACAGTTGATATGATCTTCTCACTTCGTCAACTGCAAGAGAAGTGTCGGGAACAGCAGAAGCCCCTGTATATTGCCTTCATAGACCTGACTAAAGCATTCGACCTGGTCAGCAGAAGCGGACTCTTCAGCCTCCTGCAGAAGATTGGATGTCCTCAAAGGTTACTCCAAATCGTGACCTCCTTTCACGAGGACATGCACAGCACAGTCTGCTTCAGTGGTGGGACTTCTGAAGCCTTCCCAGTGAGCAGTGGTGTGAAGCAAGGCTGAGTCCTAGCTCCGACACTCTTTGGGATATTCTTACTCGATGCTTCTTCAGTATGCCTTCTCTGACAGTGAGGAAGGGATCCATATCCACACCAGATCAGATGGAAAATTGTTTAACATAGCTCGACTGCGCGCTAAGACAAAGGTGAGGCAGGTCCTCATCCGCGAGATGCTGTTCGCGGATGACGCTGCACTGACGTCCCACACTGAGGCTGGTCTTCAAGAGCTAGTCAATCGCCTGTCCCATGCCTGTAATGAATTCGGACTGACCATCAGCCTGAAGAAGACAAACATCCTGGCCCAGGGCACAAACACAGTCCCAAACATCAACATAAATAACACGCAGCTTGAGGTCGTGGACTCCTTCACCTACCTGGGATCCACTATCACCAACACTCTTTCTCTTGACACAGAGATCTCATGCAGAATCGGGAAAGCCGCCGCAGTGATGTCCAAACTGAAGAAGCGTGTATGGAGTAACACCCAGCTAACGGAGAACACCAAGCTACGTGTCTACCAGGCCTGTGTACTCAGCGCACTCCTTTATGGCAGTGAGGCCTGGTCCACATACGCTGGTCAGGAAAAGCGTCTCAACAGCTTCCACGTCCGCTGTCTCAGGTGTCTGCTCCATATAAAATGGCAAGGCAAAGTAACCAACACCGAGGTGCTACAGCGTGCTGGCATGCCAAGTCTGCTCGCACTGCTGAGCCAGAGGCGACTTAGGTGGTTGGGTCACGTACGGCGAATGGACGAGGGGCGCATCCCTAAAGACATGTCATATGGAGAGCTGAGTGAGGGCTTCTGCCGAACAGGAAGACCACAGCTTCGGTACAAGGACGTGTGCAAGCGGGACATGAAATTATCTGGCATCGACATCAACACCTGGGAAGGCACTGCTGAAACACACCAGCTCTGGAAGACAACTGTCAACAAGGGGTCAGCAAAGCTGAAAGCAACAGAATAAACAAGCTATCTGAGAAAAGAGAAAAGAGTAAAAAAAGGGCAGCCCCCATGGCACCGCAAAGCCCTTTTGTATGCAGTAATTGTTTAAGAAACTGTCACTGTAGGGTGGGCCTTTACAGTCACTCCTGCAAATGCCTACCATAGCGCTACACCATCGTCTCTCGAGACGTACGGTTGCCACCGCCGCCGCCGAATAGATGAATTGTCTTATGCTGAAAAGCTGTGCTTGTTGTTGGCGAGAGATTCCATGTTGTTAATATCATATGCTGTGACATACATGTACTATATTTCATGTGGTACGTTGTATCAATTCAGTGATGTCACGGTAACTTTGTGTACGCATGCACTTAACAATGGTAGCTTTCGGGTCGATAACTTATACGACAAGCACATAAACCAAAACCGCTGTGTGTGCAATGGTTTATTGATGATATAAAATTTAAGCCACAATTGCTTCAATAAATTATACTTAAGCTACCGCCAATTTATCTAGTCGGCGTTTCATTTCCCATTTAAGGCTTAGGCTCGGGTCAACCGAGATGTGCACCCCACCCCCCATGGTCAGACCAGCCTACGCCTTTGCTGATCACAAACTGAAGCGTGGTCATCCAAAAGCCAATGGCCAGTAAAAAATGTAGACGGATTAAATTATATTTTAATATAAAATAATATTATTAAAAAACATCAATTTTATTATTAAAACCAAATGTCTTAATATTAATATTAAAGCAGGTTTCATTAAAAAGAATTCTTTGAAAGTATATTTTTTATTGATTTCATTATTATTTGACTGGAGTATAAAAGAAGTACTGATCAAGGAAATATATTGATTTATTTTATAAAAAAGGTTTGACCATTGTTTTGCTGAATATCTTATTTAAAAATCCTGCAGATTGTTATGATACATCTCTAGGATGCTCCTGAACACATCATCAGTGATGTAACCTGAGGTCCTCGGATGTTTCGGGTCTTTCAACATCAGACACCCTCGCCCAGGCGACCCAGCCATGGTTGATCAGACCCGACTTGTGTTCAGGTGGCTTTTGCTTTCCCATGGATCTCCTCTCCTAATCCACAGCCATCTCGAGGCTTTCTCTGCTTCCTCAGTGATCCTCTTGATGGCTCTTCTCCTCTCCATCCCCGTAATGCCCAGCACACTCAAGGTTTTATAGAGTGATTGGCCTGCGAACCCTCTGCAGCCAACCTCGATGGGCATACACTGTGCCTTCCAGCCCTGCTTACGACAGCCTACGACCAGATCTTCATATTTGGTCTTCTTTCTCTCATGGGCCTCATCCAGTCGGTCCTCCCATGGCACGGTGAGCTCCATCAAGATGATGCTCTTTGTCTCCTTTGACACCAGGAGGATGTCTGGCCTCAGGGTGGTTGAGACAATACACTGGGGGAACTTGAGTTGTTTCTCCAGGTCAACAGACAGCTGCCAGTCTTTTGCGGTTGCCAGTAGCCCCGATGGGTTCCTGGCTCCTGCGGTTTTTCCCAACGTCTCACCCGCCTTCACAACTGAGTGGTGGGGCAGGACCGTCTGCTGCTTTTGCTGATTCCCATGCTGATGACTTCTGCAATGGGTTTCAGAACCTGGTTGTGGCGCCAGGTGTACCGCCCCTGCCCAAGGGATACTGGACAGCAGCTCAGAATGTGCTCCAACGTGCCTCTGCCTGGGCACTGCAGGCAGTTGGGAGACTCTATTGGACTATGGACTGGGCAGAATGTCATAGACCACTTGGACAAGGAACTTTATTCAGTGCGGCTCTGCCCGCCAGAGCTCTGCCCATGTGACTTTTCGTTCCATGGCCTGCTCCCACCTTGTCCAGGCACCCTGCTGCCTTAGGCCGACCGCTCTGCTGCTCCTCCTCTCCTCCACTTATGCCCTCACCTCCTCCTGCACCAATCGCCGTCTCTCCTTCCCCTTGGCCTTCTCCATACTGTTGCGTTGTACATGTTCCCAGACCAGCCCTACCATAGGTCACTGCTCCGACCAGGGCTCTGTGATATATCCGCAATTCAGCATGTGTGACAGCTTCATTGGCTCTCCACTTCCTCCTGGTTTTCACTCTGACCCCTGCCTGGGCCACCTTAGGGTTGCTGGAGTCCCGGTACATCATCACTTCTCTTGCCTTTGTCACCTTAAACTCCTCCTCTAGTGATCTCAGCGGCAGTTGGAGCTTGGTGTTGCGTCCATAGAGAGCGATGCTACTAAGACTCCTAGGCAGACCCAGCCACCTCCTGAGGAAACTGCTCACCTTCCTCTCTAGGCCCTCAACAATCGAAATTGGAACCTCGTAGATGAGTAGAGGCCACAGAACTTTGGGCAGGATGCCATGTTGATAAATCCAGGCCTTGAACTTCCCGGGTAGCCCAGACCGCTCCACTGTTCTCAACCAGCTCTCCAGCTCCTGACAGGTTTCTTGAATGGATGCTGAATCCTTAAGGCTGCTGTTGAACACCTTGCCAAGACTCTTCACTGGTTTTTCAGAGACTGTTGGGATTGGTGCCCCACCGATGCTAAAGCGGAACCTGTCCACAACTTTGCCCCTCTTCAGCACCAGTGACCGTGATTTCTCCGGCTTAAACCTCATCCTTGCCCATCTACACAGCTCTTCCAGCCCTTGCAGAATCCACCTGCTTCCTGGTACTGACTCGGTGGTAACAGAGAGCTCATCAACATTTATTTGTACGCTTTCGGAGGATGGGAGGAGTGGTCAAAAAATGTATACTCTCTGTACGCTTGGGAAAATGTTGAACCGCCTCATAATTATCTTAGGTGAACATGAAGATAGATGTGGAGAACACTGATTGGATAATGAGGTTCAGGTGAAGAGGTGTTTGCTTTATATGGGCTTGTGAAACCGAACCGGGGAAGATCATTACAGGGTCCTGATTCTGTAGTCCATACTCTGGAGAAAAATCTCCACAGAGTCCTGCTGCTTCTGAATCAAAGCTATATAAATGCTCGGATTGTGGGAAGGATTTCACAAGGACTGGTAATTTCAAATGTTATCAGGTATCCATTCAGGAGAGAATGTTTACGTCACGAGTGAGAAACCAGAGCAAGTGTTACCAGCAGTAAGATTGAAAGGCCTGTTCTGAGGACAGTGGATGAAGCGTCCAGGTGTCAGGTCAGACTGTCCTATTATGTCAGTTCTCATGTGCTGTAATTGTATTACATAGCATATTGTAACGTTAGGATTGTTTCAGGAATAAATATTTATTTTGTTTACAAAAAAAACACTGATCTCTACTTTCATCTTCCTAGACATTCCAACCTGTATTACGGGATCAAACACATTGTCTCAGAAACATAAGTCAGAGACTGATCATGATTGTGTAGTCCATTGACATTAGATACTGTAATATAAAGTGGCGGCTCATTCGGGATCGCTCTTGCCTACTTTTCAAAATTTATTCGGCCTTCACCTGCCTTTTTTATTGTTTACAAATATTTATCTGGGGGTTTTTTTTGTTTTGTTTTGTTTTTTTGTTTGTTATTGTTTTGACATCTTAACATGGCAGAATTCAAACCTGAGGCATTTGTTAAGGATCCTGATCTGCTTGAACATTTGACAAAGGATCAGTTGTTGTGTTTGGGTCAATACTTGAGGTTAGGTGTGAAAAGAGCTTTTCAGAAAGCCTGATATCCTTGCTAAAATCATGCAGGATCTGGTTAGCAAAAGTTTAATTGAAGAGAGTAAAGTTAAATTATTCAAAGATGAAAGCCTTGCTATGCAGGTAGAATTGCAACAAGAGCTAGCATTGAAACAGAAATATAAAGAGAAAGAAATTAGAGTTAAAACGACTGGAGTTTGAAAAGCTTAAATTAGAACATGGTCCACATGCTGCCCCAACTACCAGTAACAGTTTTGATGTTACCAGGAAGATTAGACTTGTCCCACCTTTTCAAGAAAGAGAGGTTAATAAGTATTTCTTGCACTTCGAGAAGGTAGCAGAACGCTTAAAATGGCCTCAGGGAAAATTGGCCTATGCTATTACAAAGTGTGCTGACTGGTAAGGCCAGAGAAACTTATACAGAGCTTTCAGTAGAGGCTGCTGCTGACTATGACCAGGTTAAACACTTAATCCTGAAGGGTTGAGTTAGTTCCAAAGGCTTACCGCCAAAAATTCAGATACTGGGAAAAGCACAGTGATTAGACTTATGTGGAATTTGCTTGAACAGAAGAAAAGTTTGCGCCAGTTGATTTTGCTTGAAGATTTCAAGCGCTGCATTAAAATGGATGTTAAAACGTTTCTCTATGCTAGCTTGTGGGGTAGAAACCTCATTTGATTCCTGTGAGTAATTCAACAAGGCTAGGTCCTTTCAAGACTCTTGCACGAGTATTGCAAGTGAGGCTAGGTCCTCTTATGATGAGCAGAAGCTTGTTTTTACTGCGGGGCTTAATAAGGATGTAGATTCCTTTCATGACTCTGAAATGGAGTTATTCGAGCCATTCATACATGATGGTTTTTATATCACTTTCAAGTGATTCTTTTTTTTTTTTTTTTTTTTTTTCCAGATTCAACCCCTATTAGAATTTTGAGAGACACTGGTTCAGCTCAGACTCTCATGTTATCAAATACTTTGCCCTTTTCTGGTCTTTTACTGGTGCATATGCACTTGATAATGGTGTGTTTTCAGATCAACATGCTTAAGTTCCACTTCAAACGGTGTATTTAAAGTCAAACTTGATTTCTGTTCGTGCTACTGTGGGCATAGGAACTACTTTACCCTTTAAGGGAATTCAGTTACTTCTAGGCAATGATGTTGCAGGTAACAAGGTTCAGCTGGTGCCAATAGTGACCGGAGAAGCCGTCACTTGATCAGGACGCTGATCCTGTGAATCAGGAAATGCCTGGTTTATATCCTTCATGTGTTGTAACCAGGGCGATAGCCAAGAAAAACACACATGATGATAGTGGTCCAGATAATAACACTCTTGGAGTCACCAGTGACTCGTCTAACGACTCGCCCGTACAGGATGTAGCATTTTCTAGGGCAGAACTTATTGTGGAACAGCATAAGGACCCTGATAATTCATGCTTGTTTCCCAGAGCAGGACCTAAAGATGAACTCTCTCAAAACCAAGTTTGTTTCTAGGTGAGAAATAGAATGCTCATGTGGAAATGGCAACCACTTGATGTATGTGCTGATGACGAGAGGGCTGTCAAACATCAAATAGTTGTTCTTCTTTTCCTTTCATCTGTTCCCTTCAGGGGTCGCCACAGCAAATGATCTGCCTCCAACTCTCCCTATCCTCTGCATCTTCTACTCTTACTCCAATGACCTGCATGTCCGCCTTCTTCGACCAACAGTAGTCCAATTTCCATCAGCACCCTGTTGGTTAACAGCACTGATGGCGGTCATTGTTAACCCGGGCCTCGACCGATCCGGTATGACTTGTTTTGACCATTTGCATTTTTAATGTGGCAGAAGTTTTACGCCGGATGCCCTTCCTGTCGCAACCCTCTGCATTTTTCCGGGCTTGGGACCGGCATAAGGGGGAGAGACACTGGTTAGTGCCCCGCCGCCTCATGGCTGCATTTGTCAAACATCACATAGTAGTGCCCAAAAAACTATCCGAGTGAAATTCTTAGCATGGCACACGAGGCTCGAGGCTCCTTTGTCTTGCCATTTAGGTATAAATAAGACTTATCAGAAGTTCCGTACACACTTCTATTGGCCTAACCTCGGGACTTCTTCTTCTTTTCCTTTCGGCTTTTCCCTTCAGGGGTCGCCACAGCGAATCATCTGCCTCCATCTCACCCTATCCTTTGCATCTTCTTCTCTTACACCAACGACCTTCATGTCCTCCTTCACCACATCCATGAATCGTCTCTTTGGTCTTCCTCTAGGCCTTTTGCCTGGTAGTTCCAGCCTCAGCATCCTATTACCAATATACTCACTATCCCTCCTCTGTACATGTCCAAACCATCTCAATCTAGCCTCTCTGACTTTGTCTCCAAAACGTCTTACATGTGCTCTCCCTCTGATGTGCTCATTCCTGATCCTATTCATCCTCTTTACTCCCAAAGGGAACCTCAACATTTTCATCTCCGCTACCTCCAGCTCTGCCTCCTGTCTTTTCCCCAGGGCTACTGTTTCTTGAAAAATTTCAACGGATTTAAATAAATTGGAAAAATAGTTAATTCAGTCTTGGGAAAACCGGAACTTGCGGCATATGCCGGAAAACTTGCACCCATGGAATTATGAACAATTGTTTAGTGACATTCCAACACGAACTAACATGTGCCTTGATGTTGGTGATGCAAGTGCAGTCAAGCAGCATCAATACAGACTGAATCCTGAAAAGCAAAAGGAGGTACAATATTTGCTGACAATTATTTTGAACCTAGTAACAGTAACTGGAGTTCACCTTGCATTCTCGTGCCCAAGTCTAATGGATGTTACCGGTATGTGCACTGATTATCGGAAAGTGAACTGTGTGACATAAACTGATACGTTCCCGATTCCGAGGATCAATGACTGCATTGATGGACAGTAACTCCAGATATGTCTCCAAGTTTGACTTGTTAATAGGCTTTTGGCAAGTTCTGCTTACAGAACAAGTGACGGGTGTCCGCATTTGTCACTCCACAAGGACTGTACCAGTATAAAGTTATGACATTCGGCATGAACTTGCCAGCCACGTTCCAGCACCTCATCCACATGGTTGTCAAAGACGTTCAGGGCTGCCACAGATATATTGATGATCTGATAGTGTACAGTGACACCTGGGATAAACGTGAAGAATCTGCAGACGAACTCTTTAAAAGACTCAGTGAAGCAAGTCTGACCGTCAACTTGGTCAAATCTGAGTTTTGTCATGTAACATTTTCTGGTTGATATTATAGGGTGGGATTCAAGTAAAACCTTCTTTTACTTTCGGCTGTTCCCTTCAGGGGTCGCCACAACGAACCATCTGCCTCCATCTCACCCTATCCTCTGTATTGTCTTCTCTGACACCAACTACCTTCATGTCCTCCTTCACCACATCCATAAATCGTCTCGTTGATTTTCCTCTAGGCCTTCTGCCTGGTCTTTCCAACTTCAGCATCCTACTACCAATCTACTCCCTATCCCTCCTCTGTACATGTCCAAACCATCTCAATCTAGCCTCTCTGACTTTGTCTCCAAAACCTCTTACATGTACTGTCCCTCTGATGTACTCATTCCTGATCCTATCCATCCTCGTTTCTCCCAAAGAGAACCTCAACATTTTCATCTCTGCTACGTCCAGCTCTGCCTCCTGTCTTTTTTCCCCAGGGCCACTGTTTCTAAACCAGTGGTTCTTAACCTGGGTTTGATCGAACCTTAGGGGTTCGGTGAGTCAGTCTCAGGGGTTTGGCGGAGGTCAAGACGCACACCCGACTCGTATTCATGACATGCCTCACTTGGCCATCGTTGGCTGCAGGTGATCATGCTACATTGCTTGGCCAATCTGTGCTGCAGGAAATTTGGGCAGCTCCGTAGTTGACTTGTGACTGTTGTGATGGTACGTCGTGTGATTTCTTAATGTTTTAATCCATACTATGTTGAGCAAAAAAAGAAAGTGGTCAGATGAATAGTCCTATCTGCATGATTTGCGAAGTAGGATCAACCCCCGCTGATGGTTAAAAACCCATGTCGAATCAAATGAGAGAATTTGCTGTGGTGACTCTCGAACGGGGGTGGGGGAAGGAAAAGATCAACCCCCGGTGACTGACACATACGTATGTGTGTATATAATGTCAATTAAACATTCAAAAATATTGCATAAGATGTAAAAAAAAAAAAATTACACAGGTGCACGCACTCAGATGTGCACTGAACATAAAAATGTTAGTCCTGTAGTTGTGATGGGGGAGTTCATGCATTTTTCTCTGAACACGGTGAAGTTAATGCACGGTTCATTTTGGTACCCCAGTAAAACACATACCTATGTCTTGAATTTGAAGAAAAACATTTTATTTTTCAATAAATGAGGGTTCGATGAATAAGCATATGAAACTGGTGGGGTTCCGTACCGCCAACAAGGTTAAGAACCACTTTTCTGAATCAGACAACATCGCTGGCCTTAACACCGTCCCGTACACTTTTCCCTTCATTCTTGCCGATACTCTATCACACCAGATACTTTTCTCCAACCTGCCTGCACATGCTTCACCTCTTTTCCACACTCTCCATTGCTCTGGATTGTTGAGCCTAAGTACTTCCCTTATCTCTGCCCACTGTAACCTCACCGTTCCTCTTGGGTCCTTGTCATTCACATGCATTGTGTCTTACTGAGGCTAACCTTCATTCCCCTCCTTTCCAGGGCATACCTCCACCTCTCTAGATTTTCCTGCACGTGTTCTCTGCTCTTTAGGGTGAGAAGCTCCGCCATCCGGGGAGAGCTCGGAGTAGATCCGCTGCTCCTCCGCATTGAGAGGGGCCAGTTGAGGTGGCTCGGGCATCTGGTCAGAATGCCCCCCGGACGCCTCCCTGGTGTGGTGTTTCGGGCATGTCCAACCGGGAAGAGACCCCGGGGTCGACCTAGAACACGCTGGAGGGACTATGTCTCTCGGCTTGTCTGGGACCGCCTCGGTGTCCCCCCGGGAGAGTTGGAGGAAGTAGCTCGGGAGAGGGATGTCTGGACCTTTTTGCTAAGGTTGCTGCCCCCGCGACCCGACCCTGGACTAAGCGGAAGAAGATGATGATGATGTTCTCTGCTCTCACTACAGATCACAATGTTGAGTTAAACCTATTGGTGCTATTAATGTCTTTCCTAAATTGATAAGATCTTTTGAACCTTTGCAACTTTGAAAAGTTAGTGATTGTGATCACAGTTGTTAGAAAACTTGTTTTTTTTTTTTTGTTTTTTTTTTCTTACAGGCATATGTGTGAGCCACTCCACCGAAAGTAGGCTCTTGGGTCCAAAAAATTTGATTTTTACACAGTCAGATAGAGGAGGCCCAAAGATGCAAAATGCAGCAAAAAAATTGTCAATATCTTAAACTGCAGCATTCAACTTAAACTTTCAAGACGTTTTAAAGAAAAATGAGTACAAAGATTACACTTCTTCCAAGATCATTAGTCCTTAGCAACCAAACATTTTTATGCACTTCAGCTGTATAAACTTTAAGAAAACATGTCTAGGAAAAGTTTTAGGAAGAGATGAGGGGGAATCATCCTCATTTTAATCTGACACGCCCTTTTAAACCCACAGTCACCGTGGTAAGCCCCCCAAATTAACAAAAAACTACTTTTTTATTTATTTTTTTATTCCAATAAGATCAGTATATCTTTTTTGACCATATTATATAAAGGTTCACTAGTAACACTAGTTATAGGGGGGGTTCCTCTTTCTAGGGTGGGGTGTGTCAGATAATAATTGAAAGCACCGTTTTAAACTAATGCTTATTAAGGTAAGAGGAGTTCTCACTTGATTACATCAGGTCTCTCCAATCAGATTTTATCACCATCATTGTGTGGTGTAACACCCCTCCCTGAATTGCCACCTTATCATGGTGAAGGGGTTTGCGTGACCTAATAATCCTAGGAGCTTGTTGTCTGGGGCATAATGCCCCTGGTAGGGTCATCCAAGGCAAACAGGTCCTGGGTGAAGGTCCAGACGAAGTGTGATTCAGAAGATGTCTATGACCAAGAAACTGCCGACAAGGATACAGTTTCCCTTGCCCGGACACAGGTCACCGCCCGCCCCCGGAGAGGCTTGAAGGCGAGCGCCTGGTGGTCGGGCTTCTGCACATGGAGCCTAGCCCAAAAAGGAGACATGGGTCTGCCCTCCTATGGCCCCACCACCCTTGGGAGGAGTTTTAGGGGTCAGGTGCAATGTGAGTTGGGTGGCAGCTGAAGGCATGGGTTCTGCTGGACCGATCCTTGGTTACTCACTCTGACATTCAGGACATGGAATTTCACCTCTCTGGCGGGGAAGGAGCCTGATCTGGTGCGTGAGGTGGAGAGGTACCGACCTAGATATAATTGGGCTCACCTCATTGCATAGCTTGGGCTTTGGAACCACCCATCTCGAGAGAGGCTGGAGCTTATTCCATTCTGGAGTTGCTCATAAGGAGAGGCGGTGAGCCGGTGTGGGCTGTCTTGGGGACCAAATGTTGAGGTTATCCCCGGTTGATGAAAGGGAAGCTTCCCGCCATCTTTGGGTGGGGGGTATGGGTCCTGACTTATTTGTGCGTATGCACCAAATGACAGTTCAGGGTACTCACCCTTCTTGGAGTCTTTAGGGGTGTGTTGGCGAACGCTCCCTCTTGAGACTCGCTTATTTTTCTTGGGAGACTTCAATGCCCATGTGGGCAATGATATGACCTGGAAGGGTGTGATCGGTGTAGGTACAGCCTCTCCAGTCTGAATCCGAATGGCGCTGTTGGACGTCTGTGCTCGTCAGTTTGTCTATCACGAGCACCATGTTCGAACATAAGGGTGCCCATAAGTGCACTTGGCACCAGGACACCCTAAGACGCAGTTCAATGATTGACTTTGTAGTCGTGTCACCGGACTTGCAGACGTATGTTCGGGACACTCGGGTGAGAGGAGGGACCTCTTCAAGCAAAATCAACTGGCACAAACTTTCATAGATCTTCTTTACATTTTTAGAACTACACCAGCGATCAAACAACTGCTCTTTGGTTCTAGCAAATTCCACAGAAGTCTGATTCCTGCACTTTTCACAGTACAGTCGGCCCCCTACTTACGAAGACCCTGTGTACGAAATCCCCGGGTTACGAAGATTATATTACTCTGGTTCCGTCCCTGGGATACGAAAACGACCCCCTCTTACAAAAAGAAATTCAAACACGCCAATCAAAATTTCACAGTTGAGTTGCGCTCTCATTGGCCGTCTCAACATCCCACCCCGCTGGCTTCCCAGATAGAAACCGAATAAGCTTAACTATTTAGTTTAGTTTTTTTAAGTTTAATTCAGTAAATGTTAAATGTGGGCGCATTTGAGCTTATCTGGAATTCCAATCCCTCAAGGAATCAAATTAAAGTTGAGTTTGTCAAACGAGGAATGCTCATGAAGTCCGAGCAGCTCAGCCATGCCCCTCAGCCGAAGCAGAGAGTAAACAGTTAGTTAGAGGCACAGCACCAAAATCAAAGTCCCCCAAAACGCTGACCATAACAAAAACCACACAAAATATTGGGGCATGGCTGAGCTGCTCGGACTTAATGCAGTTAATACCTGAATTCGGTCATCTCATGCCTAATGTAATACCTTCCTCTAGTGGGCATCTTTAAAAACCACAGTGCTGTGTTTTTTTTCAAAGAGAATGCATTTAAAGGTGTTTTTATATGTATGCTGCATAATATTTATATTTTATCAATAAATATCACAAAAATGTTGTTCTTAATCATTACTATATTTTACTACATTTAATACTGAATTAATGAGTAAGACTGTCTATAGAATGTGTTGAGGAAGCATATTTTAGCATATGTAATAGATGCATAGTATTTTACTTCCGGCTGCTGATTCGCGTATGTAACGTGATACATGGGGTATTACTTCCGTGTACAGGACTCGGGGATCATCTTCATTCGCGGGAGGAGCCAGAACCAAACCCCCGTGAATATCGAGGGCCTACTGTATATCCATTTTCTTTTAAATAGGCCAAAATTACCCGATGACCTGAGTTGTTCCGTACCAGATGTGTAAATCCTGATTGTGTTTAATCCTCTGGTTTAATTTGCTCCGTGGCATAGTGTGTGGTGTCATAATTGGCTAAATTGTTGTTGTTTTTTCTTTAGAACCTGTCTCAGGAAGGACCTGGAGTAAAAGTCCTCCTGTCGTAAGCAGATTCTGCCAAACTGAATTAATTGTGATTTTAATGAATCGCCATTGTTTGGGATGGAAATTGTATTTTTTGTGTAATGATTGGTGTGTTTTTCATTGAAATAAACTTTTTTTTTTTTTTTTTTTTTTTTGACTGACCTATTGTTTATTCTTGAATTTAAGTACATTAAAAGTTGTCTTTTCGAAACACGGCCTGTTTCTCAAATTTGGGCCTTTTGGACCTACTCACATTTTTATTTTATGATTCACTAATAGGGACCGATCTATTTTTCTGAGGGATCCCATGTTTGGTTGGCCTAAAGCCTGTGTCAGGTGTTCCCGGAGTCATCCTTGTTGTTGGTTGTCACGGGGTGTTCTGGGGGGGGGGGGGCTGAACATTTCAGGGGGTGGACATTTTTTTTTTTTTTTTTTTCTTTCCCTTTCAGTGTTCATTATTGGAACTTATGGAGGAGGAGTGTTTAGGCTCTTGCTGCTCAGTTATTTCCCTCGAGGTGTCTGTTCGGGGAAGAGTCATATAGAGACACCGTCTGGATGATTATGCCAGGAGTTTTGCTCGGTCCTTATGTTTCTCCATATTTATTGATATATCTGTGCAATGTCGGTTTGGGTGTATATCTCGGAGCTTCCAAATATTTGTTTATGCCTATCTGTGCAGTGTCCCGAACCCGGGGGGTGGTCGTCTTCCATACAGACACAGGGGTTGTTACCCTTGGATTGTCTGAGACCCCGCCTGGTCAAAGGGGCATGTTTCCAAGAGGGCCGCTTTCAGAGATGGAAAATCCTCCATGTCCGTCTCGGGCGGCGCTGCCCTATTCGTGCTCTGCGTGTTCGGGTTGTATAAATCTTGTGCCAGAGATGTTAGCGTTGCTCTGGTCCTGTCCAGGGTGCCCTGTTTTAGCCTCTTCCCCAGAAAATACCCCATGCTTTTGGACCTCGAAACTAATATTCTGAGAGGTCCTGAATCACACTCTCGTAATGATCCCCAAGATCCTTGGTTCAGGTGAGTGACAAGTTCGTTTCGTCTGTCACGCCGAAAACGGGTGGGAGTGAGAATCTCCCTCCGTGCATTTGCATGTTGTGCCGGATTGTGTGATCCTCCGATTGTTATGGGCAGCTAAATATTTGTGCGACTGTAAATATAAAAATACTTATGTTTGCTGTATCTACTCACTGTTACACATTGGTGAGTAAGGGCTATTGATAGTTTCACACATAGATGCAATATGTTTAAGGATGTGTGTGCTTTTAAGGTAGTAGTGGTGTGAAACCTGGGTGCACATGTACTGGTGGGCTTGTACAATGCTTTGGGGTGTTGCGAAATCACAGGGTTGTGCTGCATCCTATAGAAAACAGTGGCAAGGACTGGAGTTGTGCAATCCAACGGAGGGGAGGAGCAACACAGACATGACGTGGGGCTTGCCCGGGCTTGTTCAGGCTTGTACCGGAGAGAAAACAACTTGTTGGGGGAATCTAATATTAAGGACCTGTTGCCGACTGGCTACAGTCTCCTCGTGGCTCTTCGGATGGATCACGGATCAACTCATCCAAGGTGAACTATGGAACACGCTTCACCTAAGGTTCGTTGTTCGGGACTCCATCGACCCAGTCTATCATCCACGGCCACGCACAGCCCACGTGAGGATGGTCATCAGTTGTTTCGTCCGACACGTGGGATGGCAAGCCTTTCCCCGCCAGCACGTGCGCCATCACTAAAGTTACCCTGCTGCAGGCGCTGAGTGACTATGGGACCCTTGGCTAACTTGTATATGGTTTAGGTCGAAGTTGTAAATAATATGAACTTTATTCATATTATTAAACTATGAACCACCAGGCAGAAGGCCTAGAGGAAGACCAAAGAAGAGATTTATGGATAATGTGAAGGAAGACATGAAGGTTACTTGAATAAGAGAAGATGCAGAGGACAGGGTGAGATGGAGGCGGATGATTTGCTGTGGCGGCCCCTGAAGGGAGCAGCCGAAAGGAAAAGACAGTTTGTTGTGCTTTGCTGGTTTCACAGGGCAATTTCAATCCTTTGAATTTTCCTATCCGTATCAAGTGGGGGCTCGTCCAATAGAATTCATTAGGCATATGTAACACCAATGTTAAAACTGCGTGGGCGATCACGTGCGTGTTTTTCTGCATTATTTTAGAACCCCAAAACAGTTCTCTTCCTTTCGCCTTTTTCCCCTTTTACTCGGGAGTTGCCGGAGCGAATCATTTAATTCACACGTTTTGATTTGGCAAAGGTTTTTACGTCGGGTGCAACCCTTTTTAGCAAGGGACAGAAACACGCTGACGACTTTGCAGCTGACTCTTTATGAAAGTCAGCAATGGTTCTTTTAAATACCTCTCACCATAGACGGTGAGAAACATGGCCCGCCTTTGACAACCCAGTTAGCCGCCCTGAGGGGGGGGGGGGGGGGGGCAGTGACAACCTTGTGGAGAGTGGGACTCGAACCCCCAACCTTTTGGATCGGCGATCCAGTGCCCTATACCATGAGACCACCACAGTCCCGAACCCCAAAACGGTTCTGTGTTTCCAAAAATTCACTTCCCCTACCCCGATTTTGGTGGTGGGATAGAATTTAGGGTTAGGCTAGCCCTTCGGCTTCCCTAACATCTCATTCGAACCCGAAGAAACGGGGTCCCCGATGTGCACCGGTGCGCCCCGTTGTGCATGGCCCTTCCCCCCACCATTCAGATCCCCCCAATAACCAGCCATCCACGAAGCAAGTTGACCCTCAGCCATAGGTGGGGTTGAGTCAGGCTTTGGGCAATTTCAAGTTTGATTATCGATGGGGAGATGCGATGTGTGTGTGTGTCTGTGTCTTGGGTCGCTAGAAGGGGACAATGGGGTATGCTCCTCTAGGTTTATCCAGCAGGGGGCAGGCTAGTGCCTCGTGGGAGATGGGGAATGGGGCCGAGGTTGGGGTTAGGGTTAGGATGACATGTTAGGGCTAGCCTAAGAGTCAGGATCCCCGGTGTGTGCCCCGTTGTGCACGGTGTTTTCCTCAGGCCATTCAGATCCCCCCCCCCCCCCCCATGAGCCAGCCATCCTCGAAGCAAGCTGCCCCTCAGCCATAGGTTGGGTTGAGTCAGGCTTAGGGCAATTTCGAGTTTGGTTAGGGTTAGGGAAGCCAGAGGGCTCGCCTAAGAGCCAGGATCCCCGGTGTACACTGGTGCGCCCCGTTAGGGTTAGGGGGGTTAGGGTGAGATGTTAGGGAAGTCGAGGGGCTCGCCTCAGAGTCAGGGTCCCCGGTGTGTACCGGTGCGCCTCGTTGTGCACGGTCATTCAGGCCCCCAGGGGACCAGCCCCCCACGAAGCAAGTTGACCCCCAGCCATAGGTTGGGGTTGAGCCAGACTTGGGGCAATTTCGAGTTTGGTTATCGATAAGGAGAAGTGAAGTGTATTTTGGGTTGCTAGAAGGGGACCATGGGGTGTGCTCCCTTGGGTTATCCAGCAGAGGGCAGGCTAAGGCCATGTGGAAGAAGGGGAATTGGGCCTAGGTTGGGGTTAAAGTTTGGGCTTGGGGTTAGGGGCTAGAGGTTAAGGTTAGGGGTTGGGGTTAGAGGGTTAGGGGTTAGGGTTAGGGTGAGATGTTAGGGAAGCCGAGGGGCTAGCCTAAGAGTCAGGGTCCCTGGTGTGTACCGGTGCGCCCCGTTGTGCACGGTCCTTCCCCCGCGTCATTCAGGCCCCCAGGGGACCAGCCCCCCACGAAGCAAGTTGACTCCCAGCCATCGGTTGGGGTTGAGCCAGACTTGGGGCAATTTCGAGTTTGGTTATCGATAAGGAGAAGTGAAGTGTATTTTGAGTTGCTAGAAGGGGACCATGGGGTGTGCTCCCCTAGGTTATCCAGCAGAGGGCAGGCTAAGGCCACGTGGAAGAGGGGAATTGGGCCTGGGTCGAGGTTAAGGTTTGGGCTTGGGGTTAGGGGCTAGAGGTTAAGGTTAGGGTGGGGGTGAGGGCCGGGGTATAGGTTTGGGGTTAGGAGGTAGCGGTTAGGGTTGGGGTTGGGGTCAGGGTATAGGTTTGGGGTTAGGGGCTAGAGGTTAAGGTTAGGGTTGAGGTTGGTGTCAGGGTGTAGGTTTGGGGTTAGGGGCTAGAGGTTAAGGTTAGGGTTGGGGTTAGGGTCAGGGTATAGGTTTGGGGTTAGGAGCTAGAGGTTGAGGTTGGGGTCGGGGTGTAGGTTTGGGGTTAGGGGCTAGAGGTTAAGGTTAGGGTTGGGGTCAGGGCCGGGGTTTCGGTTTGGGGCTTGGGTCAGGCTCAGTTAGGCTGAGATGTTCGGGGAGCCAAAGGCTAGCCTGAGAGTCAGGGTCCCCGGTGTGTACCCGCGCGTCCCGCCGTGCCCGGTCCTCACCCCACGTCATTCGGATTCCCCCATGGATCCATCATCCACAAAGTAGTCCCGGGGGTTTAAGCTAGGGAGGTTTCCTCTATAAGAGATAAGTACTTACCTAGAGGAGGGAAAAAGGGAGGTCTGGTGTGTTTCATTGAGTCCTGTAGGATGTGTTGTGTCCAATTTTTTGACCCATGCGGCCTCTCTTTTCATTCTTTCTCCCCAGGTCCACGAAGGATCAGCCTGTAGGCCTGTCACGGACATTGCCCCTGGTCCGTGTGAGGTGAAGTGTTTGTAGAGATGTCTGTTTAAATGTTTCCGTCGAACTATGTTGTACCTGTGTTGATTCATTCTGGTTGCGATGGTGTTTCGTGTCTGGCCCACATATTGTAGTCCGCAGATGGCACAGGTTATGACATAGATGCAATTCTTTGTAAGGGGACTTATGCCGGGGTCTGCCTTGAATAATTGTTTTGTTTTGTGGTTTCTTAGAAATTTTTTTGCTTTATATTTCGGGCATAATCTGGTATTCCTCGAGGAACGATCGGTTTCAATTTTGACTGAATCAGCAGGTCGCCGAGGTTTTTGTGTCTTTATAGGCCGAGATGACCCTATAGTCCCAGTATTCCCGTACCTGATATATGCAGATCATAGTTGTGTTTGATCCTGTTGTGTAGTTTAGTGTGTGGTATCGTGTAGGTCGTGACGAGGGGCAAGATTGTGGTTTTTCTCTTTGTTTTTTGTGTTTAAAAGTCTTTAGAACCTGTCTCAGAAAGGATCTGGAGTAGCCCCTAGGCCTCAGGGCCCTGAACAGGATGCCCGTGGCCTCCCAGAAGTCCTCCCGTCGGGAGCAGATCCTGTCGAATCGGATCAACTGGGATTTCACTAAACCTCTGAAGGTATGTTTAGGATGTAAACTATTTTTGTAATAACTGGTGGGTGTCTGTTTCTTTGAAGTATACTTTTGTGTCTAGCCTGTGGGTGGAGTGTCGAAATCGGGGCCTTTGAGCGTCGTCGTGTCCAGAAGGTTTACGGTGTGCCGATCCCTAGTGTGTTTACTTTTTATGGAAGGATGGTGTGTGTTTAAGATGCTAGCGAAGTGCTCGAACGTGTCCTCGGAGTCTCCCCAAATTCCCCATATATCGTCCAGATATCTAAAATATTATGCGGGTTTGATGGGACAGGTCGCTAAGGCCGTTTCCTCCCAATCTGCCATATAGATGTTTGCATAGGAAGGGGCAAACTTTTTGCCCATCGCTGTGCCCTTGACCTGCAGGTAGTACTTACCGTCGAATTCGAAATCGTTACGTTTTAGGTTGATCTCGAGGAGGCGGAGAATGTGATCGTCCGGTCTGCTTTCGTCCGGGTATTTGAGAAGCCAGGTTTTGACTGCTTTTAAGCCGGCCGATGTCTATGTTGGTATAGAGGCTGTCGATGTCGATTGTGAAAAGAAGCGATCGGGTCGTAATTTGAGTCTGTCTGACTTTGTCGATAAAGTAAATGCGTGTCTTTAATATAACTGGGGTGTCTATTGGATATGGGGTTTAGGTAATAATCTATGTATTCGGCCAATTTATACGTGTCACTGTTGCAGTCTGACACTATGGGTCGTCCGGGAGGGATTATATGGGGATGCTCAGGGCGCCGGGTCCTTGTGGATTTTAGGTAGCAAGTAAAAGCGGCGTGGCCGTGATCCGATCGTGTCGAGGAGATATGTTTTTGTTTTCTGCTGAGGAAATTTTTGTCGAATAGGTCGATTATAATCTGTTTAACCATAGGGATCGTGTGTGGAAAAATGGGCTCCTCTATGTTTTGTAATGTTCGGTTTTAGATAATTGTCTCTGGGCCTCCCACTGGTACTGTGTCCTGTCCATTATCACTATCGAGCTGCCCTTGTCCGCGGGTTTGATCACTATATTCTTGTTCCTCAATAGTTTAAATAGGGCCTTGACTTCAGAACTACTGAGGTTAGGTCGAGTGTTGTCGTGCCAATCGAGTGACCGTGTCGCGTGGAGGTTAGCCCTGATAAATTTTCTGACTTGTGGTGGTACCTGGCTCAGTTTGGGTGTCCAGTTTGAGGCGTGTGTGAAGGGGCATTTCTGGGTCCCTGTTTTGTGTTCGAAGAAAGAGGCCAGTAGGACTCTCCTATGGAAAGTTTGGAGGTCAAATAGAGTTTGTGATTTTCTATCTTTGTCTAAGTTGAGTGAAGGGATGAATTTGAGGCCTCTGTTCAGGAGAGTCTCTTCGTCTTTGGACAATCTAAAGGATCGCGATAGATTGATGATGTTCTGGGGCCCGTTCGAGATTTGGGTATTCGGGCCTACCAGTTTAAAAATCCCAGCCAATGGTTTAGGATGGATTTCGCTGTCTCCGGGTCCAGTGGGCGTTATCCGAGTCGTGTTAAATTGTATGTGTGGTAATGGCGGAATGTGGTTGTTTATTTTGAATACTTTTGTTTATGGCCTCCAAATTGATTCTTTCTAACGGTGTCAGTTTCCTGGAATAATTTAGTATGGGGATCCAGATCTCCGCCATCGAATTTACTCTTGGCCTTTTGAGTGCCGTTTGAAATTGTTTGATGAATGTTTTTAGGTGATTGTGATCTGTGGTTGATTCGAAAGCCATAATCACCGTTTCTACCTGCGTGCTAGGTTGGATCTTATCTAGGAGGCGGCCGCATGATCTAAATGTAGCCCAGTGCGATTCTATTTGGAGTTCGGTCGGCATATCTCTGGATTTTGCCTAAGTTTGAGTCCCCAATATTAATTTCCTGTGTGTTATCGTTAAGGACCAATCGTTTATTTTCTTAGGGTTCGTTCATGTCTGTTTGGCTGAAAGCCTGCGGCGGAGTGTACCGGAGTAGTCTCTGTGCTATCGGTTGTTACGGGTTGCCCTGGGGACCGGACATTCGGGAAGTCGCTGGCGGAGGCTCCGCTGGCGGAGGCCCCGCTGGCGGAGGCCCCGCTGGCGGAGGCTCCGCTGGCGGAGGCTCCGCCCGTCGGAGGATTCGCTGTCGGAATCCGTGTCGGAGAGGGGGTGTTGTTGTAGTATGGGCTCCTGCTGTTCCGTTATCTCCCTCAGGGTGACTGTTTGGGGAGGGTCATGTACCAACACTGTGTGGGTGATTTGTCGAATATTTTGTTCTGGCATTATGTTATTGTCGTTTTTCTGTTTATCGGTCTGGGTGGCGTTCGTTCGGGTGGAGACCTCGGGGTTTTCCGGTATACGGTCGTACCCATCGGTGGGCCGTGTCGACACTCGAGGGGTCGATTTGTGTATTTTTGTATGGGTTTGGGTGTCCTCCGCCCTGTGGGCAGAGGGGTCGTCACTATTGGGTTGTTTGGGGCCCCTGCGGGGGGCTCGTCGGGGCAAGGGGGTCGGCCTTTCCGTGTGGGGGGCCCTCAGGGAGAAATCCTCCGTCGTGTCTGGCTCGGTTGGCGCTACTCCCCACGACCCCTGGGCGTTAGGGCCGTGTGTGTCTTGCATTAGAGACACCAGTATCGCTTCGGTCATATCCAATGTGGTCTGTGTCAGCCTATTGCCTAAGGTCTTACCTGCCCATCTGCTGGCGGTGCCGAAGAAGCGGCCCATTCGTTTGGGATCTGCGACCTGATGGTGTCCGAGAGGTCCCGAATCGCACTCTCATAATGATCCCTCAGAATGAGGTGTGTTGTGTATGCCCACTGAGTGGCATTGCCCTCAATCAGGAGGGTTGTACTCGGGTTCGGAAGGGCTGGATTAATTGAAGTTGTCAATAGTTCCTGAATTTTGTTGATGGTAGGTGGCATATCGTTAGGGTCCCCACATTCTGTAGGTGGTGGACCGTTCTGATTAGGTTGTAGATATTTTTAGTTAATGCTTTGAGCTCGGACGTAGGCTTTGTGTGTTTTCGATCGTCTGGTTATTGTCGTTCGGTCGTGTAGCGGTAGTGCGTCGTCCTATGTTTGGGTCGTTATGGGTGGCCGGCAGGGACCGTCCGTCTTGCTGTGTGTCGGGGGGAAGGGGTTCGTCGCGGACACGGGAGCGAACGGAAGTATCGTTCCGGACACGGGTGGGGTTTCCCTACGTGCGCCGCGTTGTGCTGTCTAGTGATTCGAGATCACGAGTACGGTCACGCGCGTGTTCTTCCAGGTTATATAGGGGCTCGAACCGGTTATGTGTCTGCAGTGAAAATCCGCCCCCGTCACGGTTTTGGTCGCGGGGGTTAGATCTAGAGTGGCCGTGGCTCTTTTTGGTGTGGATATCCTTCCGCGTGTCTCCGTCGAGCCGCGGGGCGGGGCGGCGTGGCGGAGGAGATTTTGCGCCTCGTGTCGCACTATTTAATGCTCCGTTAGTCTGGTCACCCTTCCGGTCACGTGCGCGCCTTTCAAGGATATACGGGGCTTTAATATGGTTGTGTGTTTGTCTGAAATCAGCCCCGCCGCCATGGTTTGGGTGGCGAGGTAGAATTCAAGCGTTGGCGGTGTTCTATGCGGATATCCCTCCGGCGTGTAATGGCAGCGCTGTGGAGCAAGCGGCGTGGCGGAGGAGATTTTGCGCCTCGTGTCTCCTTGTTTGAGACTTGAATTAAAATGGCGGTAGCGACCACGCGCTTGACCCTTTGGCTCATACCGGGCTTGAAACCGTTGTATGTCTGCAAGAATCGCTTCTGCCGCCCTGGTTTTGGCGGCGAGGACAGAATTCAGAGCAACCATGGCTTTGTTCCATGTGTTTGTTGTCGCGTATGCCTCGGTCGGTCGCGTGGTGAAGCGGCGTGGCGAAGGAGAATAGGTCCTTCCGCCTTTAAAATAGTTCCGTGGGGCATTATAACAGCTTTTTGTCGTTTTAAGATGATAATAAGTGGATATTGTGCACAAATAACGCATAAGCCTTTGCGTGACGTTTGATTGCAATGCGCACCTTCTTCAGGCGGCTGGCTTGCACTTTCAAGCGAATATAACAAAAGAGAAAAGTGGAGATAGTGATACAATTAATCACAAGGTAGTAATAGCAAGTTCAAGGTGATATAGAAAGGTTAGTAATAGTAAAGTTCAAGGTGGTATAGAAAAGTTAAACAACACTTTAAAGGTGTTTTAAGATATACTTAGCTTGATGTTGCTGCGGCGGTGCTCCAGGTCATCTGTGAGAGTCATGGCCGTTTAAGTAGTGTAGTGCTGTGGGTCTAGCACCTCCCCCCTTGCTGCAGGAAGGCTCTTCTTTGTCTGGCGATAGTGGCTGAAGGTGGGTTCCCTACCTCCCCCACCCGTTTTTAGAAAGAAGATTTTTTTTATTTTTTGGGGGGTGGGGGTTTTTTTTTGGAAAAGAAACCTGTTTTCAAAGAGAATCAACGTGTTTTATCTTTTAATCGTGATGTTATAACGAGGCGGCACGGTTAGGGATTTTATCGGTATTGTCTTCAGTCTCTCTGGTGTAGGAGAACTCGTGTGGTTGGAAGGGGGCCGGATGGCCGGTGCCCTGGGTGTCCGAACTAAGCGCAAGGGAGGCTCAGGCTGGTTAGGGGAGATGTTAGGGAAGCCGAGGGGCTAGCCTAAGAGTCAGGGTCCCCGGTGTGTACCGGTGCGCCCCGTTGTGCACGGTCCTTCCCCCGCGTCATTCAGACCCCCCAGGGGACCAGCCCCCCACGAAGCAAGTTGACTCCCAGCCATAGGTTGGGGTTGAGCCAGACTTGGGGCAATTTCGAGTTTGGTTATCGATAAGGAGAAGTGAAGTGTATTTTTGAGTTGCTAGAAAGGGACCATGGGGTGTGCTCCCCTAGGTTATCCAGCAGAGGGCAGGCTAAGGCCACGTGGAAGAGGGGTGGGCCTGGGTCGAGATTGGGGTTGGGGTTAGGGGCTAGAGGTTAAGGTTAGGGTTGGGGTTAGGGTCAGGGTATAGGTTTGGGGTTAGGAGCTAGAGGTTAGGGTTGGGGTTGGGGTCAGGGTATAGGTTTGGGGTTAGGGGCTAGAGGTTAAGGTTAGGGTTGGGGTCAGGGTGTAGGTTTGGGGTTAGGGGCTAGAGGTTAAGGTTAGGGTTGGGGTTAGGGTCAGGGTATAGGTTTGGGGTTAGGAGCTAGAGGTTAAGGTTAGGGTTGGGGTTGGGGTCAGGGTGTGGGTTAGGGGCTAGAGGTTAAGGTTAGGGTTGGGGTTAGGGCCGGGGTTTCGGTTTGGGGCTTGGGTCAGGCTCAGTTAGGCCGAGATGTTCGGGGGGCCGAGAGCCTAGCCTGAGAGTCAGGGTCCCGGTGTGTACCAGCAGCGTCCCGCCGTGCCAGTCCTCACCCACGTCATTCGGATTCCCCCATGGATCCATCATCCACAAAGTAGTCCCGGGGGTTTAAGCTAGGGAGGTTTCCTCTATAAGAGATAAGTACTTACCTAGAGGAGGGAAAAAGGGAGGTCTGGTGTGTTTCATTGAGTCCTGTAGGATGTGTTGTGTCCAATTTTTTGACCCATGCGGCCTCTCTTTTCATTCTTTCTCCCCAGGTCCACGAAGGATCAGCCTGTAGGCCTGTGGCGGACATTGCCCCTGGTCCGTGTGAGGTGAAGTGTTTGTAGAGATGTCTGTTTAAATGTTTCCGTCGAACTATGTTGTACCTGTGTTGATTCATTCTGGTTGCGATGGTGTTTCGTGTCTGGCCCACATATTGTAGTCCGCAGATGGCACAGGTTATGACATAGATGCAATTCTTTGTAAGGGGACTTATGCCAGGTCTGCCTTGAATAATTGTTTTGTTTTGTGGTTTCTTAGAAATTTTTGCTTTATATTCGGGCATAATCTGGTATTCCTCGAGGAACGATCGGTTTCAATTTTGACTGAATCAGCAGGTCGCCGAGGTTTTTGTGTCTTTTATAGGCCGAGATGACCCTATAGTCCCGAGTATTCCGTACCTGATATATGCAGATCATAATTGTGTTTGATCCTGTTGTGTAGTTTAGTGTGTGGTATCGTGTAGGTCGTGACAGTGGCAAGATTGTGGTTTTTCTCTTTGTTTTTGTTTTAAAGTCCTTAGAACCTGTCTCAGAAAGGATCTGGAGTAGCCCCTAGGCCTCAGGGCCCTGAACAGGATGCCCGTGGCCTCCCAGAAGTCCTCCCGTCGGGAGCAGATCCTGTCGAATCGGATCAACTGGGATTTCACTAAACCTCTGAAGGTATGTTTAGGATGTAAACTATTTTTGTAATAACTGGTGGGTGTCTGTTTCTTTGAAGTATACTTTTGTGTCTAGCCTGTGGGTGGAGTGTCGAAATCGGGGCCTTTGAGCGTCGTCGTGTCCAGAAAGTTTACGGTGTGCCGATCCTAGTGTGTTTAATTTTTATGGAAGGATGGTGTGTGTTTAAGATGCTAGCGAAGTCCTCGAGCGTGTCCTCGGAGTCTCCCCAAATTCCCCATATATCGTCCAGATATCTAAAATATTATGCGGGTTTGATGGGACAGGTCGCTAAGGCCGTTTCCTCCCAATCTGCCATATAGATGTTTGCATAGGAAGGGGCAAACTTTTGCCCATCGCTGTGCCCTTGACCTGCAGGTAGTACTTACCGTCGAATTCGAAATCGTTACGTTTTAGGTTGATCTCGAGGAGGCGGAGAATGTGATCGTCCGGTCTGCTTTCGTCCGGGTATTTGAGAAGCCAGGTTTTGACTGCTTTTAAGCCGGCCGATGTCTATGTTGGTATAGAGGCTGTCGATGTCGATTGTGAAAAGAAGCGATCGGGTCGTAATTTGAGTCTGTCTGACTTTGTCGATAAAGTCGTACGTGTCTTTAATATAACTGGGGTGTCTATTGGATATGGGGTTTAGGTAATAATCTATGTATTCGGCCAATTTATACGTGTCACTGTTGCAGTCTGACACTATGGGTCGTCCGGGAGGGATTATATGGGGGGTGCTCCCGGGCGCCGGGTCCTTGTGGATTTTAGGTAGCAAGTAAGCGGCGTGGCCGTGATCCGATCGTGTCGAGGAGATATGTTTTTGTTTTCTGCTGAGGAAATTTTTGTCGAATAGGTCGATTATAATCTGTTTAACCATAGGGATCGTGTGTGGAAAAATGGGCTCCTCTATGTTTTTGTAATGTTCGGTTTTAGATAATTGTCTCTGGGCCTCCCACTGGTACTGTGTCCTGTCCATTATCACTATCGAGCTGCCCTTGTCCGCGGGTTTGATCACTATATTCTTGTTCCTCAATAGTTTAAATAGGGCCTTGACTTCAGAACTACTGAGGTTAGGTCGAGTGTTGTCGTGCCAATCGAGTGACCGTGTCGCGTGGAGGTTAGCCCTGATAAATTTTCTGACTTGTGGTGGTACCTGGCTCAGTTTGGGTGTCCAGTTTGAGGCGTGTGTGAAGGGGCATTTCTGGGTCCCTGTTTTGTGTTCGAAGAAAGAGGCCAGTAGGACTCTCCTATGGAAAGTTTGGAGGTCAAATAGAGTTTGTGATTTTCTATCTTTGTCTAAGTTGAGTGAAGGGATGAATTTGAGGCCTCTGTTCAGGAGAGTCTCTTCGTCTTTGGACAATCTAAAGGATCGCGATAGATTGATGATGTTCTGAGGCCCGTTCGAGATTTGGGTATTCGGGCCTACCAGTTTAAAAATCCCAGCCAATGGTTTAGGATGGATTTCGCTGTCTCCGGGGTCCAGTGGGCGTTATCCGAGTCGTGTTAAATTGTATGTGTGGTAATGGCGGAATGTGGTTGTTTATTTTGAATACTTTTGTTTATGGCCTCCAAATTGATTCTTTCTAACGGTGTCAGTTTCCTGGAATAATTTAGTATGGGGATCCAGATCTCCGCCATCGGGAATTTACTCTTGGCCTTTTTGAGTGCCGTTTGAAATTGTTTGATGAATGTTTTTTTCGGTGATTGTGATCTGTGGTTGATTCGAAAGCCATAATCACCGTTTCTACCTGCGTGCTAGGTTGGATCTTATCTAGGAGGCGGCCGCATGATCTAAATGTAGCCCCCGGGTACGATTCTATTTGGAGTTCCGGGTCGGCATATCTCTGGATTTTGCCTAAGTTTGAGTCCCCCAATATTAATTTCCTGTGTGTTATCGTTAAGGACCAATCGTTTATTTTTCTTAGGGTTCGTTCATGTCTGTTTGGCTGAAAGCCTGCGACGGGTGTACCCGGAGTAGTCTCTGTGCTATCGGTTGTTACGGGTTGCCCTGGGGACCGGACATTCGGGAATTCGCTGGCGGAGGCTCCGCTGGCGGAGGCCCCGCTGGCGGAGGCCCCGCTGGCGGAGGCTCCGCTGGCGGAGGCTCCGCCCGTCGGAGGATTCGCTGTGGGAATCCGTGGGGGAGGGGGGGTGTTGTTGTGGTATGCGCTCCTGCTGTTCCGTTATCTCCCTCAGGGTGACTGTTTGGGGAGGGTCATGTACCAACAGTGTGTGGGTGATTTGTCGAATATTTTGTTCTGGCATTATGTTATTGTCGTTTTCTGTTTATCGGTCTGGGTGGCGTTCGTTCGGGTGGAGACCTCGGGTTTTCCGGTATCACGGTCGTACCCATCGGTGGGCCGTGTCGACACTCGAGGGTCGATTTGTGTATTTTGTATGGGTTTGGGTGTCCTCCGCCCTGTGGGCAGAGAGTCGTCACTATTGGGTTGTTTGGGGCCCCTGCGCGGCTGCGTCGGGGGCAAGGGGTCGGCCTTTCCGTGTGGGAGCCCTCAGGAGGGAAATCCTCCGTCGTGTCTGGCTCGGTTGGCGCTACTCCACACGAGCCCTGCGCGTTAGGGCCGTGTGTGTCTTGCATTAGAGACACCAGTATCGCTTCGGTCATATCCAATGTGGTCTGTGTCAGCCTATTGCCTAAGGTCTTACCTGCCCATCTGCTGGCGGTGCCGAAGACAGCGGCCCATTCGTTTGGGATCTGCGACCTGATGGTGTCGAGAGGTCCCGAATCGCACTCTCATAATGATCCCTCAGAATGAGGTGTGTTGTGTATGCCCACTGAGTGGCATTGCCCTCAATCAGGAGGGTTGTACTCGGGTTCGGAAGGGCTGGATTAATTGAAGTTGTCAATAGTTCCTGAATTTTGTTGATGGTAGGTGGCATATCGTTAGGGTCCCCACATTCTGTAGGTGGTGGACCGTTCTGATTAGGTTGTAGATATTTTTAGTTAATGCTTTGAGCTCGGACGTAGGCTTTGTGTGTTTCGATCGTCTGGTTATTGTCGTTCGGTCGTGTAGCGGTAGTGCGTCGTCCTATGTTTGGGTCGTTATGGGTGGCCGGCAGGGACCGTCCGTCTTGCTGTGTGTCGGGGGGAAGGGGTTCGTCGCGGACACGGGAGCGAACGGAAGTATCGTTCCGGACACGGGTGGGGGTTTCCCTACGTGCACGCCGCGTTGTGCTGTCTAGTGATTCGAGATCACGAGTGCGGTCCGGCGCGTGTACTTCCAGGTTATATAGGGGCTCGAACCGGTTAGGGGTCTGCAGTGAAAACCCGCCCCCGTCACGGTTTTGGTCGCGGGGCTTAGATCTAGACTGGCCGTCGCTCTTCTTGCTGTGGATTTCTTCCCCCGAGTCACCGTCGAGCCCCGTGGCGGGGAGGCGTGGCGGAGGAGATTTTGCGCCTCGTGTCGCACTATTTAATGCTCCGTTAGTCTGGTCACCCTTCCGGTCACGTGGCGCGCCTTTCAAGGATATCACGGGGCTTTAATATGGTTGTGTGTTTGTCTGAAATCAGCCCGCCGCCATGGTTTGGGGGGGGAGGGTAGAATTCACAGCGTTGACGGTGTTCTATGCGGATATCCCTCCGCGTGTAATGGCCGCGCTGTGGAGCAAAGCGGCGTGGCGGAGGAGATTTTGCGCCTCGTGTCTCCTTGTTTGAGACTTCGGAATTAAAATGGCGGTAACGACCACGCGCTTGACCCTTTGGCTCATACCGGGCTTCGAAACCGTTGTATGTCTGCAAGAATTCGCTTCTGCCGCCCTGGTTTTGGCGGCGAGGACAGAATTCAGAGCAACCATGGCTTTGTTCCATGTGTTTGTTGTCGCGTATGCCTCGGTCGGGTCGCGTGGTGAAGCGGCGTGGCGAAGGAGAATAGGTCCTTCCGCCTTTAAAATAGTTCCCGTGGGGCATTATAACGCTTTTTTGTCGTTTTAAGATGATAATAAGTGGATATTGTGCACAAATAACGCAAGCCTTTACATGACGTTTGGTGCAATGCGCACCTTCTTCAGGCGGCTAGCTTGCACTTTCAAACGAACATAAGAAAAGAGAAAAGTGGAGATAGTGATACAATTAACCACAAGATAGTAATAGCAAGTTCACAGGTGATATAGAAAGGTTAGTAATAGTAAAGTTCAAAGGTGGTATAGAAAAGTTAAACAACACTTTAAAGGTGTTTTAAGATATACTTAGCTTGATGTTGCTGCGAGGCGGTGCTCCAGGTCATCTGTGAGGAGTCATGGCCGTTTCGTAGTGTAGTGCTGTGGGTCTAGCACCTCCCCCCTTGCTGCAGGAAGGCTCTTCTTTGTCTGGCGATAGTGGCTGAAGGTGGGTTCCCTACCTCCCCCACCCGTTTTTAGAAAGAAGATTTTTTTTATTTTTTTGGGGGGTGGGGGGTTTTTTTTGGAAAAGAAACCTGTTTTCAAAGAGAATCAACGTGTTTTATCTTTTAATCGTGATGTTATAACGAGGCGGCACGGTTAGGGATTTTATCGGTATTGTCTTCAGTCTCTCTGGTGTAGGAGAACTCGTGTGGTTGGAAGGGGGCCGGATGGCCGGTGCCCTGGGTGTCCGAACTAAGCGCAAGGGAGGCTCAGGCTGGTTAGGGGAGATGTTAGGGAAGCCGAGGGGCTAGCCTAAGAGTCAGGGTCCCCGGTGTGTACCGGTGCGCCCCGTTGTGCACGGTCCTTCCCCCGCGTCATTCAGACCCCCCAGGGGACCAGCCCCCCACGAAGCAAGTTGACTCCCAGCCATAGGTTGGGGTTGAGCCAGACTTGGGGCAATTTCGAGTTTGGTTATCGATAAGGAGAAGTGAAGTGTATTTTTGAGTTGCTAGAAAGGGACCATGGGGTGTGCTCCCCTAGGTTATCCAGCAGAGGGCAGGCTAAGGCCACGTGGAAGAGGGGTGGGCCTGGGTCGAGATTGGGCTTGGGGGTAGGGGCTAGAGGTTAAGGTTAGGGTGGGGGTTAGGGTCAGGGTATAGGTTTGGGGTTAGGGGCTAGAGGTTAGGGTGGGGGTTGGGGTCAGGGTATAGGTTTGGGGTTAGGGGCTAGAGGTTAAGGTTAGGGTTGGGGTCAGGGTGTAGGTTTGGGGTTAGGGGCTAGAGGTTAAGGTTAGGGTTGGGGTTAGGGTCAGGGTATAGGTTTGGGGTTAGGAGCTAGAGGTTAAGGTTAGGGTTGGGGTTGGGGTCAGGGTGTGGGTTAGGGGCTAGAGGTTAAGGTTAGGGTTGGGGTTAGGGCCGGGGTTTCGGTTTGGGGCTTGGGTCAGGCTCAGTTAGGCCGAGATGTTCGGGGGGCCAAAAGGCTAGCCTGAGAGTCAGGGTCCCCGGTGTGTACCCGCGTCCCGCCGTGCCCGGTCCTCACCCCACGTCATTCGGATTCCCCCATGGATCCATCATCCACAAAGTAGTCCCGGGGGTTTAAGCTAGGGAGGTTTCCTCTATAAGAGATAAGTACTTACCTAGAGGAGGGAAAAAGGGAGGTCTGGTGTGTTTCATTGAGTCCTGTAGGATGTGTTGTGTCCAATTTTTTGACCCATGCGGCCTCTCTTTTCATTCTTTCTCCCCAGGTCCACGAAGGATCAGCCTGTAGGCCTGTGACGGACATTGCCCCTGGTCCGTGTGAGGTGAAGTGTTTGTAGAGATGTCTGTTTAAATGTTTCCGTCGAACTATGTTTGTACCTGTGTTGATTCATTCTGGTTGCAATACTGTTTTATGTTTGTCCCACATATTGCAGTCCGCAGATGGCACAGGTTATGACATAGATGCAGTTCTTTGTCAGCGGACTTTAGCCAGGTCTGCCTTGAATAATTGTTTTGTTTTGTGGTTTCTTAGAAATTTTTTGCTTTATATTCCGGGCATAATCTGGTATTCCTCGAGGAACGATCGGTTTCAATTTTGACTGAATCAGCAGGTCGCCGAGGTTTTTGTGTCTTTTATAGGCCGAGATGACCCTATAGTCCCAGTATTCCCGTACCTGATATATGCAGATCATAATTGTGTTTGATCCTGTTGTGTAGTTTAGTGTGTGGTATCGTGTAGGTCGTGACGAGTGGCAAGATTGTGGTTTTTCTCTTTGTTTTTTGTGTTTAAAAGTCTTTAGAACCTGTCTCAGAAAGGATCTGGAGTAGCCCCTAGGCCTCAGGGCCCTGAACAGGATGCCCGTGGCCTCCCAGAAGTCCTCCCGTCGGGAGCAGATCCTGTCGAATCGGATCAACTGGGATTTCACTAAACCTCTGAAGGTATGTTTAGGATGTAAACTATTTTTGTAATAACTGGTGGGTGTCTGTTTCTTTGAAGTATACTTTTGTGTCTAGCCTGTGGGTCGAGTGTCGAAATCGGGGCCTTTGAGCGTCGTCGTGTCCAGAAAGTTTACGGTGTGCCGATCCCTAGTGTGTTTAATTTTTATGGAAGGATGGTGTGTGTTTAAGATGCTAGCGAAGTCCTCGAACGTGTCCTCGGAGTCTCCCCAAATTCCCCATATATCGTCCAGATATCTAAAATAGTGTGCGGGTTTGATGGGACAGGTCGCTAAGGCCGTTTCCTCCCAATCTGCCATATAGATGTTTGCATAGGAAGGGGCAAACTTTTTGCCCATCGCTGTGCCCTTGACCTGCAGGTAGTACTTACCGTCGAATTCGAAATCGTTACGTTTTAGGTTGATCTCGAGGAGACGGAGAATGTGATCGTCCGGTCTGCTTTCGTCCGGGTATTTGAGAAGCCAGGTTTTGACTGCTTTTAAGCCGGCCGATGTCTATGTTGGTATAGAGGCTGTCGATGTCGATTGTGAAAAGAAACGATCGGGTCGTAATTTGAGTCTGTCTGACTTTGTCGATAAAGTCGTACGTGTCTTTAATATAACTGGGGTGTCTATTGGATATGGGGTTTAGGTAATAATCTATGTATTCGGCCAATTTATACGTGTCACTGTTGCAGTCTGACACTATGGGTCGTCCGGGAGGGATTATATGGGGGATGCTCCAGGGCGCCGGGTCCTTGTGGATTTTAGGTAGCAAGTAAAAGCGACGTGGCCGTGATCCGATCGTGTCGAGGAGATATGTTTTTTGTTTTCTGCTGAGGAAATTTTTGTCGAATAGGTCGATTATAATCTGTTTAACCATAGGGATCGTGTGTGGAAAAATGGGCTCCTCTATGTTTTTGTAATGTTCGGTTTTAGATAATTGTCTCTGGGCCTCCCACTGGTACTGTGTCCTGTCCATTATCACTATCGAGCTGCCCTTGTCCGCGGCTTTGATCACTATATTCTTGTTCCTCAATAGTTTAAATAGGGCCTTGACTTCAGAACTACTGAGGTTAGGTCGAGTGTTGTCGTGCCAATCGAGTGACCGTGTCGCGTGGAGGTTAGCCCTGATAAATTTTCTGACTTGTGGTGGTACCTGGCTCAGTTTGGGTGTCCAGTTTGAGGCGTGTGTGAAGGGGCATTTCTGGGTCCCTGTTTTGTGTTCGAAGAAAGAGGCCAGTAGGACTCTCCTATGGAAAGTTTGGAGGTCAAATAGAGTTTGTGATTTTCTATCTTTGTCTAAGTTGAGTGAAGGGATGAATTTGAGGCCTCTGTTCAGGAGAGTCTCTTCGTCTTTGGACAATCTAAAGGATCGCGATAGATTGATGATGTTACGGGCCCGTTCGAGATTTGGGTATTCGGGCCTACCAGTTTAAAAATCCCAGCCAATGGTTTAGGATGGATTTCGCTGTCTCCGGGGTCCAGTGGGCGTTATCCGAGGTCGTGTTAAATTGTATGTGTGGTAATGGCGGAATGTGGTTGTTTATTTTGAATCCTTTTGTTTATGGCCTCCAAATTGATTCTTTCTAACGGTGTCAGTTTCCTGGAATAATTTAGTATGGGGATCCAGATCTCCGCCATCGGGAATTTACTCTTGGCCTTTTTGAGTGCCGTTTGAAATTGTTTGATGAATGTTTTTTTCGGTGATTGTGATCTGTGGTTGATTCGAAAGCCATAATCACCGTTTCTACCTGCGTGCTAGGTTGGATCTTATCTAGGAGGCGGCGCATGATCTAAATGTAGCCCCGGTGCGATTCTATTTGGAGTTCGGGTCGGCATATCTCTGGATTTTGCCTAAGTTTGAGTGCCCCAATATTAATTTCGTGTGTGTTATCGTTAAGGCCCAATCGTTTATTTTCGTTAGGGTTCGTTCATGTCTGTTTGGCTGAAAGCCTGCGGCGGGTGTACCCGGAGTAGTCTCTGTGCTATCGGTTGTTACGGGTTGCCCTGGGGACCGGACATTCGGGAATTCGCTGGCGGAGGCTCCGCTGGCGGAGGCCCCGCTGACGGAGGCCCCGCTGGCGGAGGCTCCGCTGACGGAGGCTCCGCCCGTCGGAGGATTCGCTGTCGGAATCCGTGTCGGAGAGGGGGTGTTGTTGTAGTATGGGCTCCTGCTGTTCCGTTATCTCCCTCAGGGTGACTGTTTGGGGAGGGTCATGTACCAACACTGTGTGGGTGATTTGTCGAATATTTTGTTCTGGCATTATGTTATTGTCGTTTTTCTGTTTATCGGTCTGGGTGGCGTTCGTTCGGGTGGAGACCTCGGGGTTTTCCGGTATACGGTCGTACCCATCGGTGGGCCGTGTCGACACTCGAGGGGTCGATTTGTGTATTTTTGTATGGGTTTGGGTGTCCTCCGCCCTGTGGGCAGAGGGGTCGTCACTATTGGGTTGTTTGGGGCCCCTGCGGGGGGCTCGTCGGGGCAAGGGGGTCGGCCTTTCCGTGTGGGGGGCCCTCAGGGGAGGGAAATCCTCCGTCGTGTCTGGCTCGGTTGGCGCTACTCCACACGAGCCCTGCGCGTTAGGGCCGTGTGTGTCTTGCATTAGAGACACCAGTATCGCTTCGGTCATATCCAATGTGGTCTGTGTCAGCCTATTGCCTAAGGTCTTACCTGCCCATCTGCTGGCGGTGCCGAAGAGAGCGGCCCATTCGTTTGGGATCTGCGACCTGATGGTGTCCGAGAGGTCCCGAATCGCACTCTCATAATGATCCCTCAGAATGAGGTGTGTTGTGTATGCCCACTGAGTGGCATTGCCCTCAATCAGGAGGGTTGTACTCGGGTTCGGAAGGGCTGGATTAATTGAAGTTGTCAATAGTTCCTGAATTTTGTTGATGGTAGGTGGCATATCGTTAGGGTCCCCCACATTCTGTAGGTGGTGGACCGTTCTGATTAGGTTGTAGATATTTTTAGTTAATGCTTTGAGCTCCGGACGTAGGCTTTGTGTGTTTTCGATCGTCTGGTTATTGTCGTTCGGTCGTGTAGCGGTAGTGCGTCGTCCTATGTTTGGGTCGTTATGGGTGGCCGGCAGGGACCGTCCGTCTTGCTGTGTGTCGGGGGGAAGGGGTTCGTCGCGGACACGGGAGCGAACGGAAGTATCGTTCCGGACACGGGTGGGGGTTTCCCTACGTGCCCGCCGCGTTGTGCTGTCTAGTGATTCGAGATCACGAGTACGGTCACGCGCGTGTTCTTCCAGGTTATATAGGGGCTCGAACCGGTTATGTGTCTGCAGTGAAAATCCGCCCCCGTCACGGTTTTGGTCGCGGGGGTTAGATCTAGAGTGGCCGTGGCTCTTTTTGGTGTGGATATCCTTCCGCGTGTCTCCGTCGAGCCGCGGGGCGGGGCGGCGTGGCGGAGGAGATTTTGCGCCTCGTGTCGCACTATTTAATGCTCCGTTAGTCTGGTCACCCTTCCGGTCACGTGCGCGCCTTTCAAGGATATACGGGGCTTTAATATGGTTGTGTGTTTGTCTGAAATCAGCCCCGCCGCCATGGTTTGGGTGGCGAGGGTAGAATTCAGAGCGTTGACGGTGTTCTATGCGGATATCCCTCCGCGTGTAATGGCCGCGCTGTGGAGCAAAGCGGCGTGGCGGAGGAGATTTTGCGCCTCGTGTCTCCTTGTTTGAGACTTCGGAATTAAAATGGCGGTAACGACCACGCGCTTGACCCTTTGGCTCATACCGGGCTTCGAAACCGTTGTATGTCTGCAAGAATTCGCTTCTGCCGCCCTGGTTTTGGCGGCGAGGACAGAATTCAGAGCAACCATGGCTTTGTTCCATGTGTTTGTTGTCGCGTATGCCTCGGTCGAGTCGCGTGGTGAAGCGGCGTGGCGAAGGAGAATAGGTCCTTCCGCCTTTAAAATAGTTCCCGTGGGGCATTATAACGCTTTTTTGTCGTTTTAAGATGATAATAAGTGGATATTGTGCACAAATAACGCAAGCCTTTCGCGCGACGTTTCGGTGCAATGCGCACCTTCTTCAGGCGGCTGGCTTGCACTTTCAAACGAATATAACAAAAGAGAAAAGTGGAGATAGTGATACAATTAATCACAAGGTAGTAATAGCAAGTTCAAAGGTGATATAGAAAGGTTAGTAATAGTAAAGTTCAAAGGTGGTATAGAAAAGTTAAACAACACTTTAAAGGTGTTTTAAGATATACTTAGCTTGATGTTGCTGCCAGGCGGTGCTCCAGGTCATCTGTGAGGAGTCATGGCCGTTTCGTAGTGTAGTGCTGTGGGTCTAGCACCTCCCCCCTTGCTGCAGGAAGGCTCTTCTTTGTCTGGCGATAGTGGCTGAAGGTGGGTTCCCTACCTCCCCCACCCGTTTTTAGAAAGAAGATTTTTTTTATTTTTTTGGGGGGTGGGGGTTTTTGGAAAAGAAACCTGTTTTCAAAGAGAATCAACGTGTTTTATCTTTTAATCGTGATGTTATAACGAGGCGGCACGGTTAGGGATTTTATCGGTATTGTCTTCAGTCTCTCTGGTGTAGGAGAACTCGTGTGGTTGGAAGGGGGCCGGATGGCCGGTGCCCTGGGTGTGCGAACTAGCGCAAGGGAGGCTCAGGCTGGTTAGGGGGAGATGTTAGGGAAGCCGAGGGGCTAGCCTAAGAGTCAGGGTCCCCGGTGTGTACCGGTGCGCCCCGTTGTGCACGGTCCTTCCCCCGCGTCATTCAGACCCCCCAGGGGACCAGCCCCCCACGAAGCAAGTTGACTCCCAGCCATAGGTTGGGGTTGAGCCAGACTTGGGGCAATTTCGAGTTTGGTTATCGATAAGGAGAAGTGAAGTGTATTTTTGAGTTGCTAGAAAGGGACCATGGGGTGTGCTCCCCTAGGTTATCCAGCAGAGGGCAGGCTAAGGCCACGTGGAAGAGGTGCAATTGGGCCTGGGTCGAGATTGGGCTTGGAGGTAAGGGCTAGAGGTTAAGGTTAGGGTTGGGGTTAGGGTCAGGGTATAGGTTTGGGGTTAGGAGCTAGAGGTTAGGGTTGGGGTTGGGGTCAGGGTATAGGTTTGGGGTTAGGGGCTAGAGGTTAAGGTTAGGGTTGGGGTCAGGGTGTAGGTTTGGGGTTAGGGGCTAGAGGTTAAGGTTAGGGTTGGGGTTAGGGTCAGGGTATAGGTTTGGGGTTAGGAGCTAGAGGTTAAGGTTAGGGTTGGGGTTGGGGTCAGGGTGTGGGTTAGGGGCTAGAGGTTAAGGTTAGGGTTGGGGTTAGGGCCGGGTTTCGGTTTGGGGCTTGGGTCAGGCTCAGTTAGGCCGAGATGTTCGGGGGCCAAAAGGCTAGCCTGAGAGTCAGGGTCCCGGTGTGTACCAGCAGCGTCCCGCCGTGCCAGTCCTCACCCCACGTCATTCGGATTCCCCATGGATCCATCATCCACAAAGTAGTCCCGGGGGTTTAAGCTAGGGAGGTTTCCTCTATAAGAGATAAGTACTTACCTAGAGGAGGGAAAAAGGGAGGTCTGGTGTGTTTCATTGAGTCCTGTAGGATGTGTTGTGTCCAACTTTTTGACCCATGCGGCCTCTCTTTTCATTCTTTCTCCCCAGGTCCACGAAGGATCAGCCTGTAGGCCTGTGACGGACATTGCCCCTGGTCCGTGTGAGGTGAAGTGTTTGTAGAGATGTCTGTTTAAATGTTTCCGTCGAACTATGTTGTACCTGTGTTGATTCATTCTGGTTGCGATGGTGTTTCGTGTCTGGCCCACATATTGTAGTCCGCAGATGGCACAGGTTATGACATAGATGCAATTCTTTGTAAGGGGACTTATGCCGGGGTCTGCCTTGAATAATTGTTTTGTTTTGTGGTTTCTTAGAAATTTTTTGCTTTATATTCCGGGCATAATCTGGTATTCCTCGAGGAACGATCGGTTTCAATTTTGACTGAATCAGCAGGTCGCCGAGGTTTTTGTGTCTTTTATAGGCCGAGATGACCCTATAGTCCCCGAGTATTCCCGTACCTGATATATGCAGATCATAATTGTGTTTGATCCTGTTGTGTAGTTTAGTGTGTGGTATCGTGTAGGTCGTGACGAGTGGCAAGATTGTGGTGTTTTCTCTTTGTTTTTTGTGTTTAAAAGTCTTTAGAACCTGTCTCAGAAAGGATCTGGAGTAGCCCCTAGGCCTCAGGGCCCTGAACAGGATGCCCGTGGCCTCCCAGAAGTCCTCCCGTCGGGAGCAGATCCTGTCGAATCGGATCAACTGGGATTTCACTAAACCTCTGAAGGTATGTTTAGGATGTAAACTATTTTTTTGTAATAACTGGTGGGTGTCTGTTTCTTTGAAGTATACTTTTGTGTCTAGCCTGTGGGTCGTGTCGAAATCGGGGCCTTTGAACGTCGTCGTGTCCAGAAAGTTTACGGTGTGCCGATCCCTAGTGTGTTTAATTTTTATGGAAGGATGGTGTGTGTTTAAGATGCTAGCGAAGTCCTCGAACGTGTCCTCGGAGTCTCCCCAAATTCCCCATATATCGTCCAGATATCTAAAATATTGTACGGGTTTGATGGGACAGGTCGCTAAGGCCGTTTCCTCCCAATCTGCCATATAGATGTTTGCATAGGAAGGGGCAAACTTTTTGCCCATCGCTGTGCCCTTGACCTGCAGGTAGTACTTACCGTCGAATTCGAAATCGTTACGTTTTAGGTTGATCTCGAGGAGACGGAGAATGTGATCGTCCGGTCTGCTTTCGTCCGGGTATTTGAGAAGCCAGGTTTTGACTGCTTTTAAGCCGGCTTCGATGTCTATGTTGGTATAGAGGCTGTCGATGTCGATTGTGAAAAGAAACGATCGGGTCGTAATTTGAGTCTGTCTGACTTTGTCGATAAAGTCGTACGTGTCTTTAATATAACTGGGGTGTCTATTGGATATGGGGTTTAGGTAATAATCTATGTATTCGGCCAATTTATACGTGTCACTGTTGCAGTCTGACACTATGGGTCGTCCGGGAGGGATTATATGGGGGATGCTCCAGGACGCCGGGTCCTTGTGGATTTTAGGTAGCAAGTAAAAGCGACGTGGCCGTGATCCGATCGTGTCGAGGAGATATGTTTTTGTTTTCTGCTGAGGAAATTTTTGTCGAATAGGTCGATTATAATCTGTTTAACCATAGGGATCGTGTGTGGAAAAATGGGCTCCTCTATGTTTTTGTAATGTTCGGTTTTAGATAATTGTCTCTGGGCCTCCCACTGGTACTGTGTCCTGTCCATTATCACTATCGAGCTGCCCTTGTCCGCGGGTTTGATCACTATATTCTTGTTCCTCAATAGTTTAAATAGGGCCTTGACTTCAGAACTACTGAGGTTAGGTCGAGTGTTGTCGTGCCAATCGAGTGACCGTGTCGCGTGGAGGTTAGCCCTGATAAATTTTCTGACTTGTGGTGGTACCTGGCTCAGTTTGGGTGTCCAGTTTGAGGCGTGTGTGAAGGGGCATTTCTGGGTCCCTGTTTTGTGTTCGAAGAAAGAGGCCAGTAGGACTCTCCTATGGAAAGTTTGGAGGTCAAATAGAGTTTGTGATTTTCTATCTTTGTCTAAGTTGAGTGAAGGGATGAATTTGAGGCCTCTGTTCAGGAGAGTCTCTTCGTCTTTGGACAATCTAAAGGATCGCGATAGATTGATGATGTTACGGGGCCCGTTCCCGAGATTTGGGTATTTCGGGCCTACCAGTTTAAAAATCCCAGCCAATGGTTTAGGATGGATTTCGCTGTCTCCGGGGTCCAGTGGACGTTATCCGAGGTCGTGTTAAATTGTATGTGTGGTAATGGCGGAATGTGGTTGTTTATTTTTCGAATACTTTTGTTTATGGCCTCCAAATTGATTCTTTCTAACGGTGTCAGTTTCCTGGAATAATTTAGTATGGGGATCCAGATCTCCGCCATCGAGAATTTACTCTTGGCCTTTTTGAGTGCCGTTTGAAATTGTTTGATGAATGTTTTTTTCGGTGATTGTGATCTGTGGTTGATTCCGAAAGCCATAATCACCGTTTCTACCTGCGTGCTAGGTTGGATCTTATCTAGGAGGGCGGCCGCATGTCTAAATGTAGCCCCCGGGTACGATTCTATTTGGAGTTCCGGGTCGGCATATCTCTGGATTTTGCCTAAGTTTGAGTCCCCCAATATTAATTTCCTGTGTGTTATCGTTAAGGACCAATCGTTTATTTTTCTTAGGGTTCGTTCATGTCTGTTTGGCTGAAAGCCTGCGACGGGTGTACCCGGAGTAGTCTCTGTGCTATCGGTTGTTACGGGTTGCCCTGGGGGGACCGGACATTCGGGGAATTCGCTGACGGAGGCTCCGCTGACGGAGGCCCCGCTGACGGAGGCCCCGCTGACGGAGGCTCCGCTGACGGAGGCTCCGCCGTCGGAGGATTCGCTGTCGGAATCCGTGTCGGAGAGGGGGTGTTGTTGTAGTATGGGCTCCTGCTGTTCCGTTATCTCCCTCAGGGTGACTGTTTGGGGAGGGTCATGTACCAACACTGTGTGGGTGATTTGTCGAATATTTTGTTCTGGCATTATGTTATTGTCGTTTTTCTGTTTATCGGTCTGGGTGGCGTTCGTTCGGGTGGAGACCTCGGGGTTTTCCGGTATACGGTCGTACCCATCGGTGGGCCGTGTCGACACTCGAGGGGTCGATTTGTGTATTTTTGTATGGGTTTGGGTGTCCTCCGCCCTGTGGGCAGAGGGGTCGTCACTATTGGGTTGTTTGGGGCCCCTGCGGGGGGCTCGTCGGGGCAAGGGGGTCGGCCTTTCCGTGTGGGGGGCCCTCAGGGGAGGGAAATCCTCCGTCGTGTCTGGCTCGGTTGGCGCTACTCCACACGAGCCCTGCGCGTTAGGGCCGTGTGTGTCTTGCATTAGAGACACCAGTATCGCTTCGGTCATATCCAATGTGGTCTGTGTCAGCCTATTGCCTAAGGTCTTACCTGCCCATCTGCTGGCGGTGCCGAAGAGAGCGGCCCATTCGTTTGGGATCTGCGACCTGATGGTGTCCGAGAGGTCCCGAATCGCACTCTCATAATGATCCCTCAGAATGAGGTGTGTTGTGTATGCCCACTGAGTGGCATTGCCCTCAATCAGGAGGGTTGTACTCGGGTTCGGAAGGGCTGGATTAATTGAAGTTGTCAATAGTTCCTGAATTTTGTTGATGGTAGGTGGCATATCGTTAGGGTCCCCCACATTCTGTAGGTGGTGGACCGTTCTGATTAGGTTGTAGATATTTTTAGTTAATGCTTTGAGCTCCGGACGTAGGCTTTGTGTGTTTTCGATCGTCTGGTTATTGTCGTTCGGTCGTGTAGCGGTAGTGCGTCGTCCTATGTTTGGGTCGTTATGGGTGGCCGGCAGGGACCGTCCGTCTTGCTGTGTGTCGGGGGGAAGGGGTTCGTCGCGGACACGGGAGCGAACGGAAGTATCGTTCCGGACACGGGTGGGGGTTTCCCTACGTGCACGCCGCGTTGTGCTGTCTAGTGATTCGAGATCACGAGTACGGTCACGCGCGTGTTCTTCCAGGTTATATAGGGGCTCGAACCGGTTATGTGTCTGCAGTGAAAATCCGCCCCCGTCACGGTTTTGGTCGCGGGGGTTAGATCTAGAGTGGCCGTGGCTCTTTTTGGTGTGGATATCCTTCCGCGTGTCTCCGTCGAGCCGCGGGGCGGGGCGGCGTGGCGGAGGAGATTTTGCGCCTCGTGTCGCACTATTTAATGCTCCGTTAGTCTGGTCACCCTTCCGGTCACGTGCGCGCCTTTCAAGGATATACGGGGCTTTAATATGGTTGTGTGTTTGTCTGAAATCAGCCCCGCCGCCATGGTTTGGGTGGCGAGGGTAGAATTCAGAGCGTTGACGGTGTTCTATGCGGATATCCCTCCGGCGTGTAATGGCCGCTGTGGAGCAAAGCGGCGTGGCGGAGGAGATTTTGCGCCTCGTGTCTCCTTGTTTGAGACTTCGGAATTAAAATGGCGGTAACGACCACGCGCTTGACCCTTTGGCTCATACCGGGCTTCGAAACCGTTGTATGTCTGCAAGAATTCGCTTCTGCCGCCCTGGTTTTGGCGGCGAGGACAGAATTCAGAGCAACCATGGCTTTGTTCCATGTGTTTGTTGTCGCGTATGCCTCGGTCGAGTCGCGTGGTGAAGCGGCGTGGCGAAGGAGAATAGGTCCTTCCGCCTTTAAAATAGTTCCCGTGGGGCATTATAACGCTTTTTTGTCGGTTTAAGATGATAATAAGTGGATATTGTGCACAAATAACGCAAGCCTTTCGCGCGACGTTTCGGTGCAATGCGCACCTTCTTCAGGCGGCTGGCTTGCACTTTCAAACGAATATAACAAAAGAGAAAAGTGGAGATAGTGATACAATTAATCACAAGGTAGTAATAGCAAGTTCAAAGGTGATATAGAAAGGTTAGTAATAGTAAAGTTCAAAGGTGGTATAGAAAAGTTAAACAACACTTTAAAGGTGTTTTAAGATATACTTAGCTTGATGTTGCTGCGAGGCGGTGCTCCAGGTCATCTGTGAGGAGTCATGGCCGTTTCGTAGTGTAGTGCTGTGGGTCTAGCACCTCCCCCCTTGCTGCAGGAAGGCTCTTCTTTGTCTGGCGATAGTGGCTGAAGGTGGGTTCCCTACCTCCCCCACCCGTTTTTAGAAAGAAGATTTTTTTTATTTTTTTGGGGGGTGGGGGGTTTTTTTTGGAAAAGAAACCTGTTTTCAAAGAGAATCAACGTGTTTTATCTTTTAATCGTGATGTTATAACGAGGCGGCACGGTTAGGGATTTTATCGGTATTGTCTTCAGTCTCTCTGGTGTAGGAGAACTCGTGTGGTTGGAAGGGGGCCGGATGGCCGGTGCCCTGGGTGTCCGAACTAGCGCAAGGGAGGCTCAGGCTGGTTAGGGGGAGATGTTAGGGAAGCCGAGGGGCTAGCCTAAGAGTCAGGGTCCCCGGTGTGTACCGGTGCGCCCCGTTGTGCACGGTCCTTCCCCCGCGTCATTCAGACCCCCCAGGGGACCAGCCCCCCACGAAGCAAGTTGACTCCCAGCCATAGGTTGGGGTTGAGCCAGACTTGGGGCAATTTCGAGTTTGGTTATCGATAAGGAGAAGTGAAGTGTATTTTTGAGTTGCTAGAAAGGGACCATGGGGTGTGCTCCCCTAGGTTATCCAGCAGAGGGCAGGCTAAGGCCACGTGGAAGAGGGGGAATTGGGCCTGGGTCGAGATTGGGCTTGGGGTTAGGGGCTAGAGGTTAAGGTTAGGGTTGGGGTTAGGGTCAGGGTATAGGTTTGGGGTTAGGAGCTAGAGGTTAGGGTTGGGGTTGGGGTCAGGGTATAGGTTTGGGGTTAGGGGCTAGAGGTTAAGGTTGGGGTCAGGGTGTAGGTTTGGGGTTAGGGGCTAGAGGTTAAGGTTAGGGTTGGGGTTAGGGTCAGGGTATAGGTTTGGGGTTAGGAGCTAGAGGTTAAGGTTAGGGTTGGGGTTGGGGTCAGGGTGTGGGTTAGGGGCTAGAGGTTAAGGTTAGGGTTGGGGTTAGGGCCGGGTTTCGGTTTGGGGCTTGGGTCAGGCTCAGTTAGGCCGAGATGTTCGGGGGCCAAAAGGCTAGCCTGAGAGTCAGGGTCCCGGTGTGTACCAGCGTCCCGCCGTGCCCGGTCCTCACCCCACGCCATTCGGATTCCCCATGGATCCATCATCCACAAAGTAGTCCCGGGGTTTAAGCTAGGAGGTTTCCTCTATAACAGATAAGTACTTACCTAGAGGAGGGAAAAAGGGAGGTCTGGTGTGTTTCATTGAGTCCTGTAGGATGTGTTGTGTCCAATTTTTCGACCCATGCGGCCTCTCTTTTCATTCTTTCTCCCCAGGTCCACGAAGGATCAGCCTGTAGGCCTGTGACGGACATTGCCCCTGGTCCGTGTGAGGTGAAGTGTTTGTAGAGATGTCTGTTTAAATGTTTCCGTCGAACTATGTTGTACCTGTGTTGATTCATTCTGGTTGCGATGGTGTTTCGTGTCTGGCCCACATATTGTAGTCCGTAGATGGCACAGGTTATGACATAGATGCAATTCTTTGTAAGGGGACTTATGCCGGGTCTGCCTTGAATAATTGTTTTGTTTTGTGGTTTCTTAGAAATTTTTTGCTTTATATTCCGGGCATAATCTGGTATTCCTCGAGGAACGATCGGTTTCAATTTTGACTGAATCAGCAGGTCGCCGAGGTTTTTGTGTCTTTATAGGCCGAGATGACCCTATAGTCCCCGAGTATTCCCGTACCTGATATATGCAGATCATAATTGTGTTTGATCCTGTTGTGTAGTTTAGTGTGTGGTATCGTGTAGGTCGTGACGAGTGGCAAGATTGTGGTTTTTTCTCTTTGTTTTTTGTGTTTAAAAGTCTTTAGAACCTGTCTCAGAAAGGATCTGGAGTAGCCCCTAGGCCTCAGGGCCCTGAACAGGATGCCCGTGGCCTCCCAGAAGTCCTCCCGTCGGGAGCAGATCCTGTCGAATCGGATCAACTGGGATTTCACTAAACCTCTGAAGGTATGTTTAGGATGTAAACTATTTTTTTGTAATAACTGGTGGGTGTCTGTTTCTTTGAAGTATACTTTTGTGTCTAGCCTGTGGGTCGTGTCGAAATCGGGGCCTTTGAACGTCGTCGTGTCCAGAAAGTTTACGGTGTGCCGATCCCTAGTGTGTTTAATTTTTATGGAAGGATGGTGTGTGTTTAAGATGCTAGCGAAGTCCTCGAACGTGTCCTCGGAGTCTCCCCAAATTCCCCATATATCGTCCAGATATCTAAAATATTGTACGGGTTTGATGGGACAGGTCGCTAAGGCCGTTTCCTCCCAATCTGCCATATAGATGTTTGCATAGGAAGGGGCAAACTTTTTGCCCATCGCTGTGCCCTTGACCTGCAGGTAGTACTTACCGTCGAATTCGAAATCGTTACGTTTTAGGTTGATCTCGAGGAGACGGAGAATGTGATCGTCCGGTCTGCTTTCGTCCGGGTATTTGAGAAGCCAGGTTTTGACTGCTTTTAAGCCGGCTTCGATGTCTATGTTGGTATAGAGGCTGTCGATGTCGATTGTGAAAAGAAACGATCGGGTCGTAATTTGAGTCTGTCTGACTTTGTCGATAAAGTCGTACGTGTCTTTAATATAACTGGGGTGTCTATTGGATATGGGGTTTAGGTAATAATCTATGTATTCGGCCAATTTATACGTGTCACTGTTGCAGTCTGACACTATGGGTCGTCCGGGAGGGATTATATGGGGGATGCTCCAGGACGCCGGGTCCTTGTGGATTTTAGGTAGCAAGTAAAAGCGACGTGGCCGTGATCCGATCGTGTCGAGGAGATATGTTTTTTGTTTTCTGCTGAGGAAATTTTTGTCGAATAGGTCGATTATAATCTGTTTAACCATAGGGATCGTGTGTGGAAAAATGGGCTCCTCTATGTTTTTGTAATGTTCGGTTTTAGATAATTGTCTCTGGGCCTCCCACTGGTACTGTGTCCTGTCCATTATCACTATCGAGCTGCCCTTGTCCGCGGGTTTGATCACTATATTCTTGTTCCTCAATAGTTTAAATAGGGCCTTGACTTCAGAACTACTGAGGTTAGGTCGAGTGTTGTCGTGCCAATCGAGTGACCGTGTCGCGTGGAGGTTAGCCCTGATAAATTTTCTGACTTGTGGTGGTACCTGGCTCAGTTTGGGTGTCCAGTTTGAGGCGTGTGTGAAGGGGCATTTCTGGGTCCCTGTTTTGTGTTCGAAGAAAGAGGCCAGTAGGACTCTCCTATGGAAAGTTTGGAGGTCAAATAGAGTTTGTGATTTTCTATCTTTGTCTAAGTTGAGTGAAGGGATGAATTTGAGGCCTCTGTTCAGGAGAGTCTCTTCGTCTTTGGACAATCTAAAGGATCGCGATAGATTGATGATGTTACGGGGCCCGTTCCCGAGATTTGGGTATTTCGGGCCTACCAGTTTAAAAATCCCAGCCAATGGTTTAGGATGGATTTCGCTGTCTCCGGGGTCCAGTGGACGTTATCCGAGGTCGTGTTAAATTGTATGTGTGGTAATGGCGGAATGTGGTTGTTTATTTTTCGAATACTTTTGTTTATGGCCTCCAAATTGATTCTTTCTAACGGTGTCAGTTTCCTGGAATAATTTAGTATGGGGATCCAGATCTCCGCCATTGGAATTTACTCTTGGCCTTTTGAGTGCCGTTTGAAATTGTTTGATGAATGTTTTTTCGGTGATTGTGATCTGTGGTTGATTCCGAAAGCCATAATCACCGCTTTCTACCTGCGTGCTAGGTTGGATCTTATCTAGGAGGGCGGCCGATGTCTAAATGTAGCCCCGGTACGATTCTATTTGGAGTTCCGGTCGGCATATCTCTGGATTTTGCCTAAGTTTGAGTCCCCAATATTAATTTCCTGTGTGTTATCGTTAAAGGACCAATCGCTTATTTTTCTTAGGGTTCGTTCATGTCTGTTTGGCTGAAAGCCTGCGACGGGTGTACCCGGAGTAGTCTCTGTGCTATCGGTTGTTACGGGTTGCCCTGGGGGGACCGGACATTCGGGGAATTCGCTGACGGAGGCTCCGCTGACGGAGGCCCCGCTGACGGAGGCCCCGCTGACGGAGGCTCCGCTGACGGAGGCTCCGCCCGCCGGAGGATTCGCTGTCGGAATCCGTGTCGGAGAGGGGGTGTTGTTGTAGTATGGGCTCCTGCTGTTCCGCTATCTCCTCAGGGTGACTGTTTGGGGAGGGTCATGTACCAACACTGTGTGGGTGATTTGTCGAATATTTTGTTCTGGCATTATGTTATTGTCGCTTTTTCTGTTTATCGGTCTGGGTGGCGTTCGCTCGGGTGGAGACCTCGGGTTTTCCGGTATACGGTCGCACTCCATCGGTGGGCCGTGTCGACACTCGAGGGGTCGATTTGTGTATTTTTGTATGGGTTTGGGTGTCCTCCGCCCTGTGGGCAGAGGGGTCGTCACTATTGGGTTGTTTGGGGCCCCTGCGGGGGGCTCGTCGGGGCAAGGGGGTCGGCCTTTCCGTGTGGGGGGCCCTCAGGGGAGGGAAATCCTCCGTCGTGTCTGGCTCGGTTGGCGCTACTCCACACGAGCCCTGCGCGTTAGGGCCGTGTGTGTCTTGCATTAGAGACACCAGTATCGCTTCGGTCATATCCAATGTGGTCTGTGTCAGCCTATTGCCTAAGGTCTTACCTGCCCATCTGCTGGCGGTGCCGAAGAGAGCGGCCCATTCGCTTGGGATCTGCGACCTGATGGTGTCCGAGAGGTCCCGAATCGCACTCTCATAATGATCCCTCAGAATGAGGTGTGTTGTGTATGCCCACTGAGTGGCATTGCCCTCAATCAGGAGGGTTGTACTCGGGTTCGGAAGGGCTGGATTAATTGAAGTTGTCAATAGTTCCTGAATTTTGTTGATGGTAGGTGGCATATCGTTAGGGTCCCCACATTCTGTAGGTGGTGGACCGTTCTGATTAGGTTGTAGATATTTTTAGTTAATGCTTTGAGCTCCGGACGTAGGCTTTGTGTGTTTTCGATCGTCTGGTTATTGTCGGTCGGTCGTGTAGCGGTACTGCGCCGCCCTATGTTTGGCTCGATATGGGTGCCCGGCAGGGACCGTCCGCCTTGCTGTGTGTCGGGGGGAAGGGGTTCGTCGCGGACACGGGAGCGAACGGAAGTATCGTTCCGGACACGGGTGGGGGTTTCCCTACGTGCACGCCGCGTTGTGCTGTCTAGTGATTCGAGATCACGAGTACGGTCACGCGCGTGTTCTTCCAGGTTATATAGGGGCTCGAACCGGTTATGTGTCTGCAGTGAAAATCCGCCCGCCACGGTTTTGGTCGCGGGTTAGATCTAGAGTGGCCGTGGCTCTTTTGGTGTGGATATCCTTCCGCGTGTCTCCGCCGAGCCGCTGGGCGGGGCGGCGTATGGAGGAGATTTTGCGCCGTGTCGCACTATTTAATGCTCCGTTAGTCTGGTCACCCTTCCGGTCACGTGCGGCGCCTTTCAAGGATATACGGGGCTTTAATATGGTTGTGTGTTTGTCTGAAATCAGCCCCGCCGCCATGGTTTGGGTGGCGAGGGTAGAATTCAGAGCGTTGACGGTGTTCTATGCGGATATCCCTCCGCGTGTAATGGCCGCGCTGTGGAGCAAAGCGGCGTGGCGGAGGAGATTTTGCGCCTCGTGTCTCCTTGTTTGAGACTTCGGAATTAAAATGGCGGTAACGACCACGCGCTTGACCCTTTGGCTCATACCGGGCTTCGAAACCGTTGTATGTCTGCAAGAATTCGCTTCTGCCGCCCTGGTTTTGGCGGCGAGGACAGAATTCAGAGCAACCATGGCTTTGTTCCATGTGTTTGTTGTCGCGTATGCCTCGGTCGGGTCGCGTGGTGAAGCGGCGTGGCGAAGGAGAATAGGTCCTTCCGCCTTTAAAATAGTTCCCGTGGGGCATTATAACGCTTTTTTGTCGTTTTAAGATGATAATAAGTGGATATTGTGCACAAATAACGCAAGCCTTTCGCGCGACGTTTCGGTGCAATGCGCACCTTCTTCAGGCGGCTGGCTTGCACTTTCAAACGAATATAACAAAAGAGAAAAGTGGAGATAGTGATACAATTAATCACAAGGTAGTAATAGCAAGTTCAAAGGTGATATAGAAAGGTTAGTAATAGTAAAGTTCAAAGGTGGTATAGAAAAGTTAAACAACACTTTAAAGGTGTTTTAAGATATACTTAGCTTGATGTTGCTGCGAGGCGGTGCTCCAGGTCATCTGTGAGGAGTCATGGCCGTTTCGTAGTGTAGTGCTGTGGGTCTAGCACCTCCCCCCTTGCTGCAGGAAGGCTCTTCTTTGTCTGGCGATAGTGGCTGAAGGTGGGTTCCCTACCTCCCCCACCCGTTTTTAGAAAGAAGATTTTTTTTATTTTTTTGGGGGGTGGGGGGTTTTTTTTGGAAAAGAAACCTGTTTTCAAAGAGAATCAACGTGTTTTATCTTTTAATCGTGATGTTATAACGAGGCGGCACGGTTAGGGATTTTATCGGTATTGTCTTCAGTCTCTCTGGTGTAGGAGAACTCGTGTGGTTGGAAGGGGGCCGGATGGCCGGTGCCCTGGGTGTCCGAACTAGCGCAAGGGAGGCTCAGGCTGGTTAGGGGGAGATGTTAGGGAAGCCGAGGGGCTAGCCTAAGAGTCAGGGTCCCCGGTGTGTACCGGTGCGCCCCGTTGTGCACGGTCCTTCCCCCGCGTCATTCAGACCCCCCACGGACCAGCCCCCACGAAGCAAGTTGCCTCCCAGCCATAGGTTGGGGTTGAGCCAGACTTGGGGCAATTTCGAGTTTGGTTATCGATAAGGAGAAGTGAAGTGTATTTTTGAGTTGCTAGAAAGGGACCATGGGGTGTGCTCCCCTAGGTTATCCAGCAGAGGGCAGGCTAAGGCCACGTGGAAGAGGGGACTTGGGTCTGGGTCGAGGTGGGGGTTGGGGTTAGGGGGTAGAGGTTAAGGTTAGGGTTGGGGTTAGGGTCAGGTATAGGTTTGGGGTTAGGAGCTAGAGGTTAGGGTTGGGGTTGGGGTCAGGTATAGGTTTGGGGTTAGGGGCTAGAGGTTAAGGTTAGGGTTGGGGTCAGGTGTAGGTTTGGGGTTAGGGGCTAGAGGTTAAGGTTAGGGTTGGGGTTAGGGTCAGGTATAGGTTTGGGGTTAGGAGCTAGAGGTTAAGGTTAGGGTTGGGGTTGGGGTCAGGTGTGGGTTAGGGGCTAGAGGTTAAGGTTAGGGTTGGGGTTAGGGCCGGGTTTCGGTTTGGGGCTTGGGTCAGGCTCAGTTAGGCCGAGATGTTCGGGGGGCCAAAAGGCTAGCCTGAGAGTCAGGGTCCCGGTGTGTACCAAGGCGTCCGCCGTGCCCGGTCCTCACCCCACGCCATTCGGATTCCCCATGGATCCATCATCCACAAAGTAGTCCCGGGGTTTAAGCTAGGAGGTTTCCTCTATAAGAGATAAGTACTTACCTAGAGGAGGGAAAAAGAGAGGTCTGGTGTGTTTCATTGAGTCCTGGAGGATGTGTTGTGTCCAATTTTGACCCATGCGGCCTCTCTTTTCATTCTTTCTCCCCAGGTCCACGAAGGATCAGCCTGTAGGCCTGTGACGGACATTGCCCCTGGTCCGTGTGAGGTGAAGTGTTTGTAGAGATGTCTGTTTAAATGTTTCCGTCGAACTATGTTGTACCTGTGTTGATTCATTCTGGTTGCGATGGTGTTTCGTGTCTGGCCCACATATTGTAGTCCGCAGATGGCACAGGTTATGACATAGATGCAATTCTTTGTAAGGGGACTTATGCCGGGGTCTGCCTTGAATAATTGTTTTGTTTTGTGGTTTCTTAGAAATTTTTTTGCTTTATATTCCGGGCATAATCTGGTATTCCTCGAGGGAACGATCGGTTTCAATTTTGACTGAATCAGCAGGTCGCCGAGGTTTTTGTGTCTTTTATAGGCCGAGATGACCCTATAGTCCCCGAGTATTCCCGTACCTGATATATGCAGATCATAATTGTGTTTGATCCTGTTGTGTAGTTTAGTGTGTGGTATCGTGTAGGTCGTGACGAGTGGCAAGATTGTGGTTTTTCTCTTTGTTTTTGTGTTTAAAAGTCTTTAGAACCTGTCTCAGAAAGGATCTGGAGTAGCCCCTAGGCCTCAGGGCCCTGAACAGGATGCCCGTGGCCTCCCAGAAGTCCTCCCGCCGGGAGCAGATCCTGGCGAATCGGATCAACTGGGATTTCACTAAACCTCTGAAGGTATGTTTAGGATGTAAACTATTTTTGTAATAACTGGTGGGTGTCTGTTTCTTTGAAGTATACTTTTGTGTCTAGCCTGTGGGTCGTGGTCGAAATCGGGCCTTTGAACGTCGTCGTGTCCAGAAAGTTTACGGTGTGCCGATCCCTAGTGTGTTTAATTTTTATGGAAGGATGGTGTGTGTTTAAGATGCTAGCGAAGTCCTCGAACGTGTCCTCGGAGTCTCCCCAAATTCCCCATATATCGTCCAGATATCTAAAATATTGTACGGGTTTGATGGGACAGGTCGCTAAGGCCGTTTCCTCCCAATCTGCCATATAGATGTTTGCATAGGAAGGGGCAAACTTTTTGCCCATCGCTGTGCCCTTGACCTGCAGGTAGTACTTACCGCCGAATTCAAATCGTTACGCTTTAGGTTGATCTCGAGGAGACGGAGAATGTGATCGTCCGGTCTGCTTTCGACCGGGTATTTGAGAAGGCAGGTTTTGACTGCTTTTAAGCCGGCTTCGATGTCTATGTTGGTATAGAGGCTGTCGATGTCGACAGAAAAGAAACGATCGGGTCGTAATTTGAGTCTGTCTGACTTTGTCGATAAAGTCGTACGTGTCTTTAATATAACTGGGGTGTCTATTGGATATGGGGTTTAGGTAATAATCTATGTATTCGGCCAATTTATACGTGTCACTGTTGCAGTCTGACACTATGGGTCGTCCGGGAGGGATTATATGGGGGATGCTCCAGGACGCCGGGTCCTTGTGGATTTTAGGTAGCAAGTAAAAGCGACGTGGCCGTGATCCGATCGTGTCGAGGAGATATGTTTTTGTTTTCTGCTGAGGAAATTTTTGTCGAATAGGTCGATTATAATCTGTTTAACCATAGGGATCGTGTGTGGAAAAATGGGCTCCTCTATGTTTTTGTAATGTTCGGTTTTAGATAATTGTCTCTGGGCCTCCCACTGGTACTGTGTCCTGTCCATTATCACTATCGAGCTGCCCTTGTCCGCCGGTTTGATCACTATATTCTTGTTCCTCACTAGTTTAAATAGGGCCGTGACTTCAGAACTACTGAGGTTAGGTCGAGTGTTGTCGTACAATCGAGTGACCGTGTCGCGTGGAGGTTAGCCCTGATAAATTTTCTGACTTGTGGTGGTACCTGGCTCAGTTTGGGTGTCCAGTTTGAGGCGTGTGTGAAGGGGCATTTCTGGGTCCCTGTTTTGTGTTCGAAGAAAGAGGCCAGTAGGACTCTCCTATGGAAAGTTTGGAGGTCAAATAGAGTTTGTGATTTTCTATCTTTGTCTAAGTTGAGTGAAGGGATGAATTTGAGGCCTCTGTTCAGGAGAGTCTCTTCGTCTTTGGACAATCTAAAGGATCGCGATAGATTGATGATGTTACGGGGCCCGTTCCCGAGATTTGGGTATTTCGGGCCTACCAGTTTAAAAATCCCAGCCAATGGTTTAGGATGGATTTCGCTGTCTCCGGGGTCCAGTGGACGTTATCCGAGGTCGTGTTAAATTGTATGTGTGGTAATGGCGGAATGTGGTTGTTTATTTTTCGAATACTTTTGTTTATGGCCTCCAAATTGATTCTTTCTAACGGTGTCAGTTTCCTGGAATAATTTAGTATGGGGATCCAGATCTCCGCCATCGAATTTACTCTTGGCCTTTTGAGTGCCGCTTGAAATTGTTTGATGAATGTTTTTTCGGTGATTGTGATCTGTGGTTGATTCCAAAGCCATAATCACCGCTTTCTACCTGCGTGCTAGGTTGGATCTTATCTAGAGGGCGGCCGCATGTCTAAATGTAGCCCCGGTACGATTCTATTTGGAGTTCCGGTCGGCATATCTCTGGATTTTGCCTAAGTTTGAGTCCCCAATATTAATTTCCTGTGTGTTATCAAGCTATGACCAATCGCTTATTTTTCTTAGGGTTCGCTCATGTCTGTTTGGCTGAAAGCCCGCGACGGGTGTACCCGGAGTAGTCTCTGTGCTATCGGGTTGTTACGGGTTGCCCTGGGGGACCGGACATTCGGGAATTCGCTGACGGAGGCTCCGCTGACGGAGGCCCCGCTGACGGAGGCCCCGCTGGACGGAGGCTCCGCTGACGGAGGCTCCGCCGCCGGAGGATTCGCTGTCGGAACTGCGGTCGGAGAGGGGGTGTTGTTGTAGTATGGGCTCCTGCTGTTCCGCTATCTCCTCAGGGTGACTGTTTGGGGAGGGTCATGTACCAACACTGTGTGGGTGATTTGTCGAATATTTTGTTCTGGCATTATGTTATTGTCGCTTTTCTGTTTATCGGTCTGGGTGGCGCTCGCTCGGGTGGAGACCTCGGGTTTTCCGGTATACGGTCGCACTCCATCGGTGGGCCAGGTCGACACTCGAGGGGTCGATTTGTGTATTTTTGTATGGGTTTGGGTGTCCTCCGCCCTGTGGGCAGAGGGTCGCCACTATTGGGTTGTTTGGGAGCTGGCGGGGGCCTGCCGGGCACGGGGGCCGGCCTTTCCGTGTGGGGGGCCCTCAGGGGAGGGAAATCCTCCGTCGTGTCTGGCTCGGTTGGCGCTACTCCACACGAGCCCTGCGCGTTAGGGCCGTGTGTGTCTTGCATTAGAGACACCAGTATCGCTCGGTCATATCCAATGTGGTCTGTGTCAGCCTATTGCCTAAGGTCTTACCTGCCCATCTGCTGGCGGTGCCGAAGAGAGCGGCCCATTCGCTTGGGATCTGCGACCTGATGGTGTCCGAGAGGTCCCGAATCGCACTCTCATAATGATCCTCAGAATGAGGTGTGTTGTGTATGCCCACTGAGTGGCATTGCCCTCAATCAGGAGGGTTGTACTGGTTCGAAGGGCTGGATTAATTGAAGTTGTCAATAGTTCCTGAATTTTGTTGATGGTAGGTGGCATATCGTTAGGGTCCCCACATTCTGTAGGTGGTGGACCGCTCTGATTAGGTTGTAGATATTTTTAGTTAATGCTTTGAGCCCGGACGTAGGCTTTGTGTGTTTTCGATCGCCTGGTTATTGTCGCTCGTCGTAGCGGTAGTGCGCCGCCCTATGTTTGGGTCGTTATGGGTGGCCGGCAGGGACCGTCCGCCTTGCTGTGTGTCGGGGAAGGGGTTCGCCGCGACACGGAGCGAACGGAAGTATCGTTCGACACGGGTGGGGTTTCTACGCACGGCACGCCGTTGTGCTGTCTAGTGATTCGAGATCACGAGCACGGTCACGCCGCTGTTCTTCCAGGTTATATAGGGGCTCGAACCGGTTATGTGTCTGCAGTGAAAATCCGCCCCGCCACGGTTTTGGTCGCGGGGTTAGATCTAGAGTGGCCGTGGCTCTTTTTGGTGTGGATATCCTTCCGCTGCGTGTCTCCGCCGAGCCGCTGGGCGGGCGGCGTGGCGGAGGAGATTTTGCGCCTCGTGTCGCACTATTTAATGCTCCGTTAGTCTGGTCACCCTTCCGGTCACGCGGCGCGCTTTCAAGGATATACGGGCTTTAATATGGTTGTGTGTTTGTCTGAAATCAGCCCCGCCGCCATGGTTTGGGTGGCGAGGGTAGAATTCAGAGCGTTGACGGTGTTCTATGCGGATATCCCTCCGCTGCGGTAATGGCCGCGCTGTGGAGCAAAGCGGCGTGGCGGAGGAGATTTTGCGCCTCGTGTCTCCTTGTTTGAGACTTCGAATTAAAATGGCGGTAACGACCACGCCGCTTGACCCTTTGGCTCATACCGGCTTCAAACCGCTGTATGTCTGCAAGAATTCGCTTCTGCCGCCTCTGGTTTTGGCGGCGAGGACAGAATTCAGAGCAACCATGGCTTTGTTCCATGTGTTTGTTGTCGCGTATGCCTCGGTCGGGTCGCTGGTGAAGCGGCGTGGCGAAGGAGAATAGGTCCTTCCGCCTTTAAAATAGTTCCCGTGGGGCATTATAACGCTTTTTGTCGCTTTTAAGATGATAATAAGTGGATATTGTGCACAAATAACGCAAGCCTTTCACATGACAAGCTGGTGCAATGCGCACCTTCTTCAGGCGGCTGGCTTGCACTTTCAAACGAATATAACAAAAGAGAAAAGTGGAGATAGTGATACAATTAATCACAAGGTAGTAATAGCAAGTTCAAAGGTGATATAGAAAGGTTAGTAATAGTAAAGTTCAAAGGTGGTATAGAAAAGTTAAACAACACTTTAAAGGTGTTTTAAGATATACTTAGCTTGATGTTGCTGCGAGGCGGTGCTCCAGGTCATCTGTGAGGAGTCATGGCCGCTTTCAGAGTGTAGTGCTGTGGGTCTAGCACCTCCCCTTGCTGCAGGAAGGCTCTTCTTTGTCTGGCGATAGTGGCTGAAGGTGGGTTCCCTACCTCCCCACCCGCTTTTAGAAAGAAGATTTTTTTATTTTTTGGGGGTGGGGGTTTTTTTGGAAAAGAAACCTGTTTTCAAAGAGAATCAACGTGTTTTATCTTTTAATCGTGATGTTATAACGAGGCGGCACGGTTAGGATTTTATCGGTATTGTCTTCAGTCTCTCTGGTGTAGGAGAACTCGTGTGGTTGGAAGGGGGCCGGATGGCCGGTGCCCTGGGTGTCCGAACTAGCGCAAGGGAGGCTCAGGCTGGTTAGGGGGAGATGTTAGGGAAGCCGAGGGGCTAGCCTAAGAGTCAGGGTCCCGGTGTGTACCGGTGCGCCTGTTGTGCACGGTCCTTCCCCTGGCCATTCAGACCCCCCAGGGGACCAGCCCCCCACGAAGCAAGTTGACTCCCAGCCATAGGTTGGGGTTGAGCCAGACTTGGGGCAATTTCGAGTTTGGTTATCGATAAGGAGAAGTGAAGTGTATTTTTGAGTTGCTAGAAAGGGACCATGGGGTGTGCTCCCCTAGGTTATCCAGCAGAGGGCAGGCTAAGGCCACGTGGAAGAGGGGGAATTGGGCCTGGGTCGAGATTGGGCTTGGGGTTAGGGGCTAGAGGTTAAGGTTAGGTTGGGGTTAGGGTCAGGTATAGGTTTGGGGTTAGGAGCTAGAGGTTAGGTTGGGGTTGGGGTCAGGTATAGGTTTGGGGTTAGGGGCTAGAGGTTAAGGTTAGGTTGGGGTCAGGTGTAGGTTTGGGGTTAGGGGCTAGAGGTTAAGGTTAGGTTGGGGTTAGGGTCAGGTATAGGTTTGGGGTTAGGAGCCAGAGGTTAAGGTTAGGTTGGGGTTGGGGTCAGGTGTGGGTTAGGGGCTAGAGGTTAAGGTTAGGTTGGGGTTAGGGCCGGGTTTCGGTTTGGGGCTTGGGTCAGGCTCAGTTAGGCCGAGATGTTCGGGGGCCAAAAGGCTAGCCTGAGAGTCAGGGTCCCCCGTGTGTACCCGCCCGTCCCGCCGTGCCCGGTCCTCTCCCCACGCCATTCGGAGTCCCCCATGGATCCATCATCCGCAAAGTAGTCCCGGGTTTAAGCTAGGAGGTTTCCTCTATAAGAGATAAGTACTTACCTAGAGGAGGGAAAAAGGGAGGTCTGGTGTGTTTCATTGAGTCCTGTAGGATGTGTTGTGTCCAATTTTTTGACCCATGCGGCCTCTCTTTTCATTCTTTCTCCCCAGGTCCACGAAGGATCAGCCTGTAGGCCTGTGACGGACATTGCCCCTGGTCCGTGTGAGGTGAAGTGTTTGTAGAGATGTCTGTTTAAATGTTTCCGTCGAACTATGTTGTACCTGTGTTGATTCATTCTGGTTGCGATGGTGTTTCGTCGCTGGCCCACATATTGTAGTCCGCAGATGGCACAGGTTATGACATAGATGCAATTCTTTGTAAGGGGACTTATGCCGGGGTCTGCCTTGAATAATTGTTTTGTTTTGTGGTTTCTTAGAAATTTTTTTGCTTTATATTCCGGGCATAATCTGGTATTCCTCGAGGGAACGATCGGTTTCAATTTTGACTGAATCAGCAGGTCGCCGAGGTTTTTGTGTCTTTTATAGGCCGAGATGACCCTATAGTCCCCGAGTATTCCCGTACCTGATATATGCAGATCATAATTGTGTTTGATCCTGTTGTGTAGTTTAGTGTGTGGTATCGTGTAGGTCGTGACGAGTGGCAAGATTGTGGTTTTTTCTCTTTGTTTTTTGTGTTTAAAAGTCTTTAGAACCTGTCTCAGAAAGGATCTGGAGTAGCCCCTAGGCCTCAGGGCCCTGAACAGGATGCCCGTGGCCTCCCAGAAGTCCTCCCGTCGGGAGCAGATCCTGTCGAATCGGATCAACTGGGATTTCACTAAACCTCTGAAGGTATGTTTAGGATGTAAACTATTTTTTTGTAATAACTGGTGGGTGTCTGTTTCTTTGAAGTATACTTTTGTGTCTAGCCTGTGGGTCGTGTCGAAATCGGGTCCTTTGAACGTCGTCGTGTCCAGAAAGTTTACGGTGTGCCGATCCCTAGTGTGTTTAATTTTTATGGAAGGATGGTGTGTGTTTAAGATGCTAGCGAAGTCCTCGAACGTGTCCTCGGAGTCTCCCCAAATTCCCCATATATCGTCCAGATATCTAAAATATTGTACGGGTTTGATGGGACAGGTCGCTAAGGCCGCTTTCCTCCCAATCTGCCATATAGATGTTTGCATAGGAAGGGGCAAACTTTTGCCCATCGCTGTGCTCCTTGACCTGCAGGTAGTACTTACCGCCGAATTCAAATCGTTACGTTTTAGGTTGATCTCGAGGAGACGGAGAATGTGATCGTCCGGTCTGCTTTCGTCCGGGTATTTGAGAAGCCAGGTTTTGACTGCTTTTAAGCCGGCTTCGATGTCTATGTTGGTATAGAGGCTGTCGATGTCGACAGAAAAGAAACGATCGGGTCGTAATTTGAGTCTGTCTGACTTTGTCGATAAAGTCGTACGTGTCTTTAATATAACTGGGGTGTCTATTGGATATGGGGTTTAGGTAATAATCTATGTATTCGGCCAATTTATACGTGTCACTGTTGCAGTCTGACACTATGGGTCGTCCGGGAGGGATTATATGGGGGATGCTCCAGGACGCCGGGTCCTTGTGGATTTTAGGTAGCAAGTAAAAGCGACGTGGCCGTGATCCGATCGTGTCGAGGAGATATGTTTTTTGTTTTCTGCTGAGGAAATTTTTGTCGAATAGGTCGATTATAATCTGTTTAACCATAGGGATCGTGTGTGGAAAAATGGGCTCCTCTATGTTTTTGTAATGTTCGGTTTTAGATAATTGTCTCTGGGCCTCCCACTGGTACTGTGTCCTGTCCATTATCACTATCGAGCTGCCCTTGTCCGCGGGTTTGATCACTATATTCTTGTTCCTCAATAGTTTAAATAGGGCCTTGACTTCAGAACTACTGAGGTTAGGTCGAGTGTTGTCGTACCAATCGAAAGTGACCGTGTCGCGTGGGAGGTTAGCCCTGATAAATTTTCTGACTTGTGGTGGTACCTGGCTCAGTTTGGGTGTCCAGTTTGAGGCGTGTGTGAAGGGGCATTTCTGGGTCCCTGTTTTGTGTTCAAGAAAGAGGCCAGTAGGACTCTCCTATGGAAAGTTTGGAGGTCAAATAGAGTTTGTGATTTTCTATCTTTGTCTAAGTTGAGTGAAGGGATGAATTTGAGGCCTCTGTTCAGGAGAGTCTCTTCGCCTTTGGACAATCTAAAGGATCGCGATAGATTGATGATGTTACGGGCCCGCTCGAGATTTGGGTATTTCGGCCTACCAGTTTAAAAATCCCAGCCAATGGTTTAGGATGGATTTCGCTGTCTCCGGGTCCAGTGGACGTTATCCGAGGTCGTGTTAAATTGTATGTGTGGTAATGGCGGAATGTGGTTGTTTATTTTTCGAATACTTTTGTTTATGGCCTCCAAATTGATTCTTTCTAACGGTGTCAGTTTCCTGAATAATTTAGTATGGGGATCCAGATCTCCGCCATCGAATTTACTCTTGGCCTTTTGAGTGCCGCTTGAAATTGTTTGATGAATGTTTTTTCGGTGATTGTGATCTGTGGTTGATTCCAAAGCCATAATCACCGCTTTCTACCTGCGTGCTAGGTTGATCTTATCTAGAGGGCGTCGCATGTCTAAATGTAGCCCCGGTACGATTCTATTTGAGTTCCGGTCGGCATATCTCTGGATTTTGCCTAAGTTTGAGTCCCCAATATTAATTTCCTGTGTGTTATCAAGTATGACCAATCGCTTATTTTTCTTAGGTTCGCTCATGTCTGTTTGGCTGAAAGCCCGCGACGGGTGTACCCGGAGTAGTCTCTGTGCTATCGGGTTGTTACGGGTTGCCCTGGGGACCGGACATTCGGGAATTCGCTGACGGAGGCTCCGCTGACGGAGGCCCCGCTGACGGAGGCCCCGCTGGACGGAGGCTCCGCTGACGGAGGCTCCGCCGCCGGAGGATTCGCTGTCGGAACTGCGGTCGGAGAGGGGGTGTTGTTGTAGTATGGGCTCCTGCTGTTCCGCTATCTCCTCAGGGTGACTGTTTGGGGAGGGTCATGTACCAACACTGTGTGGGTGATTTGTCGAATATTTTGTTCTGGCATTATGTTATTGTCGCTTTTCTGTTTATCGGTCTGGGTGGCGCTCGCTCGGGTGGAGACCTCGGGTTTTCCGGTATACGGTCGCACTCCATCGGTGGGCCGTGGTCGACACTCGAGGGGTCGATTTGTGTATTTTTGTATGGGTTTGGGTGTCCTCCGCCCTGTGGGCAGAGGGGTCGCCACTATTGGGTTGTGTGGGGCTGGCGGGGGCCCGCCGGGGCAAGGGGGTCGGCCTTTCCGTGTGGGGGGCCCTCAGGGGAGGGAAATCCTCCGTCGTGTCTGGCTCGGTTGGCGCTGCTCCACACGAGCCCTGCGCGGTTGCGCCGTGGGGGGCTTGCATTAGGGACACCAGGATCGCTTCGGTCATATCCAATGTGGTCTGTGTCAGCCTATTGCCTAAGGTCTTACCTGCCCATCTGCTGGCGGTGCCGAAGAGAGCGGCCCATTCGTTTGGGATCTGCGACCTGATGGTGTCCGAGAGGTCCCGAATCGCACTCTCATAATGATCCTCAGAATGAGGTGTGTTGTGTATGCCCACTGAGTGGCATTGCCCTCAATCAGGAGGGTTGTACTGGTTCGAAGGGCTGGATTAATTGAAGTTGTCAATAGTTCCTGAATTTTGTTGATGGTAGGTGGCATATCGTTAGGGTCCCCACATTCTGTAGGTGGTGGACCGCTCTGATTAGGTTGTAGATATTTTTAGTTAATGCTTTGAGCCCGGACGTAGGCTTTGTGTGTTTTCGATCGCCTGGTTATTGTCGCTCGGTCGTAGCGGTAGTGCGCCGCCCTATGTTTGGGTCGTTATGGGTGGCCGGCAGGGACCGTCCGCCTTGCTGTGTGTCGGGGAAGGGGTTCGTCGCGACACGGAGCGAACGGAAGTATCGCTCCGACACGGGTGGGGTTTCACGCGCACGCCGCGTTGTGCTGTCTAGTGATTCGAGATCACGAGTACGGTCACGCCGCTGTTCTTCCAGGTTATATAGGGGCTCGAACCGGTTATGTGTCTGCAGTGAAAATCCGCCCGCCACGGTTTTGGTCGCGGGGTTAGATCTAGAGTGGCCGTGGCTCTTTGGTGTGGATATCCTTCCGCTGTCTCCGCCGAGCCGCTGGGCGGGGCGGCGTGGCGGAGGAGATTTTGCGCCGTGGTCGCACTATTTAATGCTCCGTTAGTCTGGTCACCCTTCCGGTCACGCGGCGCGCTTTCAAGGATATACGGGCTTTAATATGGTTGTGTGTTTGTCTGAAATCAGCCCCGCCGCCATGGTTTGGGTGGCGAGGGTAGAATTCAGAGCGTTGACGGTGTTCTATGCGGATATCCCTCCGCTGCGGTAATGGCCGCGCTGTGGAGCAAAGCGGCGTGGCGGAGGAGATTTTGCGCCTCGTGTCTCCTTGTTTGAGACTTCGAATTAAAATGGCGGTAACGACCACGCCGCTTGACCCTTTGGCTCATACCGGCTTCAAACCGCTGTATGTCTGCAAGAATTCGCTTCGCCGCCTCTGGTTTTGGCGGCGAGGACAGAATTCACAGCAACCATGGCTTTGTTCCATGTGTTTGTTGTCGCGTATGCCTCGGTCGGGTCGCGTGGTGAAGCGGCGTGGCGAAGGAGAATAGGTCCTTCCGCCTTTAAAATAGTTCCCGTGGGGCATTATAACGCTTTTTTGTCGTTTTAAGATGATAATAAGTGGATATTGTGCACAAATAACGCAAGCCTTTCGCGCGACGTTTCGGTGCAATGCGCACCTTCTTCAGGCGGCTGGCTTGCACTTTCAAACGAATATAACAAAAGAGAAAAGTGGAGATAGTGATACAATTAATCACAAGGTAGTAATAGCAAGTTCAAAGGTGATATAGAAAGGTTAGTAATAGTAAAGTTCAAAGGTGGTATAGAAAAGTTAAACAACACTTTAAAGGTGTTTTAAGATATACTTAGCTTGATGTTGCTGCGAGGCGGTGCTCCAGGTCATCTGTGAGGAGTCATGGCCCTTTCGTAGTGTAGTGCTGTGGGTCTAGCACCTCCCCCCTTGCTGCAGGAAGGCTCTTCTTTGTCTGGCGATAGTGGCTGAAGGTGGGTTCCCTACCTCCCCCACCCGTTTTTAGAAAGAAGATTTTTTTTATTTTTTTGGGGGGTGGGGGGTTTTTTTTGGAAAAGAAACCTGTTTTCAAAGAGAATCAACGTGTTTTATCTTTTAATCGTGATGTTATAACGAGGCGGCACGGTTAGGGATTTTATCGGTATTGTCTTCAGTCTCTCTGGTGTAGGAGAACTCGTGTGGTTGGAAGGGGGCCGGATGGCCGGTGCCCTGGGTGTCCGAACTAGCGCAAGGGAGGCTCAGGCTGGTTAGGGGGAGATGTTAGGGAAGCCGAGGGGCTAGCCTAAGAGTCAGGGTCCCCGGTGTGTACCGGTGCGCCCCGTTGTGCACGGTCCTTCCCCCGCGTCATTCAGACCCCCCAGGGGACCAGCCCCCCCCCAAGCAAGTTGACTCCCAGCCATAGGTTGGGGTTGAGCCAGACTTGGGGCAATTTCGAGTTTGGTTATCGATAAGGAGAAGTGAAGTGTATTTTTGAGTTGCTAGAAAGGGACCATGGGGTGTGCTCCCCTAGGTTATCCAGCAGAGGGCAGGCTAAGGCCACGTGGAAGAGGGGGAATTGGGCCTGGGTCGAGATTGGGCTTGGGGTTGGGGGTGGGGGTAGGGTTAGGGGTGGGGTTAGGGTCAGGTATAGGTTTGGGGTTAGGAGCTAGAGGTTAGGTTGGGGTTGGGGTCAGGTATAGGTTTGGGGTTAGGGCTAGAGGTTAAGGTTAGGTTGGGGTCAGGTGTAGGTTTGGGGTTAGGGCTAGAGGTTAAGGTTAGGTTGGGGTTAGGTCAGGTATAGGTTTGGGGTTAGGAGCCAGAGGTTAAGGTTAGGTTGGGGTTGGGGTCAGGTGTGGGTTAGGGGCTAGAGGTTAAGGTTAGGCTGGGGTTAGGGCCGGGTTTCGGTTTGGGGCTTGGGTCAGGCTCAGTTAGGCCGAGATGTTCGGGGGCCAAAAGGCTAGCCTGAGAGTCAGGGTCCCGGTGTGTACCCAAGGCCCCGCCAGTGCCCGGTCCTCACCCCACGCCATTCGGATTCCCCATGGATCCATCATCCACAAAGTAGTCCCGGGTTTAAGCTAGGAGGTTTCCTCTATAAGAGATAAGTACTTACCTAGAGGAGGGAAAAGGGAGGTCTGGTGTGTTTCATTGAGTCCTGTAGGATGTGTTGTGTCCAATTTTTTGACCCATGCGGCCTCTCTTTTCATTCTTTCTCCCCAGGTCCACGAAGGATCAGCCTGTAGGCCTGTGACGGACATTGCCCCTGGTCCGTGTGAGGTGAAGTGTTTGTAGAGATGTCTGTTTAAATGTTTCCGCCGAACTATGTTGTACCTGTGTTGATTCATTCTGGTTGCGATGGTGTTTCGTGGTCTGGCCCACATATTGTAGTCCGCAGATGGCACAGGTTATGACATAGATGCAATTCTTTGTAAGGGGACTTATGCCGGGGTCTGCCTTGAATAATTGTTTTGTTTTGTGGTTTCTTAGAAATTTTTTTGCTTTATATTCCGGGCATAATCTGGTATTCCTCGAGGGAACGATCGGTTTCAATTTTGACTGAATCAGCAGGTCGCCGAGGTTTTTGTGTCTTTATAGGCCGAGATGACCCTATAGTCCCCGAGTATTCCTGCACCTGATATATGCAGATCATAATTGTGTTTGATCCTGTTGTGTAGTTTAGTGTGTGGTATCGTGTAGGTCGTGACGAGTGGCAAGATTGTGGTTTTTTCTCTTTGTTTTTGTGTTTAAAAGTCTTTAGAACCTGTCTCAGAAAGGATCTGAGTAGCCCCTAGGCCTCAGGGCCCTGAACAGGATGCCCGTGGCCTCCCAGAAGTCCTCCTGCCGGGAGCAGATCCTGTCGAATCGGATCAACTGGGATTTCACTAAACCTCTGAAGGTATGTTTAGGATGTAAACTATTTTTTGTAATAACTGGTGGGTGTCTGTTTCTTTGAAGTATACTTTTGTGTCTAGCCTGTGGGTCGTGGTCGAAATCGGGCCTTTGAACGTCGTCGTGTCCAGAAAGTTTACGGTGTGCCGATCCCTAGTGTGTTTAATTTTTATGGAAGGATGGTGTGTGTTTAAGATGCTAGCGAAGTCCTCGAACGTGTCCTCGGAGTCTCCCCAAATTCCCCATATATCGTCCAGATATCTAAAATATTGTACGGGTTTGATGGGACAGGTCGCTAAGGCCGCTTCCTCCCAATCTGCCATATAGATGTTTGCATAGGAAGGGGCAAACTTTTGCCCATCGCTGTGCTCCTTGACCTGCAGGTAGTACTTACCGCCGAATTCGAAATCATTACGTTTTAGGTTGATCTCGAGGAGACGGAGAATGTGATCGTCCGGTCTGCTTTCGTCCGGGTATTTGAGAAACCAGGCTTTGACTGCTTTTAGGCTGGCTTCGATGTCTGTGTTGGTATAGAGGCTGTCAATGTCGATTGTGAAAAGAAACAATTGGGTTGTAATTTGAATCTGTCTGACTTTGTTGATAAAGTCATACGTGTCTTTAATATAACTGGGGTGTCTATTGGATATGGGATTTAGGTAATAATCTATGTATTCGGCCAATTTATACGTGTCACTGTTGCAGTCTGACACTATAGGTCGTCCGGGAGGGATTATATGGGGGATGCGCCAAGAGGCCGGGTCCTTGTGGATTTCAAGTAAAACTTGTAGGTATCAAGTAAAAGCGACGTGGCCGTGATCCGATCGTGTCGAGGAGATATGTTTTTTGTTTTCTGCTGAGGAAATTTTTGTCAAATAGGTCGATTATAATCTGTTTAACCATAGGGATCGTGGTGTGGAAAAATGGGCTCCTCTATGTTTTTGTAATGTTCGGTTTTAGATAATTGTCTCTGGGCCTCCCACTGGTACTGTGTCCTGTCCATTATCACTATCGAGCTGCCCTTGTCCGCTGGTTTGATCACTATATTCTTGTTCCTCAATAGTTTAAATAGGGCCTTGACTTCAGAACTACTGAGGTTAGGTCGAGTGTTGTCGTGCCAATCGAAAGTGACCGTGTCGCGTGGAGGTTAGCCCTGATAAATTTTCTGACTTGTGGTGGTACCTGGCTCAGTTTGGGTGTCCAGTTTGAGGCGTGTGTGAAGGGGCATTTCTGGGTCCCTGTTTTGTGTTCAAGAAAGAGGCCAGTAGGACTCTCCTATGGAAAGTTTGGAGGTCAAATAGAGTTTGTGATTTTCTATCTTTGTCTAAGTTGAGTGAAGGGATGAATTTGAGGCCTCTGTTCAGGAGAGTCTCTTCGTCTTTGGACAATCTAAAGGATCGCGATAGATTGATGATGTTACGGGGCCCGTTCCCGAGATTTGGGTATTTCGGGCCTACCAGTTTAAAAATCCCAGCCAATGGTTTAGGATGGATTTCGCTGTCTCCGGGTCCAGTGGACGTTATCCGAGGTCGTGTTAAATTGTATGTGTGGTAATGGCGGAATGTGGTTGTTTATTTTTCGAATACTTTTGTTTATGGCCTCCAAATTGATTCTTTCTAACGGTGTCAGTTTCCTGGAATAATTTAGTATGGGGATCCAGATCTCCGCCATCGGGAATTTACTCTTGGCCTTTTGAGTGCCGCTTGAAATTGTTTGATGAATGTTTTTTCGGTGATTGTGATCTGTGGTTGATTCCAAAGCCATAATCACCGCTTTCTACCTGCGTGCTAGGTTGGATCTTATCTAGAGGGCGGCCGCATGTCTAAATGTAGCCCCGGGTACGATTCTATTTGAGTTCCGGTCGGCATATCTCTGGATTTTGCCTAAGTTTGAGTCCCCAATATTAATTTCCTGTGTGTTATCGTATGACCAATCGCTTATTTTTCTTAGGTTCGCTCATGTCTGTTTGGCTGAAAGCCCGCGACGGGTGTACCCGGAGTAGTCTCTGTGCTATCGGGTTGTTACGGGTTGCCCTGGGGGACCGGACATTCGGGAATTCGCTGACGGAGGCTCCGCTGACGGAGGCCCCGCTGACGGAGGCCCCGCTGGACGGAGGCTCCGCTGACGGAGGCTCCGCCGCCGGAGGATTCGCTGTCGGAATCCGTGTCGGAGAGGGGGTGTTGTTGTAGTATGGGCTCCTGCTGTTCCGCTATCTCCTCAGGGTGACTGTTTGGGGAGGGTCATGTACCAACACTGTGTGGGTGATTTGTCGAATATTTTGTTCTGGCATTATGTTATTGTCGCTTTTCTGTTTATCGGTCTGGGTGGCGCTCGCTCGGGTGGAGACCTCGGGTTTTCCGGTATACGGTCGCACTCCATCGGTGGGCCGTGGTCGACACTCGAGGGGTCGATTTGTGTATTTTTGTATGGGTTTGGGTGTCCTCCGCCCTGTGGGCAGAGGGTCGCCACTATTGGGTTGTTTGGAGTTTCGCGGGGCCTGTCAGCAAGGGGTCGGCCTTTCCGTGTGGGGGCCCTCAGGAGGGAAATCCTCCGTCGTGTCTGGCTCGGTTGGCGCTACTCCACGCAGCCCCGCGCTGTTAGGGCCGTGGTGTGTCTTGCATTAGAGACACCAGTATCGCTCGGTCATATCCAATGTGGTCTGTGTCAGCCTATTGCCTAAGGTCTTACCTGCCCATCTGCTGGCGGTGCCAAGAGAGCGCCCATTCGCTTGGGATCTGCGACCTGATGGTGTCCGAGAGGTCCCGAATCGCACTCTCATAATGATCCCTCAGAATGAGGTGTGTTGTGTATGCCCACTGAGTGGCATTGCCCTCAATCAGGAGGGTTGTACTGGTTCGAAGGGCTGGATTAATTGAAGTTGTCAATAGTTCCTGAATTTTGTTGATGGTAGGTGGCATATCGTTAGGGTCCCCACATTCTGTAGGTGGTGGACCGCTCTGATTAGGTTGTAGATATTTTTAGTTAATGCTTTGAGCTCCGGACGAGGCTTTGTGTGTTTTCGATCGCCTGGTTATTGTCGCTCGGGTCGTAGCGGTAGTGCGCCGCCCTATGTTTGGGTCAGCATGGGTGGCCGGGCAGGGACCGTCTGCCTTGCTGTGTGTCGGGGGAAGGGGTTCGTCATGACACGGAGCGAACGGAAGTATCGTTCCGACACGGGTGGGGTTTCTACGCACGCCAAGCAGTGCTGTCTAGTGATTCGAGATCACGAGTACGGTCACGCCGCTGTTCTTCCAGGTTATATAGGGCTCGAACCGTTATGTGTCTGCAGTGAAAATCCGCCCGCCACGGTTTTGGTCGCGGGGTTAGATCTAGAGTGGCCGTGGGCTCTTTGGTGTGGATATCCTTCCGCTGTCTCCGCCGAGTCGCTGGGCGGGGCGGCGTGGCGGAGGAGATTTTGCGCAGTGTCGCACTATTTAATGCTCCGTTAGTCTGGTCACCCTTCCGGTCACGTGGCGCGCTTTCAAGGATATACGGGCTTTAATATGGTTGTGTGTTTGTCTGAAATCAGCCCCGCCGCCATGGTTTGGGTGGCGAGGGTAGAATTCAGAGCGTTGACGGTGTTCTATGCGGATATCCCTCCGCTGCGGTAATGGCCGCGCTGTGGAGCAAAGCGGCGTGGCGGAGGAGATTTTGCTTCGTGTCTCCTTGTTTGAGACTTCGAATTAAAATGGCGGTAACGACCACGCCGCTTGACCCTTTGGCTCATACCGGCTTCAAACCGCTGTATGTCTGCAAGAATTCGCTTCTGCCGCCTGGTTTTGGCGGCGAGGACAGAATTCAGAGCAACCATGGCTTTGTTCCATGTGTTTGTTGTCGCGTATGCCTCGGTCGGGTCGCTGGTGAAGCGGCGCATGGCGAAGGAGAATAGGTCCTTCCGCTTTAAAATAGTTCCCGTGGGGCATTATAACGCTTTTTTGTCGCTTTTAAGATGATAATAAGTGGATATTGTGCACAAATAACGCAAGCTTTCACATGACGCTTCGGGTGCAATGCGCACCTTCTTCAGGCGGCTGGCTTGCACTTTCAAACGAATATAACAAAAGAGAAAAGTGGAGATAGTGATACAATTAATCACAAGGTAGTAATAGCAAGTTCAAAGGTGATATAGAAAGGTTAGTAATAGTAAAGTTCAAAGGTGGTATAGAAAAGTTAAACAACACTTTAAAGGTGTTTTAAGATATACTTAGCTTGATGTTGCTGCGAGGCGGTGCTCCAGGTCATCTGTGAGGAGTCATGGCCAAGCTTTCAGAGTGTAGTGCTGTGGGTCTAGCACCTCCCCTTGCTGCAGGAAGGCTCTTCTTTGTCTGGCGATAGTGGCTGAAGGTGGGTTCCCTACCTCCCCACCCGCTTTTAGAAAGAAGATTTTTTTATTTTTTTGGGGTGGGGGTTTTTTTGGAAAAGAAACCTGTTTTCAAAGAGAATCAACGTGTTTTATCTTTTAATCGTGATGTTATAACGAGGCGGCACGGTTAGGGATTTTATCGGGTATTGTCTTCAGTCTCTCTGGTGTAGGAGAACTCGTGGTGGTTGGAAGGGGGATGGATGGCCGGTGCCCTGGGTGTCCGAACTAGCTAAGGGGAGGCTCAGGCTGGTTAGGGGAGATGTTAGGGAAGCCGAGGGCTAGCCTAAGAGTCAGGGTCCCCGGTGTGTACCGGTGCGCCTGCTGTGCACGGTCCTTCCCCTGGCCATTCAGACCCCCAGGGGACCAGCCCCACTAAGCAAGTTGACTCCCAGCCATAGGTTGGGGTTGAGCCAGACTTGGGGCAATTTCGAGTTTGGTTATCGATAAGGAGAAGTGAAGTGTATTTTTGAGTTGCTAGAAAGGGACCATGGGGTGTGCTCCCTAGGTTATCCAGCAGAGGGCAGGCTAAGGCCACGTGGAAGAGGGGAATTGGGCCTGGGTCGAGATTGGGCTTGGGGTTGGGCTAGAGGTTAAGGTTAGGTTAAGGGTCAGGTATAGGTTTGGGGTTAGGAGCTAGAGGTTAGGGGTTGGGGTCAGGTATAGGTTTGGGGTTAGGGCCAGAGGTTAAGGTTAGGCTGGGGTCAGGTGCAGGTTTGGCTAGGCCAGGCTAGAGGTTAAGGCCAGGCTGGGGTTAGGGTCAGGCCATAGGCCTGGGGCCAGAGCCAGAGGCCAGCAGGCCAGGGCCAGGCCAGGCCAGGCCAGGTTAGGCCAGGCCAGGCCAGGCCAGGCCAGGCCAGGCCAGGCCAGGCCAGGCCAGGCCAGGCCAGGCCAGGCCAGGCCAGGCCAGCCAGGCCAGGCCAGGCCAGGCCAGGCTGGCCAGGCCAGGGGCCAGGCCAGGCCAGGCCAGGCCAGGCCAGGCCAGGCCAGGCCAGGCCAGGCCAGGCCAGGCCAGGCCAGGCCAGGCCAGGCCAGGCCAGGCCAGGCCAGGCCAGGCCAGGCCAGGCCAGGCCAGGCCAGGCCAGGCCAGGCCAGGCCAGGCCAGGGGCCAGGCCAGGCCAGGCCAGGCCAGGCCAGGCCAGGCCAGGCCAGGCCAGGCCAGGAGGCCAGGCCAGGCCAGGCCAGGCCAGGCCAGGCCAGGCCAGGCCAGGCCAGGCCAGGCCAGGCCAGGCCAGGCCAGGCCAGCCAGGCCAGGCCAGGCCAGGCCAGGCCAGGCCAGGCCAGGCCAGGCCAGGCCAGGCCAGGCCAGGCCAGGCCAGGCCAGGCCAGGCCAGGCCAGGCCAGGCCAGGCCAGGCCAGGCCAGGGGCCAGCCAGGCCAGGCCAGGCCAGGCCAGGCCAGGCCAGGCCAGGCCAGGCCAGGCCAGGCCAGGCCAGGCCAGGCCAGGCCAGGCCAGGCCAGGCCAGGCTGCCAGGCCAGGCCAGGCCAGGCCAGGCCAGGCCAGGCCAGGCCAGGCCAGGCCAGGCCAGGCCAGGCCAGGCCAGGCCAGGCCAGGCCAGGCCAGGCCAGGCCAGGCCAGGCCAGGGCCAGGCCAGGGCCAGGCCAGGCCAGGCCAGGCCAGGCCAGGCCAGGCCAGGCCAGGCCAGCCAGGCCAGGCCAGGCCAGGCCAGGCCAGGCCAGGCCAGGCCAGGCCAGGCCAGGCCAGGCCAGGCCAGGCCAGGCCAGGCCAGGCCAGGCCAGGCCAGGCCAGGCCAGGCCAGGCCAGTTGTGGCCAGGCCAGGCCAGGCCAGGCCAGGCCAGGCCAGGCCAGGCCAGGCCAGGCCAGGCCAGGCCAGGCCAGGCCAGGCCAGGGCCAGGCCAGGCCAGGCCAGGCCAGGCCAGGCCAGGCCAGGCCAGGCCAGGCCAGGCTGCCAGGCCAGGCCAGGCCAGGCCAGGCCAGGCCAGGCCAGGCCAGGCCAGGCCAGGCCAGGCCAGGCCAGGCCAGGCCAGGCCAGGCCAGGCCAGGCCAGGCCAGGCCAGGCCAGGCCAGGCCAGGCCAGGCCAGGCCAGGCCAGGCCAGGCCAGGCCAGGCCAGGCCAGGCCAGGCCAGGCCAGGCCAGGCCAGGCCAGGCCAGGCCAGGCCAGGCCAGGCCAGGCCAGGCCAGGCCAGGCCAGGCCAGGCCAGGCCAGGCCAGGCCAGGCCAGGCCAGGCCAGTGGCCAGGCCAGGCCAGGCCAGGCCAGGCCAGGCCAGGCCAGGCCAGGCCAGGCCAGGCCAGGCCAGGCCAGGCCAGGCCAGCCAGGCCAGGCCAGGCCAGGCCAGGCCAGGCCAGGCCAGGCCAGGCCAGGCCAGGCCAGGCCAGGCCAGGCCAGGCCAGGCCAGGCCAGGCCAGGCCAGGCCAGGCCAGGCCAGGCCAGGCCAGGCCAGGGCCAGGCCAGGCCAGGCCAGGCCAGGCCAGGCCAGGCCAGGCCAGGCCAGGCCAGGCCAGGCCAGGCCAGGCCAGGCCAGCCAGGCCAGGCCAGGCCAGGCCAGGCCAGGCCAGGCCAGGCCAGGCCAGGCCAGGCCAGGCCAGGCCAGGCCAGGCCAGGCCAGGCCAGGCCAGGCCAGGCCAGGCCAGGCCAGGCCAGGCCAGGCCAGGCCAGGCCAGGCCAGGCCAGGCCAGGCCAGGCCAGGGCCAGGCCAGGCCAGGCCAGGCCAGGCCAGGCCAGGCCAGGCCAGGCCAGGCCAGGCCAGGCCAGGCCAGGCCAGGCCAGGCCAGCCAGGCCAGGCCAGCCAGGCCAGGCCAGGCCAGGCCAGGCCAGGCCAGGCCAGGCCAGGCCAGGCCAGGCCAGGCCAGGCCAGGCCAGGCCAGGCCAGGCCAGGCCAGGCCAGGCCAGGCCAGGCCAGGCCAGGCCAGGGCCAGGCCAGGCCAGGCCAGGCCAGGCCAGGCCAGGCCAGGCCAGGCCAGGCCAGGCCAGGCCAGGCCAGGCCAGGCCAGGCCAGGCCAGGCCAGGCCAGGCCAGGCCAGGCCAGGCCAGGCCAGGCCAGGCCAGGCCAGGCCAGGCCAGGCCAGGCCAGGCCAGGCCAGGCCAGGCCAGGCCAGGCCAGGCCAGGCCAGGCCAGGCCAGGCCAGGCCAGGCCAGGCCAGGCCAGGCCAGGCCAGGCCAGGCCAGGCCAGGCCAGGCCAGGCCAGGCCAGGCCAGGCCAGGCCAGGCCAGGCCAGGCCAGGCCAGGCCAGGCCAGGCCAGGCCAGGCCAGGCCAGGCCAGGCCAGGGGCCAGGCCAGGCCAGGCCAGGCCAGGCCAGGCCAGGCCAGGCCAGGCCAGGCCAGGCCAGGCCAGGCCAGGCCAGCCAGGCCAGGCCAGGCCAGGCCAGGCCAGGCCAGGCCAGGCCAGGCCAGGCCAGGCCAGGCCAGGCCAGGCCAGGCCAGGCCAGGCCAGGCCAGGCCAGGCCAGGCCAGGCCAGGCCAGGCCAGGCCAGGCCAGGCCAGGCCAGGCCAGGCCAGGCCAGGCCAGGCCAGGCCAGGCCAGGCCAGGCCAGGCCAGGCCAGGCCAGGCCAGGCCAGGCCAGGCCAGGCCAGGCCAGGCCAGGCCAGGCCAGGCCAGGCCAGGGGCCAGGCCAGGCCAGGCCAGGCCAGGCCAGGCCAGGCCAGGGCCAGGCCAGGCCAGGCCAGGCCAGGCCAGGCCAGGCCAGGCCAGGCCAGGCCAGGCCAGGCCAGGCCAGGCCAGGCCAGGCCAGGCCAGGCCAGGCCAGGCCAGGCCAGGCCAGGCCAGGCCAGGCCAGGCCAGGCCAGGCCAGGCCAGGCCAGGCCAGGCCAGGCCAGGCCAGGCCAGGCCAGGCCAGGCCAGGCCAGGCCAGGCCAGGCCAGGCCAGGCCAGGCCAGGCCAGGCCAGGCCAGGCCAGGCCAGGCCAGGCCAGGCCAGGCCAGGCCAGGCCAGGCCAGGCCAGGCCAGGCCAGGCCAGGCCAGGCCAGGCCAGGCCAGGCCAGGCCAGGCCAGGCCAGGCCAGGCCAGGCCAGGCCAGGCCAGGCCAGGCCAGGCCAGGCCAGGCCAGGCCAGGCCAGGCCAGGCCAGGCCAGGCCAGGCCAGGCCAGGCCAGGCCAGGCCAGGCCAGGCCAGGCCAGGCCAGGCCAGGCCAGGCCAGGCCAGGCCAGGCCAGGCCAGGCCAGGCCAGGCCAGGCCAGGCCAGGCCAGGCCAGGCCAGGCCAGGCCAGGCCAGGCCAGGCCAGGCCAGGCCAGGCCAGGCCAGGCCAGGGCCAGGCCAGGCCAGGCCAGGCCAGGCCAGGCCAGGCCAGGCCAGGCCAGGCCAGGCCAGGCCAGGCCAGGCCAGGCCAGGCCAGGCCAGGCCAGGCCAGGCCAGGCCAGGCCAGGCCAGGCCAGGCCAGGCCAGGCCAGGCCAGGCCAGGCCAGGCCAGGCCAGGCCAGGCCAGGCCAGGCCAGGCCAGGCCAGGCCAGGCCAGGCCAGGCCAGGCCAGGCCAGGCCAGGCCAGGCCAGGCCAGGCCAGGCCAGGCCAGGCCAGGCCAGGCCAGGCCAGGCCAGGCCAGGCCAGGCCAGGCCAGGCCAGGCCAGGCCAGGCCAGGCCAGGCCAGGCCAGGCCAGGCCAGGCCAGGCCAGGCCAGGCCAGGCCAGGCCAGGCCAGGCCAGGCCAGGCCAGGCCAGGCCAGGCCAGGCCAGGCCAGGCCAGGCCAGGCCAGGCCAGGCCAGGCCAGGCCAGGCCAGGCCAGGCCAGGCCAGGCCAGGCCAGGCCAGGCCAGGCCAGGCCAGGCCAGGCCAGGCCAGGCCAGGCCAGGCCAGGCCAGGCCAGGCCAGGCCAGGCCAGGCCAGGCCAGGCCAGGCCAGGCCAGGCCAGGCCAGGCCAGGCCAGGCCAGGCCAGGCCAGGCCAGGCCAGGCCAGGCCAGGCCAGGCCAGGCCAGGCCAGGCCAGGCCAGGCCAGGCCAGGCCAGGCCAGGCCAGGCCAGGCCAGGCCAGGCCAGGCCAGGCCAGGCCAGGCCAGGCCAGGCCAGGCCAGGCCAGGCCAGGCCAGGCCAGGCCAGGCCAGGCCAGGCCAGGCCAGGCCAGGCCAGGCCAGGCCAGGCCAGGCCAGGCCAGGCCAGGCCAGGCCAGGCCAGGCCAGGCCAGGCCAGGCCAGGCCAGGCCAGGCCAGGCCAGGCCAGGCCAGGCCAGGCCAGGCCAGGCCAGGCCAGGCCAGGCCAGGCCAGGCCAGGCCAGGCCAGGCCAGGCCAGGCCAGGCCAGGCCAGGCCAGGCCAGGCCAGGCCAGGCCAGGCCAGGCCAGGCCAGGCCAGGCCAGGCCAGGCCAGGCCAGGCCAGGCCAGGCCAGGCCAGGCCAGGCCAGGCCAGGCCAGGCCAGGCCAGGCCAGGCCAGGCCAGGCCAGGCCAGGCCAGGCCAGGCCAGGCCAGGCCAGGCCAGGCCAGGCCAGGCCAGGCCAGGCCAGGCCAGGCCAGGCCAGGCCAGGCCAGGCCAGGCCAGGCCAGGCCAGGCCAGGCCAGGCCAGGCCAGGCCAGGCCAGGCCAGGCCAGCCAGGCCAGGCCAGGCCAGGCCAGGCCAGGCCAGGCCAGGCCAGGCCAGGCCAGGCCAGGCCAGGCCAGGCCAGGCCAGGCCAGGCCAGGCCAGGCCAGGCCAGGCCAGGCCAGGCCAGGCCAGGCCAGGCCAGGCCAGGCCAGGCCAGGCCAGGCCAGGCCAGGCCAGGCCAGGCCAGGCCAGGCCAGGCCAGGCCAGGCCAGGCCAGGCCAGCCAGGCCAGGCCAGGCCAGGCCAGGCCAGGCCAGGCCAGGCCAGGCCAGGCCAGGCCAGGCCAGGCCAGGCCAGGCCAGGCCAGGCCAGGCCAGGCCAGGCCAGGCCAGGCCAGGCCAGGCCAGGCCAGGCCAGGCCAGGCCAGGCCAGGCCAGGCCAGGCCAGGCCAGGCCAGGGCCAGGCCAGGCCAGGCCAGGCCAGGCCAGGCCAGGCCAGGCCAGGCCAGGCCAGGCCAGGCCAGGCCAGGCCAGGCCAGGCCAGGCCAGGCCAGGCCAGGCCAGGCCAGGCCAGGCCAGGCCAGGCCAGGCCAGGCCAGGCCAGGCCAGGCCAGGCCAGGCCAGGCCAGGCCAGGCCAGGCCAGGCCAGGCCAGGCCAGGCCAGGCCAGGCCAGGCCAGGCCAGGCCAGGCCAGGCCAGGCCAGGCCAGGCCAGGCCAGGCCAGGCTGTGGCCAGGCCAGGCCAGGCCAGGCCAGGCCAGGCCAGGCCAGGCCAGGCCAGGCCAGGCCAGGCCAGGCCAGGCCAGGCCAGGCCAGGCCAGGCCAGTGCCAGGCCAGGCCAGGCCAGGCCAGGCCAGGCCAGGCCAGGCCAGGCCAGGCCAGGCCAGGCCAGGCCAGGCCAGGCCAGGCCAGGCCAGGCCAGGCCAGGCCAGGCCAGGCCAGGCCAGGCCAGGCCAGGCCAGGCCAGGCCAGGCCAGGCCAGGCCAGGCCAGGCCAGGCCAGGCCAGGCCAGGCCAGGCCAGGCCAGGCCAGGCCAGGCCAGGCCAGGCCAGGCCAGGCCAGGCCAGGCCAGGCCAGGCCAGGCCAGGCCAGGCCAGGCCAGGCCAGGCCAGGCCAGGCCAGGCCAGGCCAGGCCAGGCCAGGCCAGGCCAGGCCAGGCCAGGCCAGGCCAGGCCAGGCCAGGCCAGGCCAGGCCAGGCCAGGCCAGGCCAGGCCAGGCCAGGCCAGGCCAGGCCAGGCCAGGCCAGGCCAGGCCAGGCCAGGCCAGGCCAGGCCAGGCCAGGCCAGGCCAGGCCAGGCCAGGCCAGGCCAGGCCAGGCCAGGCCAGGCCAGGCCAGGCCAGGCCAGGCCAGGCCAGGCCAGGCCAGGCCAGGCCAGGCCAGGCCAGGCCAGGCCAGGCCAGGCCAGGCCAGGCCAGGCCAGGCCAGGCCAGGCCAGGCCAGGCCAGGCCAGGCCAGGCCAGGCCAGGCCAGGCCAGGCCAGGCCAGGCCAGGCCAGGCCAGGCCAGGCCAGGCCAGGCCAGGCCAGCCAGGCCAGGCCAGGCCAGGCCAGGCCAGGCCAGGCCAGGCCAGGCCAGGCCAGGCCAGGCCAGGCCAGGCCAGGCCAGGCCAGGCCAGGCCAGGCCAGGCCAGGCCAGGCCAGGCCAGGCCAGGCCAGGCCAGGCCAGGCCAGGCCAGGCCAGGCCAGGCCAGGCCAGGCCAGGCCAGGCCAGGCCAGGCCAGGCCAGGCCAGGCCAGGCCAGGCCAGGCCAGGCCAGGCCAGGCCAGGCCAGGCCAGGCCAGGCCAGGCCAGGCCAGGCCAGGCCAGGCCAGGCCAGGCCAGGCCAGGCCAGGCCAGGCCAGGCCAGGCCAGGCCAGGCCAGGCCAGGCCAGGCCAGGCCAGGCCAGGCCAGGCCAGGCCAGGCCAGGCCAGGCCAGGCCAGGCCAGGCCAGGCCAGGCCAGGCCAGGCCAGGCCAGGCCAGGCCAGGCCAGGCCAGGCCAGGCCAGGCCAGGCCAGGCCAGGCCAGGCCAGGCCAGGCCAGGCCAGGCCAGGCCAGGCCAGGCCAGGCCAGGCCAGGCCAGGCCAGGCCAGGCCAGGCCAGGCCAGGCCAGGCCAGGCCAGGCCAGGCCAGGCCAGGCCAGGCCAGGCCAGGCCAGGCCAGGCCAGGCCAGGCCAGGCCAGGCCAGGGCCAGGCCAGGCCAGGCCAGGCCAGGCCAGGCCAGGCCAGGCCAGGCCAGGCCAGGCCAGGCCAGGCCAGGCCAGGCCAGGCCAGGCCAGGCCAGGCCAGGCCAGGCCAGGCCAGGCCAGGCCAGGCCAGGCCAGGCCAGGCCAGGCCAGGCCAGGCCAGGCCAGGCCAGGCCAGGCCAGGCCAGGCCAGGCCAGGCCAGGCCAGGCCAGGCCAGGCCAGGCCAGGCCAGGCCAGGCCAGGCCAGGCCAGGCCAGGCCAGGCCAGGCCAGGCCAGGCCAGGCCAGGCCAGGCCAGGCCAGGCCAGGCCAGGCCAGGCCAGGCCAGGCCAGGCCAGGCCAGGCCAGGCCAGGCCAGGCCAGGCCAGGCCAGGCCAGGCCAGGCCAGGCCAGGCCAGGCCAGGCCAGGCCAGGCCAGGCCAGGCCAGGCCAGGCCAGGCCAGGCCAGGCCAGCCAGGCCAGGCCAGGCCAGGCCAGGCCAGGCCAGGCCAGGCCAGGCCAGGCCAGGCCAGGCCAGGCCAGGCCAGGCCAGGCCAGGCCAGGCCAGGCCAGGCCAGGCCAGGCCAGGCCAGGCCAGGCCAGGCCAGGCCAGGCCAGGCCAGGCCAGGCCAGGCCAGGCCAGGCCAGGCCAGGCCAGGCCAGGCCAGGCCAGGCCAGCCAGGCCAGGCCAGGCCAGGCCAGGCCAGGCCAGGCCAGGCCAGGCCAGGCCAGGCCAGGCCAGGCCAGGCCAGGCCAGGCCAGGCCAGGCCAGGCCAGGCCAGGCCAGGCCAGGCCAGGCCAGGCCAGGCCAGGCCAGGCCAGGCCAGGCCAGGCCAGGCCAGGCCAGGCCAGGCCAGGCCAGGCCAGGCCAGGCCAGGCCAGGCCAGGCCAGGCCAGGCCAGGCCAGGCCAGGCCAGGCCAGGCCAGGCCAGGCCAGGCCAGGCCAGGCCAGGCCAGGCCAGGCCAGGCCAGGCCAGGCCAGGCCAGGCCAGGCCAGGCCAGGCCAGGCCAGGCCAGGCCAGGCCAGGCCAGGCCAGGCCAGGCCAGGCCAGGCCAGGCCAGGGCCAGGCCAGGCCAGGCCAGGCCAGGCCAGGCCAGGCCAGGCCAGGCCAGGCCAGGCCAGGCCAGGCCAGGCCAGGCCAGGCCAGGCCAGGCCAGGCCAGGCCAGGCCAGGCCAGGCCAGGCCAGGCCAGGCCAGGCCAGGCCAGGCCAGGCCAGGCCAGGCCAGGCCAGGCCAGGCCAGGCCAGGCCAGGCCAGGCCAGGCCAGGCCAGGCCAGGCCAGGCCAGGCCAGGCCAGGCCAGGCCAGGCCAGGCCAGGCCAGGCCAGGCCAGGCCAGGCCAGGCCAGGCCAGGCCAGGCCAGGCCAGGCCAGGCCAGGCCAGGCCAGGCCAGGCCAGGCCAGGCCAGGCCAGGCCAGGCCAGGCCAGGCCAGGCCAGGCCAGGCCAGGCCAGGCCAGGCCAGGCCAGGCCAGGCCAGGCCAGGCCAGGCCAGGCCAGGCCAGGCCAGGCCAGGCCAGGCCAGGCCAGCCAGGCCAGGCCAGGCCAGGCCAGGCCAGGCCAGGCCAGGCCAGGCCAGGCCAGGCCAGGCCAGGCCAGGCCAGGCCAGGCCAGGCCAGGCCAGGCCAGGCCAGGCCAGGCCAGGCCAGGCCAGGCCAGGCCAGGCCAGGCCAGGCCAGGCCAGGCCAGGCCAGGCCAGGCCAGGCCAGGCCAGGCCAGGCCAGGCCAGGCCAGGCCAGGCCAGGCCAGGCCAGGCCAGGCCAGGCCAGGCCAGGCCAGGCCAGGCCAGCCAGGCCAGGCCAGGCCAGGCCAGGCCAGGCCAGGCCAGGCCAGGCCAGGCCAGGCCAGGCCAGGCCAGGCCAGGCCAGGCCAGGCCAGGCCAGGCCAGGCCAGGCCAGGCCAGGCCAGGCCAGGCCAGGCCAGGCCAGGCCAGGCCAGGCCAGGCCAGGGCCAGGCCAGGCCAGGCCAGGCCAGGCCAGGCCAGGCCAGGCCAGGCCAGGCCAGGCCAGGCCAGGCCAGGCCAGGCCAGGCCAGGCCAGGCCAGGCCAGGCCAGGCCAGGCCAGGCCAGGCCAGGCCAGGCCAGGCCAGGCCAGGCCAGGCCAGGCCAGGCCAGGCCAGGCCAGGCCAGGCCAGGCCAGGCCAGGCCAGGCCAGGCCAGGCCAGGCCAGGCCAGGCCAGGCCAGGCCAGGCCAGGCCAGGCCAGGCCAGGCCAGGCCAGGCCAGGCCAGGCCAGGCCAGGCCAGGCCAGCCAGGCCAGGCCAGGCCAGGCCAGGCCAGGCCAGGCCAGGCCAGGCCAGGCCAGGCCAGGCCAGGCCAGGCCAGGCCAGGCCAGGCCAGGCCAGGCCAGGCCAGGCCAGGCCAGGCCAGGCCAGGCCAGGCCAGGCCAGGCCAGGCCAGGCCAGGCCAGGCCAGGCCAGGCCAGGCCAGGCCAGGCCAGGCCAGGCCAGGCCAGGCAGGCCAGGCCAGGCCAGGCCAGGCCAGGCCAGGGCCAGGCCAGGCCAGGCCAGGCCAGGCCAGGCCAGGCCAGGCCAGGCCAGGCCAGGCTGTGGCAGGCCAGGCCAGGCCAGCTAGGCAGGCCAGGCCAGGCCAGGCTCAGGCCAGGCCAGGCCAGGCCAGGCCAGGCCAGGCCAGGCCAGGCCAGGCCAGGCAGGCCAGGCCAGGCTGTGCCAGGCCAGGCCAGGCCAGGCCAGGCCAGGCCAGGCCAGGCTGTGCCAGGCCAGGCCAGGCCAGGCCAGGCCAGGTGCCAGGCCAGTGCCAGGCCAGGCCAGGCTGTGCTGTGCCAGTGCCAGGCCAGGCCAGGCCAGGCCAGGCCAGGCCAGGCCAGGCCAGGCCAGGCCAGGCCAGGCCAGGCCAGGCCAGGCCAGGCCAGGCCAGGCCAGGCCAGGCCAGGCCAGGCCAGGCCAGGCCAGGCCAGGCCAGGCCAGGCCAGGCCAGGCCAGGCCAGGCCAGGCCAGGCCAGGCCAGGCCAGGCCAGGCCAGGCCAGGCCAGGCCAGGCCAGGCCAGGCCAGGCCAGGCCAGGCCAGGCCAGGCCAGGCCAGGCCAGGCCAGGCCAGGCCAGGCCAGGCCAGGCCAGGCCAGGCCAGGCCAGGCCAGGCCAGGCCAGGCCAGGCCAGGCCAGGCCAGGCCAGGCCAGGCCAGGCCAGGCCAGGCCAGGGCCAGGCCAGGCCAGGCCAGGCCAGGCCAGGCCAGGCCAGGCCAGGCCAGGCCAGGCCAGGCCAGGCCAGGCCAGGCCAGGCCAGGGCCAGGCCAGGCCAGGCCAGGCCAGGCCAGGCCAGGCCAGGCCAGGCCAGGCCAGGCCAGGCCAGGCCAGGCCAGGCCAGGCCAGGCCAGGCCAGGCCAGGCCAGGCCAGGCCAGGCTCAGGCCAGGCCAGGCCAGGCCAGGCCAGGCCAGGCCAGGCCAGGCCAGGCCAGGCCAGGCCAGGCCAGGCCAGTGCCAGGCCAGGCCAGGCCAGGCCAGGCCAGGCCAGGCCAGGCCAGGCCAGGCCAGGCCAGGCCTGTGCTGTGCTGGCCAGGCCAGGCCAGGCCAGGCCAGGCCAGGCTGTGCTGTGCTGTGCCAGGCTGTGCTGTGCCAGGCCAGGCCAGGCCAGGCCAGGCCAGGCCAGGCCAGGCCAGGCCAGGCCAGGCCAGGCCAGGCCAGGCCAGGCCAGGCCAGGCCAGGCCAGGCCAGGCCAGGCCAGGCCAGGCCAGGCCAGGCCAGGCCAGGCCAGGCCAGGCCAGGCCAGGCCAGGCCAGGCCAGGCCAGGCCAGGCCAGGCCAGGCCAGGCCAGGCCAGGGGCCAGGCCAGGCCAGGCCAGGCCAGGCCAGGCCAGGCCAGGCCAGGCCAGGGCCAGGCCAGGCCAGGCCAGGCCAGCCAGGCCAGGCCAGGCCAGGCCAGGCCAGGCCAGGCCAGGCCAGGCCAGGCCAGGCCAGGCCAGGCCAGGCCAGGCCAGGCCAGGCCAGGCCAGGCCAGGGCCAGGCCAGGCCAGGCCAGGCCAGGCCAGGCCAGGCCAGGCCAGGCCAGGCCAGGCCAGGCCAGGGCCAGGCCAGGCCAGGCCAGGCCAGGCCAGGCCAGGCCAGGCCAGGCCAGGCTCAGGCCAGGCCAGGCCAGGCCAGGCCAGGCCAGGCCAGGCCAGGCCAGGCCAGGCCAGGCCAGGCCAGGCCAGGCCAGGCCAGGCCAGGCCAGGCCAGGCCAGGCCAGGCCAGGCCAGGCCAGGCCACAGGCCAGGCCAGGCCAGGCCAGGCCAGGGGCCAGGCCAGGCCAGGCCAGGCCAGGCCAGGCCAGGCCAGGCCAGGCCAGGCCAGGCCAGGCCAGGCCAGGCCAGGCCAGGCCAGGCCAGGCCAGGCCAGGCCAGGCCAGGCCAGGCCAGGCCAGGCCAGGCCAGGCCAGGCCACAGGCCAGGCCAGGCCAGGCCAGGCCAGGCCAGGCCAGGCCAGGCCAGGCCAGGCCAGGCCAGGCCAGGCCAGGCCAGGCCAGGCCAGGCCAGGCCAAAGGCCAGGCCAGGCCAGGCCAGGCCAGGCCAGGCCAGGCCAGGCCAGGCCAGGCCAGGCCAGCCAGGCCAGGCCAGGCCAGGCCAGGCCAGGGGCCAGGCCAGGCCAGGCCAGGCCAGGCCAGGCCAGGCCAGGCCAGGCCAGGCCAGGCCAGGCCAGGCCAGGCCAGGCCAGGCCAGGCCAGGCCAGGCCAGGCCAGGCCAGGCCAGGCCAGGCTGTGGCCAGGCCAGGCCAGGTGGCTCAGGCCAGGCCAGGCCAGGCCAGGCTCAGGCCAGGCCAGGCCAGGCCAGGCCAGGCCAGGCCAGGCTAGGCTAGGCTAAATAGGCTAGGCTAGGCTAGGCTAGGCTAGGCTAGGCTAGGCTAGGCTAGGCTAGGCTAGTAATATAGGCCAGGCTAGGCCAGGCCGCCAGGCCAGGCCAGGCCAGGCCAGGCCAGGCCAGGCTGTGCTGTGCTGTGCCAGGCTGTGCTGTGCCAGCTGGGCCAGGCCAGGCCAGGCCAGGCCAGGCCAGGCCAGGCCAGGCCAGGCCAGGCCAGGCCAGGCCAGGCCAGGCCAGGCCAGGCCAGTGCCAGGCCAGGCCAGGCCAGTCAGGCCAGGCCAGGCCAGGCCAGGCCAGGCCAGGCCAGGCCAGGCCAGGCCAGGCCAGGCCAGGGCCAGGCCAGGCCAGGCCAGGCCAGGCCAGGCCAGGCCAGGCCAGGCCAGGCCAGGCTCAGGCCAGGCCAGGCCAGGCCAGGCCAGGCCAGGCCAGGCCAGGCCAGGCCAGGCCAGGCCAGGCTCAGGCCAGGCCAGGCCAGGCCAGGCCAGGCCAGGCCAGGCCAGGCCAGGCCAGGCCAGGCCAGGCCAGGCCAGGCCAGGCCAGGCCAGGCAGCCAGGCCAGGCCAGGCCAGGCCAGGCCAGGCCAGGGCCAGGCCAGGCCAGGCCAGGCCAGGCCAGCCAGGGCCAGGCCAGGCCAGGCCAGGCTAGGCTCAGTTGTGGCCAGGCCAGGCCAGGCCAGGCCAGGCCAGGCCAGGCCAGGCCAGGCCAGGCCAGGCCAGGCCAGGCCAGGCCAGGCCAGGCCAGGCCAGGGCCAGGCCAGGCCAGGCCAGGCCAGGCCAGGCCAGGCCAGGCCAGGCCAGGCCAGTGCCAGGCCAGGGCCAGTGCTGTAAGCCAGGCCAGGCTCGAGGCCAGTTGTGCCACAGGCCAGGGGCTGAAAGAAGAAAAGAAAGCCAGGCCAGGCTGTGGCCAGGCCAGGCCAGGCCAGGCCAGGCCAGGCCAGGCCAGGCCAGTGCTGTGCCAGGCCAGTGCCAGGCCAGGCCAGCTGTGCCAGGCCAGGCCAGGCCAGGCCAGGCCAGGCCAGGCCAGGCCAGGCCAGGCCAGGCCAGGCCAGGCCAGGGCCAGCTGTGCCAGTGCCAGAAGCCAGGCCAGGCCAGGCCAGGCCAGGCCAGGCCAGGCCAGGCCAGGCCAGGCCAGGCCAGGCCAGGCCAGGCCAGGCCAGGCCAGGCCAGGCCAGGCTCAGGCCAGGCTGAGCTCAGTGGCCAGGCCAGGCCAGGCCAGGCCAGGCCAGGGCCAGGCCAGGCCAGGCCAGGCCAGGCCAGGCCAGGCCAGGGCCAGGCCAGGCCAGGCCAGCCAGCCAGGCCAGGCCAGGGGCCAGGCCAGGCACAGGCCAGGCCAGGCCAGGCCAGGCCAGGCCAGTGCCAGGCCAGGCCAGGCCAGGCCAGGGCCAGGCCAGTGGTTTGCCAGGCCAGGCCAGGCCAGGCCAGGCCAGGCTGTGCCAGTGGCACAGCCAGGCCAGGCCAGTGCCAGGCCAGGCTCAGGCCTAGGCCAGGCCAGGCCAGGTCAGGCCAGGCCAGGGCCAGGCTCAGGCTAGGCTAGTCAGGCTCAGGCCTTAGGCCAGTGCTGCAGGCCAGGCCAGGCCAGGCCAGGCCAGGCCAGGCCAGTGCTAGTGGCCAGGCCAGTGCTGTGCTGTGCAGTGCTGTGCCGGTGCAGTGCCAGTGCCAGGCCAGAGCCAGGCTGTGCTGTGCTGGTGCTGTGCAGCTGTGCCAGGCCAGGCCAGGCTGTGCCAGGCCGGTGCTGTGCAGTGCCAGGTTGGCCAGGCCAGTGCCAGGCTGTGCCAGGCTGTGCCAGGCTGTGCCAGTGCCAGGCCAGGCCAGGCCAGGCCAGGCCAGGCCAGGCCAGGCCAGGCCAGGCCAGGCCAGCTGTGCTGTGCCAGGCCAGGCCAGGCCAGCTGTGCCAGGCCAGGCCAGGCCAGGCCAGGCCAGGCCAGTGCCAGGCCAGGCCAGGCCAAGGCCAGGCCAGGCAGCAGGCCAGGCCAGGCCAGGCCAGGCCAGGCCAGGCCAGGCCAGGCCAGGCCAGGCCAGGCCAGCCAGGCCAGGCCAGCTAGCCAGGCCAGGCCAGGCTGCTCAGGCCCAGGCCAGGCCAGGCCAGGCCAGGCCAGGCCAGGCCAGCCAGGCCAGGCCAGGCCAGGCCAGGGCCAGGTGCCAGGCCAGGCCAGGCAGCTGAGCCAGCCAGCCAGCTGTGCTTGTACAGGCCAGGCCAGGCCAGGCCAGGCTGTGGGCTCAGCAGCTGTACAGGCTCAGGCCAGGCTTGGGACTAGGCCAGGCCAGGCCAGGGCCAGCTGTGCCTAGGCCAGGGCCAGGCCAGGCCAGGCCAGGCCAGGGCAGGCCAGGCTTAGCTTCAGGCCAGGCCAGGCTAGCTAGGCTAGGCTTAGGCCAGGCCAGGCCAGGCCAGGCTCAGGCCAGGCCAGGCCAGGCCAGGCTGAAATAGGCCAGGCCAGGCCAGGCCAGGCCAGGCCAGGCTAGCCAG
>CM045731.1:0-5000 GCA_024760905.1 Plotosus lineatus
AACTCACTACCTCCTAACTCAATCCTAACCCAATCTAAACTCTAACTCCTAACTAAACTAACCCTAACTCCTAACCCTGCACTTTAACTCCTAACTCAAACCCTAACCCTAACCCTTAACCTCTAACCCTAAACTCCAACTCACCCTAAACTCCTAACCCTAACCCTAACCTCTAACTCCTAACTCCTAACCTAACCTAACTCCAACCCTAACTCCTCAACCTCAACCTAACCCCAACTCCTAACCTAACCTCCTAACTCCTAACTCCCAACTCCTAACTCCTAACTCCTAACCCACTTAACCTTCCTAACCCTAACTCCTAACCCTGTCCTAACTCCTAACCCTAACTCCTAACCCTAACTCCTAACCTCCTAACCCTAACCCCTCAACCCCTAACTCCTAACTCCTAACCTCCTAACCCTAACCCTAACCCCTAACCTCTAACTCCTAACTCCTAACCCTAACCCTAACCCCTCAACCCTAACCCTAACCCTAACTCCTAACCCTAACTCCTAAACCCTAACCCTAACCTCCTAACCCTAACTCCTAACCCTAACCCCTAACCCTAACCTCTCACCTTAACTCCTAACTCCTAACCTTCAATCCTAACTCTAACTCTAACTCTAACCCTAACTCCTAACTCTAACCCTAACTCTAACTCTAACCCTAACTCCTAACAACTCCTAACCCTAACTCCTAACCTCCTAACCCTAACCCTAACCCTAACTCCTAACTCCTAACTCCTAACTCAACTCCTAACCTCCTAACCCCACCCTAACCCTAACTCCCTAACTCCTAACCTCAACCTTAACCCTAACTCCTAACCCTAACCTCAACTCCTAACCCCTAACTCCCTAACCCTAACCTCTCTAACCTTAACTCCTAACTCAACTCCTGTAACCCCTAACTCTAACTCCTAACCCTAACCCTAACTCCTAACTCCTAACTCCTAACCCTAACTCCTAACCCCTAACCCCCTAATTCCCTTAATTTTAATTTTAATTTTAATTTAACTTTGAATTTTAATTTAATTTCCTTAATTTTAATTGAATTTAATTTAATTCAATCTTGAATTCTAATTCAATTCAATCTTCCAATTAATGAATTTCAATCTCAATCGAATTCAATTTAATGAATTGAGACCTAATCTGTAATTTTTAACTTTAATTTCCTAATTTAATCTAACTGAACTCAATTCATTCCAACTCACTTTAATTCAACCCTAACTCCTAACTCCTAACCCTAACCTTCCTAACCCTAACTCCTAACCCTAACTCCTAACCTCTAACTCCTAACCCAATCAACCCCTAACTCCTAACCCTAACCCTAACGCCTAACCCTAAACCCTAACTCCTAACCCTAACTCCTTAACCCCTAACCCTAACCCCTAACTCCTTTAACTCCTAACCCTAACTCCTAACTCCTAACTCCTAACTCCTAACCCTAACCTCAACCTCCTAACTCCTAACTCCTAACTCCTAACTCCTAACTCCTAACCCTAACTCCTAACCCTAACCCTAACCCTAACCCTAACCCCTCTAACCCTAACTCCTAACCCTAACTCCTAACCCTAACTCCACCTAACCCCTAACCTCTAACCCTAACTCCTAACTCCTAACTCCTAACTCAACCCCTAACTCCTAACTCCTAACCCTAACTCAATCTTCTAACCCTAACTCAACTTAACCCTAACCCCTAACTCCTAACTCTCTAACCTTCTAACTCCTAACTCCTAACCCTAACCCTAACCCTAACTCCTAACCCTAACTCCTAACCCTAACCCTAACTCCTAACCCTAACCCTAACCCTAACTCCTAACCCTCAACCCTAACCTCTAACTCCTAACCCTAACCCTAACCCTAACCCTAACTCCTAACTCTAACTCCTAACTCCTAACCCTAACTCTCTAACCTCCTAACTCCTAACTTCTAACCCTAACTCCTAACTAACCCTAACTCCTAACTCCTAACTCTAACCCTAACCTCCTAACTCCTAACCCTAACTCAACCCCTAACCCTAACTCCTAACTCCCAACCCTAACCTCTAACTCCTAACCTAACTCCTAACCTTCTAACCTCCTAACCCTAATCCTAACTCCTAACCCTAACCCTAACCCTAACCCACCCTAACTCCTAACCTCTAACCCTAATCCCTAACTCTAACCTCTAACTCCTAACCCTAACTCCTAATAACTCCTAACCCCTAACCCTAACTCCTAACTCCTAACCCCTAAACCCTAACCCTAACTCCTAACCCTAACTCCTAACTCCTAACCCTAATCCCTAACTCCTAACCCTAACCCTAACTCCGCTAACTCCTAACCCTTAACCCTAACCCTAACTCCTAACTCCTAACCCTAACCCTAACTCCTAACCCTCAACTCCTAACTCCTAACCCTAACCCTAATCCCTAACCCTAACCCCTAACCCTCTCCTAACTCCTAACCCCTAACTCCTAATTCCTAACTCCTAACCCTAACCCTAACCCTAACTCCTAACTTAACCCTAACTCCTAACCCTAACTCCTAACCTCTAACTCCTAACTCCTAACCCCTAACCCTAACCCTAACCCCTAACCCCTAACCTCCTAACCCTAACCTCCTAACTCCCTAATCCCTAACTCCCTAACCCTAACCCTAACCCTAACCCTAACTCCTAACTCCTAACTCCTCTAACCCTAACCCTAACCCTAACCCTAACTCCTAACTCCTTTTAACTCCTAACCCTAACCCCTAACCCTAACTCCTAACCTCTCAACTCTCTCAACTCCTAACTCCCTAACCCTAACCTCTAACCCTAACCCTAACCCTTAACTCCCTAACTCCTAACTCCTAACCCTAACTCCTAACCCTAACTCCTAACTCCTAACTCCCTAACCCTAACTCCTAACCCTAACCTCTAACTCCTAACTCCTAACTCCTAACCCTAACCCTAACTCCTAACCCTAACCTCTAACCCTAACTAACCCTAACTCCTAACCCTAACTCCTAACTCCTTAACTCCTAACCCTAACCCCTAACCTCAACTGTCCCTAACCCTAACTCCTAACCCTAACCCTAACTCCTAACCTCCTAACCCTAACCCTAACTCCCTAACTCCTAACTCCTAACTCCCCTAACTCCTGAATCTAACCTTCCTAACTCCTAACTCCTAACCTCCTAACTCCTAATCCTAACCCTAAACCCTAACCCTAACTCCTAACCCTAACTCCTAACCCTAACTCCTAACCCTAACTCCTAACTTCTAACCCTAACCCCTAACTCCTAACTCCCTAACCCTAACCCTAACCCTAACTCAACCCCTAACTAACCCTAACTCCCAATCTTAACCCTAACTCCTAACTCCTAACCCTAACTCCTAACTCCTAACCTTAACCCTAACCCTAACCCTAACCCCTAACTCCTAACCCTAACCCTAATCCTAACTCCTAACCCTAACTCCTTAACTCCTAACTCCTTTAACTCCTAACTCCTAACTCCTAACCCTAACTCCTAACTCCTAACTCCTAACCTCTAACTCCCTAACCCTAACTCCTAACCCTAACCCTAACCCCTAACCCTAACCCTAACCCTAACCCTAACCCCTAACCCTAACCCCTAACTCCTAACCCTAACCCTAACTCTAACTCCTAACCCTAACTCCTAACTCCTAACCCTAACTCGAACCCTTTAACTCCTAACCCTAACTCCTAACCCTAACCCTAACCCCTAACCCTAACTCCTAACTCCTAACTCCCTAACTCAACTCTAACTCCTAACCCCTAACTCCTAACTCCTAACTCCTAACCCCTAACTCCTAACTCCTAACTCCTAACCTCTAACCCTAACTCCCTAACCCTAACTCCTAACCCTAACCCTAACCCTAACCTCCTAACCCTAACTCAACCCTAACCCTAACTCCTAACCCTAACTCCTAACCCTTAACTCCTAACTCAACTCCTAACTCCTAACCCTAACCCTAACCCTAACTCCTAACCTCAACTCCCTAACCCTAACCTCAACTCCTAACCCTAACTCCTTAACTCCTAACCCTCTAAACTCCTAACTCCTAACTCCCTAACTCCTAACCCTAACCCTAACCTCCTAACTCCTAACTCCTAACTCCTAACCTCTAACTCCTAACTCCCTAACCCTAACTCCTAACCCCTAACTCCTAACTCTTCTCAACTCCTAATCCTAACCCTAACCCTAACCCTAACCTCCTAACCCTAACTCCTAACCCTAACCCTAACCCTAATCTAACCCTAACCCCTAACCCTAACTCCTAACTCCTAACCCTAACCCTAACTCTCTAACCCTTTCAACCCTCAATCCTCAACCTAACCCTAACCTCTAACCCTAACTCCTAACCCTAACCCTAACTCAACCCTAACTCCTAACTCCTAACTCCTAACTCCTAACCCTAACCCCTAACCCTAACTCCTAACTCCTAACCCTAACTCCTAACCCCTAACCCTAACTCCTAACCCTAACTCTAACCCCTAACCCTAACCCTAACCCTAACTCAACCTCAACCCTAACCCTAACTCATAACTAACCCTAACCCTAACTCCTAACCCTAACTCCTAACCCTAACCCTAACCCTAACCTAACCCTAACCCTAACCTCCTAACTCCTAACTCCTAATCCCTAACCCTAACTCCTAACTCCTAACCCCTAACCCTAACCCTAACCCTCAACCCTCTAACCCTAACTCCTAACCCTAACCCTAACCCTAACTCCTAACCTAACTCCTTTAACCTAACCCTAACCCTAACCCTAACTCCTAACCCTAACTCCTAACTCCTAACCCCTAACCCTAACCCTAACCCTAACTCCTAACTCCTAACCCTAACTCCTAACCCTAACCCTAACCCTAACTCCTAACCCTAACCCTAACCCTAACTCCTAACCCTAACCCTAACCCTAACCCTAACCCTAACCCCTAACCCTAACCCTAACCCTAACTCCTAACCCTAACCCTAACTCCTAACTCCTAACTCTAACTCCTAACTTCTAACCC
>CM045731.1:7500-192500 GCA_024760905.1 Plotosus lineatus
CAACCCTAACCTTAACCTCTAGCCCCTAACCCCAAGCCCAATCTCGACCCAGGCCCAATTCCCTCTTCCACGTGGCCTTAGCCTGCCCTCTGCTGGATAACCTAGGGAGCACACCCCATGGTCCCCTTCTAGCAACTCAAAATACACTTCACTTCTCCTTATCGATAACCAAACTCGAAATTGCCCCAAGTCTGGCTCAACCCCAACCTATGGCTGGGAGTCAACTTGCTTCGTGGGGGGCTGGGCCCCTGGGGGGTCTGAATGACGCTGGGAAGGACCGGTGGCACAACGGGCGCACTGCACACACCGGGACCCTGACTCTTAGGCTAGCCCTCGGCTTCCCTAACATCTCCCCTAACCAGCCTGAGCCTCCCTTGCGCTTAGTTCGACACCCAGGGCACCGCCATCCGGCCCCCTTCCAACCACACGAAGTTCTCCTACACCAGAGAGACTGAAGACAATACCGATAAAATCCCTAACCGTGCCGCCTCGTTATAACATCACGATTAAAAGATAAAACACGTTGATTCTCTTTGAAAACAGGTTTCTTTTCCAAAAAAAACCCCCCACCCCCCAAAAAAATAAAAAAAATCTTCTTTCTAAAAACGGGTGGGGGAGGTAGGGAACCCACCTTCAGCCACTATCGCCAGACAAAGAAGAGCCTTCCTGCAGCAAGGGGGGAGGTGCTAGACCCACAGCACTACACTACCCAACGGCCATGACTCCTCACAGACGACCTGGAGCACCGCCCCGCAGCAACATCAAGCTAAGTATATCTTAAAACACCTTTAAAGTGTTGTTTAACTTTTCTATACCACCTTTGAACTTTACTATTACTAACCTTTCTATATCACCTTTGAACTTGCTATTACTACCTTGTGATTAATTGTATCACTATCTCCACTTTTCTCTTTGTTATATTCGCTTGAAAGTGCAAGCCACCCGCCTGAAGAAGGACCGCATTGCACCGAAACGTCGCGCGAAAGGCTTGCGTTATTTGTGCACAATATCCACTTATTATCATCTTAAAACGACAAAAAAGCGTTATAATGCCCCACGGGAACTATTTTAAAGGCGGAAGGACCTATTCTCCTTCGCCACGCCGCTTCACCACGCGACTCGACCGAGGCATACGCGACAACAAACACATGGAACAAAGCCATGGTTGCTCTGAATTCTGTCCTCGCCGCCAAAACCAGGGCGGCAGAAGCGAATTCTTGCAGACATACAACGGTTTCGAAGCCCGGTATGAGCCAAAGGGTCAAGCGCGTGGTCGTTACCGCCATTTTAATTCCGAAGTCTCAAACAAGGAGACACGAGGCGCAAAATCTCCTCCGCCACGCCGCTTTGCTCCACAGCGCGGCCATTACACGCGGAGGGATATCCGCATAGAACACCGTCAACGCTCTGAATTCTACCTCACCACCCAAACCATGGCGGTCGGGCTGATTTCAGACAAACACACAACCATATTAAAGCCCCGTATATCCTTGAAAGGCGCGCACGTGACCGGAAGGGTGACCAGACTAACGGAGCATTAAATAGTGCGACACGAGGCGCAAAATCTCCTCCGCCACGCCGCCCCGCCCCGCGGCTCGACGGAGACACGCGGAAGGATATCCACACCAAAAAGAGCCACGGCCACTCTAGATCTAACCCCCGCGACCAAAACCGTGACGGGGGCGGATTTTCACTGCAGACACATAACCGGTTCGAGCCCTATATAACCTGGAAGAACACGCTGCGTGACCGTACTCGTGATCTCAATCACTAGACAGCACAACGCGGCGTGCACGTAGGGAAACCCCCACCCGTGTCCGGAACGATACTTCCGTTCGCTCCCGTGTCCGCGACGAACCCCTTCCCCCCGACACACAGCAAGACGGACGGTCCCTGCCGGCCACCCATAACGACCCAAACATAGGACGACGCACTACCGCTACACGACCGAACGACAATAACCAGACGATCGAAAACACACAAAGCCTACGTCCGAGCTCAAAGCATTAACTAAAAATATCTACAACCTAATCAGAACGGTCCACCACCTACAGAATGTGGGGGACCCTAACGATATGCCACCTACCATCAACAAAATTCAGGAACTATTGACAACTTCAATTAATCCAGCCCTTCCGAACCCGAGTACAACCCTCCTGATTGAGGGCAATGCCACTCAGTGGGCATACACAACACACCTCATTCTGAGGGATCATTATGAGAGTGCGATTCGGGACCTCTCGGACACCATCAGGTCGCAGATCCCAAACGAATGGGCCGCTTCTCTCGGCACCGCCAGCAGATGGGCAGGTAAGACCTTAGGCAATAGGCTGACACAGACCACATTGGATATGACCGGCGATACTGGTGTCTCTAATGCAAGACACACACGGCCCTAACGCCGCAGGGCTCGTGGTGGAGTAGCGCCAACCGAGCCAGACACGACGGAGGATTTCCTCCCTGAGGGCCCCCACACGGAAAGGCCGACTCTCTTGCCCTCGACGCGAGCTGATTTCGCAGGGGCCCCAAACAACCCAATAGTGACGACCCTCTGCCCACAGGGCGGAGGACACCCAAACCCATACAAAATACACAAATCGACCCTCGAGTGTCGACATCGCCCACCGATGGGTACGACCGTGATACCGGAAAACCCCGAGGTCTCCACCGAACGAACGCCACCCAGACCGATAAACAGAAAAACGACAATAACATAATGCCAGAACAAAATATTCGACAAATCACCCACACAGTGTTGGTACATGACCCTCCCAAACAGTCACCCTGAGGGAGATAACGGAACAGCAGGAGCCCATACTACAACAACACCCCTCTCCGACACGGATTCCGACAGCGAATCCTCCGACGGGCGGAGCCTCCGTCAGCGGAGCCCCCGCCAGCGGAGCCTCCGTCAGCGGAGCCTCCGTCAGCGGAGCCTCCGTCAGCGAATTCCCCGAATGTCCGGTTCCCCCAGGGCAACCCGTAACAACCGATAGCACAGAGACTACTCCGGGTACACCTGGCCGCAGGCTTTCAGCCAAACAGACATGAACGAACCCTAAGAAAAATAAACGATTGGTCCTTAACGATAACACACAGGAAATTAATATTGGGGGACTCAAACTTAGGCAAAATCCAGAGATATGCCGACCCGGAACTCCAAATAGAATCGTACCCGGGGGCTACATTTAGACATGCGGCCGCCTCCTAGATAAGATCCAACCTAGCACGCAGGTAGAAACGGTGATTATGGCTTTCGAATCAACCACAGCTCCCAATCACCGAAAAAAACATTCATCAAACAATTTCAAACGGCACTCAAAAAGGCCAAGAGTAAATTCCCGATGGCGGAGATCTGGATCCCCATACTAAATTATTCCAGGAAACTGACACCGTTAGAAAGAATCAATTTGGAGGCCATAAACAAAAGTATTCGAAAAATAAACAACCACATTCCGCCATTACCACACATACAATTTAACACGACCTCGGATAACGTCCACTGGACCCCGGAGACAGCGAAATCCATCCTAAACCATTGGCTGGGATTTTTAAACTGGTAGGCCCGAAATACCCAAATCTCGGGAACGGGCCCCGTAACATCATCAATCTATCGCGATCCTTTAGATTGTCCAAAGACGAAGAGACTCTCCTGAACAGAGGCCTCAAATTCATCCCTTCACTCAACTTAGACAAAGATAGAAAATCACAAACTCTATTTGACCTCCAAACTTTCCATAGGAGAGTCCTACTGGCCTCTTTCTTCGAACACAAAACAGGGACCCAGAAATGCCCCTTCACACACGCCTCAAACTGGACACCCAAACTGAGCCAGGTACCACCACAAGTCAGAAAATTTATCAGGGCTAACCTCCACGCGACACGGTCACTCGATTGGCACGACAACACTCGACCTAACCTCAGTAGTTCTGAAGTCAAGGCCCTATTTAAACTATTGAGGAACAAGAATATAGTGATCAAACCCGTGGACAAGGGCAGCTCGATACTGATAATGGACAGGACACAGTACCAGTGGGAGGCCCAGAGACAATTATCTAAAACCGAACATTACAAAAACATAGAGGAGCCCATTTTTCCACACACACGATCCCTATGGTTAAACAGATTATAATCGACCTATTCGACAAAAATTTCCTCAGCAGAAAACAAAAACATATCTCCTCGACACGATCGGATCACGGCCACGCCGCTTTACTTGCTACCTAAAATCCACAAGGACCGGCGCCCTGGAGCATCCCCCATATAATCCCTCCCGGACGACCCATAGTGTCAGACTGCAACAGTGACACGTATAAATTGGCCGAATACATAGATTATTACCTAAACCCCATATCCAATAGACACCCCAGTTATATTAAAGACACGTACGACTTTATCGACAAAGTCAGACAGACTCAAATTACGACCCGATCGTTTCTTTTCACAATCGACATCGACAGCCTCTATACCAACATAGACATCGGCCGGCTTAAAAGCAGTCAAAACCTGGCTTCTCAAATACCCGGACGAAAGCAGACCGGACGATCACATTCTCCGCCTCCTCGAGATCAACCTAAAACGTAACGATTTCGAATTCGACGGTAAGTACTACCTGCAGGTCAAGGGCACAGCGATGGGCAAAAAGTTTGCCCTTCCTATGCAAACATCTATATGGCAGATTGGGAGGAAACGGCCTTAGCGACTCTGTCCCATCAAACCCGCATAATATTTTAGATATCTGGACGATATATGGGGAATTTGGGGAGACTCCGAGGACACGTTCGAGGACTTCGCTAGCATCTTAAACACACACCATCCTTCCATAAAAATTAAACACACTAGGGATCGGCACACCGTAAACTTTCTGGACACGACGACGCTCAAAGGCCCCGATTTCGACACCACCGACAGGCTAGACACAAAAGTATCCTTCAAAGACACAGACACCCACCAGTCATTGCAGCAAAATAGTTTACATCCTAAACATCCCTTCAGAGGTTTAGTGAAATCCCAGTTGATCCGATTCGACAGGGTCTGCTCCCGACGGAGGACTTCTGGGAGGCCACGGGCATCCTGTTCAGGGCCCTGAGGCCTAGGGGCTACTCCAGATCCTTTCTGAGACAGGTTCTAAAGACTTTTAAACACAAAAACAAAGAGAAAACCACAATCTTGCCACTGTCACGACCTACACGATACCACACACTAAACTACACAACAGGATCAAACACAATTATGATCTGCATATATCAGGTACGGGAATACTGGGACTATAGGGTCATCTCGGCCTATAAAGACACAAAAACCTCGCGACCTGCTGATTCAGTCAAAATTGAAACCGATCGTTCCTCGAGGAATACCAGATTATGCCCGGAATATAAAGCAAAAATTTCTAAGAAACCACAAAACAAAACAATTATTCAAGGCAGACCCGGCATAAGTCCCCTTACAAAGAATTGCATCTATGTCATAACCTGTGCCATCTGCGGACTACAATATGTGGGCCAGACACGAAACACCATCGCAACCAGAATGAATCAACACAGGTACAAACATAGTTCGACGGAAACATTTAAACAGACATCTCTACAAACACTTCACCTCACACGGACCAGGGGCAATGTCCGTCACAGGCCTACAGGCTGATCCTTCGTGGACCTGGGGAGAAAGAATGAAAAGAGAGGCCGATGGGTCAAAAATTGGACACAACACATCCTACAGGACTCAATGAAACACACCAGACCTCCCTTTTCCCTCCTCTAGGTAAGTACTTATCTCTTATAGAGGAAACCTCCCTAGCTTAAACCCCGGGACTACTTTGTGGATGATGGATCCATGGGGAATCCGAATGACGTGCGGGTGAGGACCGGCACGGCGGGACGCGCGGGTACACACCGGGGACCCTGACTCTCAGGCTAGCCTTTTGGCCCCCCGAACATCTCGGCCTAACTGAGCCTGACCCAAGCCCCAAACCGAAACCCCGGCCCTAACCCCAACCCTAACCTTAACCTCTAGCCCCTAACCCACACCCTGACCCCAACCCCAACCCTAACCTTAACCTCTAGCTCCTAACCCCAAACCTATACCCTGACCCTAACCCCAACCCTAACCTTAACCTCTAGCCCCTAACCCCAAACCTACACCCTGACCCCAACCCTAACCTTAACCTCTAGCCCCTAACCCCAAACCTATACCCTGACCCCAACCCCAACCCTAACCTCTAGCTCCTAACCCCAAACCTACACCCTGACCCTAACCCCACCCCTAACCTTAACCTCTAGCCCCTACCCCCAAGCCCAATCTCGACCCAGGCCCACCCCTCTTCCACGTGGGCCTTAGCCTGCCCTCTGCTGGATAACCTAGGGGAGCACACCCCATGGTCCCCTTCTAGCAACTCAAAAATACACTTCACTTCTCCTTATCGATAACCAAACTCGAAATTGCCCCAAGTCTGGCTCAACCCCAACCTATGGCTGGGAGTCAACTTGCTTCGTGGGGGGCTGGTCCCCTGGGGGGTCTGAATGACGCGGGGGAAGGACCGTGCACAACGGGGCGCACCGGCACACACCGGGGACCCTGACTCTTAGGCTAGCCCCTCGGCTTCCCGAACATCTCCCCCTAACACCCTAACCCTAATCCCTAACCCTAACCCCTAACCCCTAACCCTGACCCTAACCCTAAAACCCTAACCCTAACACCCTAACCCTAACTCCAACCCTAACCCCTAACCCTAACAGAACCCCCTTACTCCTAACCCTAAACCCTAACCCTAACCCCTAACCCTAACCCTAACCCCTAACCCTAACCCTTACCCCTAACCCTAACCCTTACCCTAACCCCAACCCTAACCCTAACTATATCTCAAAACACCTTTAAAGTGTTGTTTAACTTTTCTATATCACCCTTGAACTTTGCTATTACTAACTTTTCTATATCAACCTTTGAACTTGCTATTACTATCTTTGTGATTAATTGTATATTCCACTATCTCCACTTTTCTCTTTTCTTATATTCGTTTGAAAGTGCAAGCCAGCCACCTGAAGAAGGTGCGCATTGCACCGAAACGTCGCGCGAAAGGCTTGCGTTATTTGTGCACAATATCCACTTATTATCGTCATAAAAAGACAGAAAGCGTTATAATTCCCCACGGGGACTATTTTAAAGGCGGAAGGACCTATTCTCCTTCACCACGCCACTTTACCACGCGACTCGACCGAGGCATACGCAACAACAAACACATGGAACAAAGCCATGGTTGCTCTGAATTCTGTCCTCGCCGCCAAAACCAGGGCGGCAGAAACAAATTCTTGCGGTTTCGAAGCCCGGTATGAGCCAAAGGGGCAAGCGCGTGGTCGCTACCGCCATTTTAATTCCGAAGTTTCAAACAATGAGACACGAGGCACAAAATCTCCTCCGCCACGCCGCTTTGCTCCACAGCGCGGCCATTACACGCGGAGAGATATCCGCATAGAACACCGTCAACGCTCTGAATTCTACCCTCGCCACCCAAACCCATGGCGGCAGGGCTGATCTCAGACAAACACACAACCATATTGAAGCCCCATACACCCCAGAAAAGCGCGCGCGTGACCGGAATGGCGATCGGACTACCGGAGCATTCAATAGTGCGATACGAGGCGCAAAAACTCATCCGCCGCGCGGCCGAAACATGCGGAGGGATACACACATAGAAAAACACCATGAACACTCTGAATTCCACCCTCGCCACACAAACACACAACCATATTCAAGCCACGTATATCCCAGAAAAGCGCGCACGTGACCGGAAGGGTGACCAGACTGACGGAGCATTAAATAGTGCGACACGAGACGCAAAATCTCCTCCGCCGCGCCGCTTCACCCAGGTTTCTCCATTCGGGACTTCATTGCCAAAGTCCATCATCCACAGGCACCCACAGCCCACACGAGGAGGGTCATACTTTGTGTCTTTCAACACGCGGGATGGCAAGCCTTTCCCCGCCAGCACATGGAGGGGAAGCAGTTCTCCACAAACACTGTTTACAGTGGAGGTGGGGAGCTGCTTACCTTGACTGGGGATGTCGTAAAGAGGTGGAGGGAATACTTTGAGGACCTCCTCAATCCCATCAACACGCCCTTTGTGGACGAGGAAGACTCTGGGGGTTTGGGTGGGGGTCTGCCCATCACTGGAGGGGAGGTCACTGAGGTTGTCAAAAAACTCCTCGGTGGTCGAGCTCCGGGGCTGGACGAGATCCGCCCGGAATATCTCAGGGCTCTGGATGCTGTAGGACTGTCTTGGTTGATATGTCTCTGCAACATCGCGTGGTCATCGGGGGCTGTACCTCTGGATTGGCAAACTGGGGTGGTGGTCCTGATTTTTTAAGAAAGGGGACCAGAGGGTGTGTTCCAATTATTGGGGAATCACACTTCTCAGCCTACCTGGGAAAGTCTATGCAGGGGTACTAGAGAGGAGGATCCGACCGATAGTCGAACCTCGGATTCAGGAGGAACAATGTGGTTTTCGTCCTGGCCACAGCACTCTTGACCAACTGTATATGCTCCACAGGATTCTGGAGGGGGCATGGGAGTTTGCCCAATCTGTCCACATGTGCTTTGTGGATTTGGAGAAGACTTTTGACCGTGTCCCTCGAACAATCTTGTGGGGCGTGCTCCGAGAGTACGGTGTTCCAGACCCGTTGCTACGGGCCATATGGTCGCTGTATCACCAGAGCCAGAGTTTGGTCGGTATTTGCAACAACAGCTCGAACTCGTTTCTGGTGAGAGTTGGAGTCCGCCAAGGCTGTCCTTTGTTACCGATTCTGTTCATAATTTTTATGGACAGAATTTCTAGGTGCAGTCGAGGCATTGAGGGGTTCTGGTTTGGTGGCCATCTGATCTTGTCTTTGCTTTTTGCGGACGATGTTGTCCTTATGACTTCATCAAGTCGGGACCTCCAGCTCTCATTAGAGCAATTTGCAGCGGAGTGCGAAGCGGCCGGTATGAGTATCAGTACTTCCAAGTCCGAGGCCATGGTTCTCAGTCGGACAAGGGTGGAATGCACCCTCCGGGTCGGGAATGAGGTCCTGCCCCAAGTGGAGAAGTTTAAGTATCTTGGGGTCTTGTTCACGAGTGAAGGAAGGATGGAGCAGGAGATCGACAGACGGATCACTGCAGCCTCTGCTGTTGAGCGGAGCCTGTACCGGTCTGTCGTGAAGAAGGAGCTGAGCCACAAGGCGAAGCTCTCAATTTACCAGTCGATCTACGTTCCAACCCTCACCTATGGCACGAGCTTTGGGTAGTGACCGAAAGAACAAGATCATGGATACAAATGGCTGAAATGAGCTTCCTTCGCCGGGTGGCGGGGTTCTCCCTTAGTGATAAGGTAAGCAGCTCTACCATTAGTGGAGAGCTCGGAGTAGATCCGCTGCTCCTCCGCATTGAGAGGGGCTAGTCGAGGTGGCTCGGGTATCTGGTCAGAATGCCTCCTGGACGCCTCCCTGGTGTGGTGTTTCGGGCATGTCCAACCGGGAAGAGACCCCTGGGTCAACCTAGAACACGCTGGAGGGACTATGTCTGGGTCTGCCTCGGTGTCCCCCCGGGAGAGTTGGAGGAAGTGGCTGGGGAGAGGGACGTCAGGACCTTTTCGCTTAGGGTTCTGCCCCCGTGACCCGACCCTGGACTTAGTGGAAGATGATGATGATGATGATGATGATAATGAACCATTTTAATAACATTTATTAATTAAACCATTATTAAACATTTTTTATTAACGCACATACTCTCTCTCTCTCTCTCTCTCTCTCTCTCTCTCACACACACACACACACACAACACACATTGGTGGTGTGCTCCGCCAAATGCGGGCTCCGCCCACATGCAGCACACAGCCAACGCCAGAGCTTTTGAGACGGGGTATTCAAAGCGCGCTCGACAGATCGGAGGTCCGGACTCAACATTAACTTGTTTCCTTGAGGGAACGGAGGTCCGGATGAGCCGCATTGTGCTTACATTCGGCAGAGCGTGCCACATTTATTAAACATTTGCTTAATTAAACAATTTAAAAAACAAAAAATAAGCTGCAATGAGTACTCTCAAAAGACAGTTAAAGATCACCTGCCTCCTTTCTGACTGACTCTGTACGCAGTTCTATGTCTGTCAGGTCAAGTGCACCACATCTCTGCTCAAATCGGTCATTGAAACTGTCTTCATTCCTTATTGTTTCACTTGGTTGTCTAGTCATGTAAACCCATGATCATTACCAATGAACCATGTTTATAAGATTGTAAGATGAGCGCACTCAAATAAACTCACGAAACTCACGAACCAACAGTCCAACTCTCCTTTTTTTATGACACAATTTTTAATGAACCAAACCAAACAATCTTATTTTCCTTTCGGCTGCCACAGCAAATCATCTGCCTCCATCTCACCATGTCCTCTGCATCTTCTCTTATGCCAATGACCTTCATATCTTCCTTCACCACATCCATAAATCACTTCTTTGGTCTTTCTCTAGGCCTTCTGCCTGGTAGTTCCAACCTCAGCATCCTACTACAGTCAATATCGCGGATAATGTAGACCAGACCTGGCCGCGATATTCGAAAAACCGCGAAATAGGAACGCCCCTCTAATTTCTACCATTGTTGTCTCATTTCTATATATTTTTGCATCTATACAATACAAGAAGTGTATATTAAACGTTACACAGTTATATGCATATGTAAATGTTGTACTGTATTAATATTTAAATAGAATTTATATATAAATACTTTAAGTACTGTACTCACCTCTGACAATAGCTCTTCTCCAAAGTGCAGGATGTTCACAAACACTATAAGATCACAAAATCACAAAAAATCCTAAGCCAATCAGCTTGCGAGATTGAGTTGAGTAGGCGGAAGGCAACAGCGTCATGCGTCTAAGCCAATCAGCTTGCGAGATTGAGTTGAGTGGGCAGTCTCTGCATGAACTGGGGAGGAGGGGCACTTCAGTGTGTCCTTTGGAAACAATGAACACAGCCTGCCTTGGGTCCCTGCCTTCTTCTTGCTTACATGTGAGTTTCAGCACGAATTTTGAATTTTTTATGATTTTTTTTTTTATTATTATTAAAATACCGCGATGTACCAAGACCGCGATGCTCAAATCGTGAAGTGACAAGGGATGATTGTACTAATATATTCACTATCCCTCCTCTGCACATGGCCGAACCATCTCAATCTAGCCTCTCTGACTTTGTCTCTAAAACATCTTACATGGGCTGTCCCTCTGATGTACTCATTTCTGATCCTATCCATCATGTTACTCCCAGAGAGAACCTCAACATTTTCATCTCCGCTACCTCCAGCTCTGCCTCCTGTCTTTTCATCAGCGCCACTGTGTCTAAACCATACAACATCACTGGCCTCATCACCCTCTCATCACTTTTCCTTTCATTCTTGCTGATATTCTCCTATCACACATCACACCGGACACTTTTCTCCAAACATTCCAACCTGCCTGCACACGCGTCTTCACCTCTCTTCCACATTCTCCATTGTTCTGGATTGTTGAGCCTAAGTACTTAAAATACTCCACCTTCCTTATCTCTGCTCCCTGTAACTTCTCCGTTCCTCTTGGGTCCTTCTCATTCACACACTTGTATTCTGACTTGCTGAGGCTAAGCTTAATTCCTCTCCTTTCCAGGGCATACCTCCACCTCTCTAGATTTTCCTGCACTTGTTCTGTGCTCTCACTTCAGATCACAATGTCATCTGCAAACATCATAGTCCATGGAGATTCTTGCCTCACCTCGTCTGTCATCCTGTCCATCACCATAGCAAACAAGAAGGGGCTAAGAGCTGACCCTTGATGCAGTCCCACCTCCACCTTGAATTGTTTGGTCACACCGACAGCACACCTCACCACTGTCTTACATCTCTCATACATGTCCTGCACCACTCTAACATACTTCTCTGCCACTCCAGACTTCCTCATGCAATACCGCAGTTCTTCTCTCGGCACCCTGTCATATGCTTTCTCCAGATCCACAAAGGCACAATGCAGCTCCCTTTGACCTTCTCTGTACTTCTCTATTAACATCCTCAAGGCAAACACTGCATCTGTGGTGCTCTTTCTTGGCATGAAACCAAACTGTTGTTCACAAATGCTGACCTCTGCCCTTAGTCTAGCTTCCACTATTATTTTCCATAACTTCATCGTATGGCTCATCAACTTTATCACTCTGCAGTTGCCACAACTCTGCACGTCTCCCTTGTTCTTAAAAACAGGCACCAGCGCACTTCTTCTCCATTCCTCTGGCATCCTCTCACTCTCTAAGACCTTGTTGAATGTTCTTGTCAAAAAATCTACTGCTACCTCCCCTAGACACTTCCATACCTCCACCGGTACGTCATCAGGACCAATTGCCTTTCCATTCTTCATCCTCTTCAATGCCCTCCCACTTCACCCTTACTAATCTTTATTACTTCCTGGTCCTCAACGGTCACCTTTTCTATTCTTTTTTTCTCTCTCGTTTTCCTCATTCATCAGCTCTTCAAAGTACTCTTTCCATCTTCCCAGCACACTTCTGTCATCAGTCAATACATTTCCCTCTCTGTCCTTAATCACTCTAACTCGCTGCACGTCCTTCCCATCTCTATTTCTCTGCTGTGCCAACCAGTATAAATCATTTTCTGAGAGAGAGAGAGAGAGAGAAGGGGGGTGTTTGTGTGTGTGTGTGTGTGTGTGTGTGTTAATAAAAATGTTTAATCGTGGTTTAATTACAGTAGGCCCTTGACATTCGCGGGGGTTCGGTTCCAGGCCTTCCCGCAATGGGTAGTTCTGTACTGGGAAGTAAAACCCCCATGTATTACGTCACATGCGCCAATGAGCAGCTGTAAGTAAAATACTATGTATCTATTGCTAAAATATACTTCTTAAACACATTCTACAGACAGTCTTACTCATTAATACAGTATTAATGTAGTAACAGTATACAGCATACGCATAAAACACCTTTCAGTGCATTCTGTTTATAAACATACAACACTGTAGTTTTAAAAAATTCCCACTAGAGGAACGTACTGTATTGCATTAGGCATGACACGACTGAATTCAGGTATTAACTGCATTAAGTCCGAGCAGTTCGGCCACGCCCCCCCAGCCGGAACGGAGTCCAAAACAGAGTTTTAGAGTGATAGAGTAAGAGGCGTTACAAACCAAAGAAGCAGTGATGTTGATGTGAGTTAATCCTCTGGCGCAGAGCTGAGCATGCTTTTGTTTTTTGGGAGTAAATGAGAATAGTGAATTCAGGTGTGTGTGAGCAGCTCAGCTACGCCCTTCAGGAAGTAAACAGTTTAATGAGAGGCACAGCGCCAAATTCAAAGTCCCCCAAAACACAGACCACAACAAAAAGGACATAAAAGAACAAGAAATGTAATAAATTGGATAAACAAAAAAAAAAATGAGAAACATGCTACACCACAGTAAATAAAATATAACACACAAACATTACCTTAGGTCATGTACTGGAATCATAATTTTAAAAAGACTTTAATAGTGGAGTGTTTTACAACAGTTTGGTTATTCCTCTTCAGCAATGACGTGACTTCAGAGGAAACTGTTTCTTCCTGAGAAAGTCTTATTTCTTCAGAAGAGACATCCAACTTCATTACCTTTTTCTGGCAGGCGTTTGAGTGACATCATAGAACTTAACTGGTAATTAAAACACACTAAAAAAGGCTCATTGCCAACTTGTGCACGAATGAGGAAAAAGGGGTGTTACATCACCTCAACCAATCAGCAGGAAGGAGAACAGCCTTTGGCTGAATTTGAATCACATGACAGTTGCTCGGCAGTCCGTGAATACTCAAACCGCAAATGCAAAACTGCAAATCGTCAAGGACTTACTGTAATAAATATGTTAATAAAATGGCTTAATAAATAATTTTCTTTTACTTTTAACACATATTTTGTACAAATTTGGTGTACTTTTATCATTTTTAAAGGGTTTATGGGGTTTATCCAGTCCAAGGACTGGAGACTTGGAACGAATTCGACATTTAACATGTAAAATGTGACCCCTTCTTACGAAATCCCCACTATACGAATAGGGCTCTGGAACGGATTCATTTCGTAAATTGGGGACTGAATGTATATGAGAGAGGGAGAGAAAGAGAGAGAGAGTGTCTCCCTTATGTTAAGACGTTGTCTCTGTGATCTTTGTGTTCACACTGTTTTGCGGACTTTTGTAACCCTAAGCAAATATGGTTGGTCAGAACTGTAAGCCTACTAGCATGGGTGCAAGTCTCATACAAAGAGATGAATTAACTATCTGCTCAGACCGGCACAATCTTTTCATTTATTATCTTTTAGCAGAATCCTAAGAGTGTATACTTATTTTTATATTAATGTTCATTCGGATTTGTACTTGTTCTTTGTATGCATCTCTTGAATAAAGTTTACTTACTTACTTACACAAAAGAAAGAACTCTCCGCTTTGCTGGGAGACTGCATCAGTGCAGGCTGTGTTCTAAACGAGTTCAACGGCACCCTTGTGCACTTGAAAGACCGGAAGTCCGTATAACCCACAGCAAGTACACTACTTTTGCAAGTACACTACTTTCGGTATTGAGCATAGTGAGGTATTCACATATTGTAAGCGTTGATTGACTGTTTTAAGCTTTAAGGGAGGGAGAACACTGTACAAATGAGAGGCCCGGAAGAACCGTGTGGCATTGTGTGGAAGAGCGCATTGTGTTCGGTTGTTCGCGTTGAAGGCGCCGAGCGAACGGCGAGGTTGCAGCCTCGTCACTGCTTCGCCCATTTCGTGATCACACGGAACCAGACCGAAAGGGCGCGTGAATGAAAACGGGCTCTCCGGATAAGCAGATTCGGACGGTGTGAGCGCGCCAGGAATGCTTCAGACGCCTGATTCCTTCTGTACAGCGTTGATTGGTGTATTTTGGCCCTTTCGAGTGCACCTTTTAACCTGAAATGAGTGCGGAATCGTTACCGAAATTCCCTCGCGCCCGTCACGTGATTATGGACTCCTCCGGCTCCATACCGTCCATCTGGTCCACTGCTCGCCGCCCGAAGCCTGTCACCAGCCGCCGCCCCGAGCGCGTCCTGACCCGCATCCCGCAGGCGGACAACTCCGTGAACAAGAGCGCTGCCGTCAACTTTGGGCTCCTAAACATCCGCTCCCTGACCAACAAAGGTACTTTGGTCCAGGATCTTCTGGTGGACCGTAAGTTGGATGTTTTTTGTCTAGTTGAGACTTGGCAGCAGCTAAATGACTTTTCCCATCTCAACGATGCAACTCCTCCGGGGTTTGGTTACATCTCGCAGCCGCGTGTCACTGGTCGCGGGGGCGGTCTCGCTCTGGTCCACCGAGAGTCCCTGAGGATAGCGCCCATCAATGTGCCTGTTTATAATTCATTTGAAGCTATTGTCTGTCAGCTTTCTGGACCTACTCCCACCATCATTGCCACTATATACAGACCACCAAAGTATAATAAGGATTTTTTATTGGACTTTTCTAACTTTTTAACAGCTGTTTCCACTCTGTCATCCAATATCATTTTACTAGGGAACTTTAATATTCATATGGACAACATCAACAACACTCTCACCAATGATTTTATTTCCTGTTTAGACAGTTTTGGTATACAACAATATGTCAATTTCTCCACCCACTCTAAAGGACACTTTATTGATTTAATTTGCTGCTCAGGTATAACTCCAATAGACTGCAAACCGGACTCCATCCCCTTCACAGATCACTTTCTTCTCACCTTCAACGTTCATCTTCCTCATACCACGTCCAACCCTCCACGCTCCATTTCCTTCCGTAAAATCAAGGACATTAACCTCAACACTCTTTCCTCTCACATCAATAACCTTCCCAGTGTAGACAGTATTTCAACTCCGGATGACCTGGTCTCATACTACAACACCCATCTACATAACATTCTCAATAATCTTGCTCCTCTCAAATCCCGGTCTGTCTCTTTCTCTCACTCTGCACCCTAGTACTCACCCACACTAAGACAGTTAAAATCAAAAGGCCGTCAACTGGAGAGACTTAGCAAGAAAACCGGACTCGCTATTCATAAACAAATGTATAATAACCACATTCTCCTCTATAAAAACTCTATCATCAAAGCCAAATCCACATATTACTCTAACCTAATAACCTCAAATGCAGGAAATACCAAGACTCTCTTCTCCCTCCTCAATAACTTCTCCAAACCCTCAGACCCTCTTCCATCTCATCTCTATTCCTCTGATTTTTGCAATACCCTGGCCGCATTCCTCATCACCAAAATTCAATCCATCCACCAGCAGCTCACTCCCCCCTCCCCTCCACCTCCACTTATGACTATATCACTCTTCTCCGGTATCCCTTTTTCATCCTTTTCCTTACCCTCCATCAGTGAAGTTTCCACCCTTATTCTCCAATCTAAATCCTCCTCTTGTTCTCTTGACCCTCTTCCTACTGTTCTCATTAAATCTGTTCTTCCTACTCTTGTTCCTCTTATTACCAACATAATCCACTCCTCCCTCACCACTGCAACTGTTCCTCTTCCCTTAAAACTGCTGCTGTTACTCCCATCCTCAAAAACCTGGCTCAGATCCCTCCGACCTCAATAACTTCCACCCTATCTCAAATCTTCCATTCATTTTTAAACTTCTTGAAAAACAGTCTATTCCCAACTCAATTCTCATCTGTCCTCCAATAACCTCTATGAACTTTTCCAATCTGGCTTCCGTCCCTCCATAGCACTGAAACAGCTCTTCTCAAAATCACAAATGACCTTCTCCTCGCTGCTGACTCCGGTTCATTATCCATCCTCCTCCTGCTTGACCTCAGCTCTGCATTTGACACCATCTCACATTCCATCCTCCTCAATAGACTCTCTAGTATTGGTATTTCTGGCTCTGTTCTTTCTTGGTTTCATTCTTATCTTTCCAACCGCACTCAGTTTGTCCAACTTAAATCTTTCTCCTCCGATCCTGTCCCCATCACCACCGGTGTTCCTCAGGGTTCTGTCCTAGGTCCCCTCCTTTTCATCATCTATCTCCTTCCCTCGGTCACATTTTTCAAAACATCACATCCATTTTCACTGCTACGCGGATGACACCCAGCTCTACCTCTCCAGCAAACCCAGCACCACACTCCCTCCCTCCTCCCTTCTCCTCTGCATCCATGAAATAAAGTCCTGGTTCACCTCAAATTTCCTCAAACTTAACAGCAATAAAACTGAACTCCTCCTCACTGGCACCAAATCCACCCTAAGTAAAATCAATAATTTCTCTATTCTCATCGACGGTTCCTCCATCTCTCCCTCCCGGCAGGTCAAGAGTCTGGGTGTCATCCTCGATGGCACCCTTTCCTTCACCTCCCAAATCAACTCTGTCACCCGCTTCAGCATACTTTCACCTCCGTAACATCCACCGCCTCCGTCCCTCCCTCACTCCTCAGTCCACCGCCATCCTGGTCCACAGCCTCGTCACTTCAGGTCTGGACTATTGTAACTCTCTCTTCTTCGGCCTTCCCCATAAAACTCTCCATAAACTACAACTGGTACAGCACTCAGCAGCCCGAATCATCACACGCACCCCCTCCACCCACCATATCACTCCCATCCTACAACAGCTACATTGGCTCCCCATTACATACCGTATTCAATACAAAATCCTGCTCCACACATTCAAAGCTATTCATGACCTTGCTCCTCCATATCTCTCTGACCTCCTCCACATTGCCACTTCTGCTCGCTCTCTTTGCTCCTCTTCTTCGCTCCATCTCTCTGTCCCTTCAGCCCGCCTTGTCACTGTGGGGAGCAGAGCTATCAGCTGCTCTGCTCCCCAGCTCTGGAATTCTCTTCCTCCCGATCTCCGCAATATAGACACATTCCCACTCTTCAAATCCAGACTCAAAACTCACCTGTTCAAACTTGCATACTCATTATAACCACAACTGCACTGTCCTGTAAATATTTTAACTGTATTTAACTGTCTGTTTATATTGAATATGTTGATTTGTATTTTATTTGAATGTTTTCTACTGTTTTTATGATGTGAGGCGACCTTGAGTGCTGAGAAAGGCGCCATATAAATAAAATGTATTATTATTATCATTATTATTATTATTCATGTAAAGTGACTCGGTATAAATGAGTGACTTATTTGAAATTAATTTTGATATTATTTGATATATTTGATATTATTTTACAATGTTATGTTCATAATAATTGATTTAGGGGTGTTTTATGAGATACGGTAATGGTATTTATGGATGTATAGTACAGTATGAGCGTCATACGTCATTGTAAAAACTTACTTTTGGCCGTCCGGAACCAATTAAAAATGTAAGTCGGGGAACGTCTGTGTGTGTGTGTGTGTGTGTGTGTGTGTATATATATATATATATATATATATATATATATATATATCTTCTTCTTTTACTTTCGGCTGCTCCCTTCAGGGGTCGCCACAGCAAATCATCCGCCTCCACCTCACCCTGTCCTCCGCATCTTCTTTTCTGACTCCAATGACCTTCATGTCTTCCTTCACCACATCCATAAATCTCTTCTTCGGTCTTCCTCGAGGCCTTCTGCCTGGTAGTTCCAACCTCAGCATCCTACTGCCAATATACTCACTATCCCTCCTCTGTACATGTCCAAACCATCTCAATCAAGCCTCTCTGACTTTGTCTCCAAAACATCTTACGTGGGCTGTCCCTCTGATATACTCATTTCTGATCCTATCCATCCTCGTTACTCCCAGGGAGAACCTCAACATTTTCATCTCCGCTACCTCCAGCTCTGCCTCCTGCCTTTTCCTCAGCGCCACTGTTTCTAAGCCATACAACATCGTTGGCCTCACCACCATCTTGTACACTTTTCCCTTCATTCTTGCTGACACTCTCCTATCGCACATCACACCGGATACTTTTCTCCAACCATTCCAGCCTGCCTGCACACGCTTCTTCATCTCTTTTCCACACTCTCCATTGCTCTGGATTGTTGAGCCTAAGTACTTAAAATCCTCCACCTTCGTTATCTCTGCTCCCTGTAACATCACCGTTCCTCCTGGGTCCTTCTCATTCACACACATGTATTCTGATTTTCTGAGGCTAACCTTCATTCCTCTCCTTTCCAGGGCATACCTCCACCTCTCTAGATTTTCCTGCACTTGTTCTCTGCTCTCACTACAGATCACGATGTCATCTGCAAACATCATAGTCCATGGAGATTCTTGTCTCACCTCGTCTGTCAGCCTGTCCATCACCATAGCAAACAAGAAGGGCTCAGAGCTGACCCTTGATGCAGTCCCACCTCCACCTTGAATTGTCGGTCACACCGACAGCACACCTCACCACTGTCTTACATCTCTCATACATGTCCTGCACCACTCTAACATACTTCTCTGCCACTCCAGACTTCCTCATGCAATACCACAGTTCTTCTCTTGGCACCCTGTCATATGCTTTTTCCAGATCCACAAAGGCACAATGTAGCTCCCTCTGACCTTCTCTGTACTTCTCTATTAACATCCTCAAGGCAAACATTGCATCTGTGGTGCTCTTTCTTGGCATGAAACCAAACTGTTGTTCACAAATGCTGACCTCTGCCCTTAGTCTAGCTTCCACTATTCTTTCCCATAACTTCATCGTATGGCTCATCAACTTTATCCCTCTGTAGTTGCTGCAACTCTGCACACCTCCCTTGTTCTTAAAAATGGGCACCCGCACACTTCTCCTCCACTCCTCCGGCATCTGCTCACTCTCTAGTACCGTGTTGAATGTTCTTGTCAGAAAATCTACTGCTACCTCTCCTAGACACTTCCATACCTCCACAGGTATATCATCAGGACCAACTGCCTTTCCATTCTTCATCCTCTTCAATGCCCTTCTCACTTCACCCTTACTGATCTTTGCTACATCCTGCTCCTCAATGGTTACCTCTTCTACTCTTTTTCTCTCTCATTTTCCTCATTCATCAGCTCTTCAAAGTACTCTTTCCATCTTCCCAGCACACTTCTGTCATTAGTCAATAGAGTTCCCTCTCTGTCCTTTATCAATCTAACTTGCTGCACGTCCTTCCCATCTCTATTTCTCTGCTGTGCCAACCTGTATAGATAATTTTCTCCCTCTTTACTATCCAACCTATCATACAAGTCATCATATGCCCTCTGTTTGGCCTTAGCCACTGCTACTTTCGCCTTATGCTGTGTCTCCCTGTAGTCCTGTTTACTCTCTTCGGTCCTCTCAATGTCCCACTTCTTCTTGGCTAACCTCTTCCTTTGTACACACTCCTGCACTTCCTCATTCCACCACCAAGTCTCCTTATCTACTTTCCTTCCAGAGGACACACCAAGTACTCTCCTACCTGTGTCCCTGATCACATTTGCTGTAGTTGTCCAGTCATTTGGAAGCACTTCCTGGCCACCCAAAGCCTGTTTCAACTCCTCCTTGAAGACAACCCGACACTCTTCCTTTTTCAGCTTCCACCACTTTGTCTTCTGCTCTGCCTTTGCCTTTTTCACCTTTCTCACCATCAGCGTCATCCTGCACACCACCATCCTATGCTGTTTGGCAACACTCTCACCCACTATGACTTTGCAGTCACTGACTTCCTTCAAATTACATCGCCTACACAAGATGTAGTCTACCTGTGTGCTCCTACCTCCGCTTTTATAAGTCACCCTATGCTCCTGTTTCTTCTCTAAGAAAGTATTCACCACAGCCATTTCCATCTTTTTTGCAAAATCTATCAACATCTGTCCTTCTGCATTCCTGTCCTGGATACCAAACCTGCCCATCACTTCCTCGTCCCCTCTGTTGCCTGCACCAACATGTCCATTGAAGTCTGCACCAATGACCACTCTTTCACCTCTGGGGGTACTCTGCATCACTTCATCTAAGTCACTCCAGAATCTCTCCTTCTCTTCTAGCTCACATCCTGCCTGTGGGGCATAAGCACTAACAACATTGAGCATTACACCTTCAATTTCTAACTTGAGACTCATCACTCTGTCTGACACTCTTTTCACTTTTAGAACATTCCTGACAAACTCCTCCTTCAAGATGACTCCGACTCCATTTCTCTTCCCATCCACACCGTGATAAAATAGCTTAAACCCTGCTTCTAAGCTTTTAGCTTTGCTACCTTTCCACCTGGTCTCCTGAACACACAGTATGTCCACCTTCCTCCTCTGCATCATGTCAACCAGCTCTCTACCTTTTCTGTGCATAGTTCCAACATTCAAAGTCCCCACTCTCAGTCCTAGACTCATGCCTTTCCTCTTCTCTCTCTGCCTATGGACACGCCTCCCACCTCTCCTTCTTCGACGTCTTCGACCAACAGTAGTCCAATTTCCATCAGCACCCTGTTGATTGACAGCACTGATGGCAGTCGTTGTTAACCCGGGCCTCGACCGATCCGGTATGGAGGTAATACTTTTGATTTGCATTATATATATATATATAAACAAAAAAAGAAAAAAATAAATAAAAAATAAAAAGACAGGACAAAGACTTTCTATTGAAACTCCATTTATCACTACAGATCTGTTTCGAGGGGTGGTGAAACCATCCTCTCTCTTCAAGTGATTATAGAATATTCTTATATATATTCAGGCCTCAGTCAGTCGTTGCCGACTATGGATTTCGCACGTTAGAGAGTCAGATTTTTGTTGGCACTTCCGACTGTGGTTGGCAAGACCTACGCAGGAGTGGCAATCACGAGTGCATCTGGAGTAGATGTAGTTTGATGGTATGGCTGGAGTACAAGCCTTCTGCTTGGCTCTCTTCTCTGGTAGTGGCTTGGATCTTTTCTTCTCCAATCTTGAGTTGTTTCTGGAGAGTAGTGCGCCATTTGCTGCAGTCAGCTGCTACCTCTTACCAGTTCTTTGTGTTGATGTTCAGGGCTTTCATGTCACGCTTGCAGACATCTTTGTATTGCAGGTGAGGCCGGCCAACACTTCTCTTGCCTGGGGCTCGTTCACCATAGAGGAGATCCTTTGGAATAAGTCCTTCTTCCATCCTACGCATATGACCAAGCCATCGGAGTCTGCGTTATCTAAGTAGTGTGAACATGGTGGAAAGTCCTGCACGCTCAAGAACTTGGGTGTTGGAAACTTTGTCACTCCAATGAATGCCAAGAATTTGACGAAGCGAGCGCATGTGAAAGTTGTTAAGTTTGTGCTCCTGTCGGGAATATGTTGTCCATGTTTCACTGCCATAGAGTAGAGTGCTGACAATGCATGCATTGTACACTGCCATTTTTGTTGGAGTTGTCAGCTTTGAGTTCTCCCAGACGTGGGTGGTGAGGCGTCCCAGTGTTGTAGCAGCCTTGCAGATGCGCTTGTTGATTTCGGCATCGAGCGACAGGTTGTCACTGATGGTGGATCTCAGGTATATAAACTGGTGCACGACTTCGAGTTGATAATCATCGATGTGAATGAGAGGTTCAGTTTCCACATCCTGACACAGTACGTTGGTCTTTTTCAGACTGATCGTCAGTCCCAAGTCTTTACAGGCCTGGGAGAACCTGTCCATGAGGCATTGACGTTCATGCTCAGTGTGAGAAGTCACAGCAGCATCATCATCAAAAAGCATATCTCTAACAATTTTCTCCCTCACTTTTGTTTTTGCTTTCAGTCAAGTGAGGTTGAAAAGTCGACCATCAGATCTTGTTTGTAGATATACACCTTCAGTTGCAGTTCCAAAAGCATGCTTTAGAAGCATGGCAAAAAAGATTCCAAAGAGAATAGGAGAAAGAACGCATCCCTACTTCACTCCACTCTTGATGTCAAATGAGTTGGACATACTGCCTTCATATTGGATTGTTGCCTTCATGCCATCGTGAAAGGGTCTGATGAGGCTATGAAGTTTAGGAGGGCAACCAATCTTTGGAAGGATGCTGAAAAGTCCTTCCCTGCTGACGAGGTCAAAGGCCTTGGTTAGGTCTATGAAGGCTATATATAGTGGCTTGTGTTGTTCTCTGCATTTCTCCTGAAGTTGGCGCAAGGAGAATATCATGTCCACTGTTGAGCGCTTGGATCGGAAACCGCACGCTCTGCAAGTTTTTGAAGGTGCACAAGCAAGACACGGGCGTAAAGTTTTCCAACAATGCTCAGGAGAGAGATACCTCTGTAGTTGTTGCAATCACTCCTTTCACCCTTGTTCTTATACAGGGTGACAATCTTAGCATCTCATGTCTTGTGGCACACCTTCCTCTCTCCAACATTGGCATAGGACGTCATGAAGAGGCTGTAGCAAGGTGTCTTTACAGCACTTTATTAAGTCGGGTGGTATGCCATCGGCACCAGGTGCTTTTCCGCTGGCTAGGCTGTCAATTGCTTTGCAGAGCTCGGCATAAGTTGGTTTAGCATCGATCTCCTCCATGATGGGTAGAGATTCGATGGCATTGAGGGCTGCAGCGGCAACTGTGTTCTCTTTTGAATAGAGCTCTGAGTAATGCTCAACCCACCTGTCCACCTGCTTGCCCTTGTCTGTAATCACCTCCCCACTGGTGGACTTAAGTGGGGCTGTCTTGTTCTGTGTGGGCCCTAGAGCTGCCTTGATGCCCTTGTACATTCCTCTAATGTTACCTGTGGCAGCTGCAGTCTGGATGGAGGCACTGAGCTGTTGCCAATATTCATTGGCACAACGTCTTGCAGTCTGTTGTACTTTGCTTCTGGCAGTTCTGAGTGCTTGCAGGGATTTCTCAGTTGGGGAGTGCTTGTATTCAGCGAGAGCAGCACGTTTTGCTTCAATCACGGGGGACATCTCAGTGGACTTGGTATATGCATATATATATAAAAAACAAAAATAAAAGGACAGGACAAAGACTTTCTATTGAAACTCCATTTATCACTACAGATCTGTTTCGAGGGGTGGTGAAACCATCCTCTCTCTTCAGGTGATTATGTGATTATTGAATGATTATTAAATGGAGTTTCAATAGAAAGTCTTTGTCCTGTCCTTTTGTTATTTGCTCTACCAAAAAGTATTGAGCACTCTCCTACGGAAGGATCTACTCAGAAAATCCCCTATATATCTATATATATATATATATATATATATATATATATATATATATATATATATATATATATATATATATATATATATATAGTGGTATGAAAAAGTATCTGAACCGTTTGGAATTTCTCACATTTCTGCATAAAATCACCATCAAATATGATCTGATCTTTGTCAAAATCACACACATCGAATCTTTTACGAAATCTTTTGCAGGTGTTTAGAGTTAATTGGTTGATTCAGATGATTAGGTTAATAGCTTGTTTAGAGTACCTTTTCATGATATGCTAATTTTTTGAGATAGGAATTTTGGGTTTTCGTGAGCTGTATGCCAAAATCATCAGTATTAAAACAATAAAAGACCTGAAATATTCCAGTTGGTGTGCAATGAATCTAAAATATATGAAAGTTTAATTTTTATCAGTACATTACAGAAAATAATGAACTTTATGTTCTATATGCTCATTTTTTGAGAAGGACTAGTACATACAGTGATCCCTCACTTTCAGTGGTTAATGGGGAATGGGGATGTAGACCCCTGCGTAATGTACATCTGTGTACACAGTGGCTTGAAGTTGATGGTGAAGACATAAAGCTGGACATGGTGTTTGCAGGGTGAAAACAACATGTATGTCTTTTATCAAATAACTGAAATACTTTTGCTGGGAGATCACATTTTTTTTTATTTTCCAACGAGCTACTCACAGAGAAATTTGATGATTTTCATACATTCAGAGTCTTGCAAAGTAAGGAAATGTTTCTGATAAAAATGAGTGAGTTTCATAAACCATTTGATGCATTTGATGTTTCAGACGAAGGTTTGTATCTTATACCATCATTTACAGGGTTTTAGTTCAGCTGCATTAATAATTGCAGGGTGGAAACAGGAACAAAAACATCTCTGTCTGAAAAATTATTCTGTTTATTGGAATTAATTCTGATTAATTTTGAAATTGTTGGTGTAAATTGCTTGAGACTTGGAGAAGTGAAACTAATCACCATATAGGAGAAGCAGTCAGATTTATCTACATCTTTTAGTGTATTTTTAACTCTTGAGTTCTGAAGAAAATAAACTATTTTAGCAGAGTGTTAAATATTTCAATATTTTGAAAAGGTTCATTTAAATCGGGAGAGGTGAATCTGGACCTCACTGCTTCGGCTGCTGCCCCCACGACCAGCCCTGGACCAAAGGGAAGAAGAAGCAATGATAAAGAAGAAGAAGATGATGATGATGATGATGATGTTCCATGTGAGTTTTATATCAGTATGTAAATGAGAAACTACTTATCTTGTGTAACATTTCCACTCTCAACCTTCCTTCTATCAGTTCAGATATGGAAATAATATTTACAGAGACTTTATTCACATCTGTATTTCTCTGGGCTGTTTGTTCCTTGTTGAGAAACAATGGAGAGATTGTGGAGAATACCAGAGTTGTTTTTCTTTGTACGTGGTGTGTTTGCCTAAGTGTCACTAGATGGCAGCATTAGAGAGCAAATCTCTAACGGCAGAACGCTGAGGAGGAAATGATGGTTCATATTGATATCATATAATTATACATTTTATTTAAATTAAAGTTAAACTATTCATAATTTATATTTTATACTTTTAAACCAAAATGTGGAAAGTAGATATCGAAATCTCTCTCTCTCTCTCTCTCTCTCTCTCTCTCTCTCTCTCTCTCTCTCTCTCTCTCTCTCTCCCACACACACACACACACACACACATACACGTCACATTTTACCTCCACCTGTACGGAAGAGAAACAGAAATGAAAGTAAAAGTAATAAACTCAATTTTGTCGAGAGAATAAATAATTTGAAGAGTAAAAACACAGTGAGGATCTGAATCTAAAACTGTAATATATAATATACTGAACTGAGAGGAGATCCAGAACAGGTTCATGGGTTTGGAGTGAAGTGGGAAGGTACACAGATGGCTTTAGGACTTGACAGTGTGAATATTTCCTGGAAGTGAACTCTGTACTGATCCAGGGATTGATTTCAGACATAGATGTTGGAGGGAATTGAACGTCTGCCCTGCTGGAATCTGGAGAAGGAAACCTGAGTTCCAACATGAGTGTATCTGGCAAACAGGACTTGAAGAAAGAAGAGAGGTGAATTACTTTTACCCTCAGCATCAATAACTCAATAAATCCAGCCCTTCTCAGGGGAAACACATCTTCTTTCTTCTTTTCCTTTTGGCTGTTCCCTTCAGGGGTTGCCTCAGCGAATCATCTGCCTCCATCTCCATTTCACCCTATCCACTACATCTTCTTCTCTTAGACCAACTACCTTCATGTCCTCCTTCACCACATCTATAAATCTCTTTGGTCTTCCTCTAGGCCTTCTGCCTGGCAGTTCCATTCTCAGTATCCTACTACCAATATACTCACTATCCCTCTGTACATGTCCAAACCATCTCAAATCTAGCCTCTCTGACATTGTCTCCAAAACCTCTTACATGTGCTGTCTCTCTGATGTGCTCATTCCTGATCCTATCCATTATCGTTACTCCCAAAGAGAACCTCAACATTTTCATCTCTGCTACCTTCAGATCTGCCTCTTGTCTTTTCTTCAGCACCAATGTTTCTAAACCATACAACATCGCTGGCCTCAACACCGTCTTGTACACTTTTCCTTTCATTCTTGCCGAGACCTTCCTATCACACATCACACTGGACACTTTTGTGCAACCAGTCCAACCTGCCTGCACACGCTTCTTCACCTCTTTTCCACACTCTCCATTGCTCTGGATTGTTGAGCCTAAGAATTTAAAATCCTGCACCTTCTTTATCTCTGCTCCCTTTAACCTCACCTTTCCTCTTGGGTCCTTGTCCTTCACACACGTGTTCAGTCTTACTGAGGCTAACCTTCATTCCCCTCCTTTCCAGGGCATACCTCAACCTCTCTAGATCTTCCTCCACTTGTTTTCTGCTCCCACTACAGATCACGATGTCATCTGCAAACATCATAGTCCATGGAGATTCTTGTCTAACCTCATCTGTCAGCCTGTCCATTGCCATAGCAAACAAGAGCGGGCTCAGAGCTGACCCTTGATGCAGTACGAACTCAACCTTGAACTCTTCTGTCACACCGACAGCACACCTCACCACTGTCTTACATCTCTCATACATGTCCTGCACCACTCTAACATACTTCTCTGCCACTCCAGACTTCCTCATGCAAACCACAGTTCCTCTTTTGGCACCCTGTCATATGCTTTCTCCAGAACCACAAAGGCACAATGCAGCTCCTTCTGATCTTCTCTGTACTTATCTATTAACATCCTCAAAGCAAACACTGCATTTGTGGTGCTCTTTCTTTGCATGAAACCAAACTGTTGTTCATAGATGCTGATCTCTCCCCTTCGTCTAGCTCCCACTATTCTTTCCCATAACTTCAGCATATTGCTTATCAATGTTATCCCTCTGTAGTTGCCACAACTGTGCACGTTTCCCTTGTTATTCAAAATGGGCACTAGTCCACTTCTCCTCCAATCCTCTGGCATCCTCTCACTCTCTAAGACCTTGTTGAAAGGCTGGTTGGAATGGTTGGAGAAAAGTGTCCAGTGTGATGTGTGATAGGAAGGTATCGGCATGAATGAAAGGAAAAGTGTACAAGACGGTGTTGAGGCCAGCGATGTTGTATGGTTTAGAAACAGTGGCCCTGAAGAAAAGACAAGTGGCAGAGCTGGAGGTAGCAGAGATGAAAATGTTGAGGTTCTCTTTGGGAGTAACGAGGATGGATAGGATCAGGAATGAGCACATCAGAGGGACAGTACATGTAAGACTTGTTGGAGACAAAGTCAGAGAGGCGAGATTGAGATGGTTTGGACGTGTACAGAGGAGAGATAGTGAGTATATTGGTAGTAGGATGTTGAGGTTGGAACTACCAGGCAGAAGGCCGAGAGGAAGACCAAAGAGCCGATTCATGGATGTGGTGAAGGAGGACATGACGGTAGTTGGTGTAAGAGAAGAAGCTGCAGAGGATAGAGTGAGATGGAGGCAGATGATGCGCTGTGGCGACCCCTGAAGGGAAAAGCCGAAACAAGATGAAGAAGACATTGTTTAACAACACTGAGACAGCAGAGTGTTAATTATTACTGATATTTCTGTTATATTCCAGAATGATGGAGGGAAAGAGATCAGAATCGCCAGAACCCAGCTGTGTGTCCATGAAGAGTGATGAGTCAATGGATGCTTTAATTAATTTCAGATCCAGTTGTGGTGATGTGAGGTCAGTATAATGGGGTGTTTTACAGCATGATCCACCTAATCAAACCCTCTGGTCTCATGAAAAAGCCCTCCATGATGTTTATCAGGTGTTGAAACAGTAAAACACTAAACTTTGCAGTGCTGCAGCTCTTGGACTGGCGGTGAGGAAACTGCTTTCAGAGTTCAGTTCAGTCTGCAGTCTCTGAGCTGGAGGGTCTGTGGTGATCCATAGCAACATTTCCACCTGGAACCGTCCCATAGGATCAGTGAGTGAATTCCTGAAATCAGTGGATTGTGTTGAGAGGATGGTATTAAATATCCGTGTCTGTATTTATTAGAATCAGAAGCAGAGTCAGAATCATTTATTAATGACCACGCAACCAAGTTGGTGGAATTTGCTATCGGTACAGCACTCAACTATGACAAAAGTTACAAAAGACATTAACAACACACATCATACAACAATGACAGCACACATGAAAACAAATGATTACATGCATAATCCATACCGACTACAGACATGACAGACAAAAAAAAAAAAAAAACACAGACAAGGGTGTAATGTCCATTTAGTGCAAAGAGTTCAGAGTCTTTATGACTGTAGGGAAAAAAACTGTTCTTGAAGCAGGATGTTCTGGTGGGTAGAGATCGATATCGCCTCCTAGAGGGCAGCGGTTGAATTAAATGATGGGCAGGGTGAGAGGGATGAGAGGTGATTTTTTTGTGCTCTTAAGATTGAACGTTTATGATAAATTGATTGGACTGATGGAAGGGGGGTGCCAATGATCCTGGATGATTTTGTGACAATGCGCTGTAGTTTTTTCCGTGAGTTACTGTCTAGGCTGCCATACCAAACTGTTATGGATGAGGTGAGAATGCTCTCAATGATGGCAGAATAGAATCGGAGGAGGAAATTTGTTTTCACTCTGAATTTCCTGAGCTGTCTTAGGAAAAACAGTCTTTGGTGCACTTTTTTTGAATGTAGTCTGTGTTAGTGTTCTATTTTAGTGTATTGTTAATGTGAGTGTCGAGAAATTTGAAAGAGTCACTTATGGCTATGGGTTCACCAGAGATGTGAAGAGGAGTTTTGTAAGAGGCTATGCGCCTGAAGTCAATTATTAGTTCCTGTGTTTTAGATGGGTTAAGCTGGAGCTTGTTTTCTTGGCACCAGAAGACAGCTTGGGCTACTTGTTGACAGTACTGGTGTTCATTATCCATGGTTATGAGTCCGATGATAGTAGTGTCGTCTGCATACTTAAAAATGGAAACTGAACTGTGATGGGATGTCATATGGTTTGTGTACAGAGAAAAAAGCCATGGTGAGAGGATGCAGCCCTGGGGGACACCTGTGCTGAGGGTCAGAGGTCGAGATGAGAGGTTACCTATCTTAACCCTTTGTTATCTTTTCCATAGGAAGCTCCATAACCAATGTCGTAGATAGGGGTCGATGTTCATGTCCGTCAGTTTAATAAGGAGGTTGACCAGGTTTATTGTGTTGAAAGCAGAACTGAAGTCAATGAAAAGGATGCGGGCATAGCTGTTAGGTGACTCAAGGTGCTGTAATATGTGGTAGAGGGCCAGGTTGACGGCATCCTCAACAGACCTGTTGGCACGGTAAGCAAATTGATGAGGGTCGAGCAGGGGGGTAGTAGATGACTTCAGTTGGTTGAGGATGATGCATTCAAATGACTTCATGACCACAGATGTTAGGGCGATTGGTCTGTAATCGTTGAGACACGAGATCTTCAGTGATTTTGGAACAGGGATTATGAATGAAACCTTGAAACACTGTGGAACTGTACAGTGGTGGAGGGACGTATTGAAGATGGTGGTGAATATTGGGGCCAGTTGAGATGAGCAGTACTTAAGAACAGCAGGGGTGATCCCGTCTGGGCCAGCTGCTTTCCTCTTGTTCGTCTTCTTGAAGACGTTCCTGACCTCTTCCTCCTGGATGAGAAATGAGGGAGGTGGGAGGGGGTGTGGGAGTGGATAGGGTGGTACTGGGGACTGTTCAAACCTCCCATAAAACTCATTGAGTTTGTTTGGAAGGTCCATATCGATGTCAGATGGAATGGAGGGTTTTTTTTTGTAATCAGTCATGACCTTTTTCCATACATATCAGATATTGTTTGATGTGATCTGATGTTCCAGCTTTATTGCATAGTTTGATTTGGCTTTCCTGATTGCAGACCTCAATTGATATTTGGCAGTGGTGTATAACTCCTTGTCTTCGCTGAGGAAAGCAGAGTTCTTTTTCTTGCGTATGAGTAAGATATCTTTTGTAAATCAACGTTTGTTATTACTGTATGCTTTCACAGTTTTCTTTGGGATGCACAAATCCACACAGAAGTTAATGTATTGCAAGACATAGAAGCAGAGCTTATACCAGGGCGAACCTCACGGCCGCCATCTTGATGTCAATCAAGTTATTAGTGTGTGTTGTGCAGATATGAAAACATATCATCCATATTACATGATGGTTTTATTTATTCACAGACCACAAAAGAAGAAATCAAAAATCAGCACCAATCGGTTGGACTCCATATTCAAGGTGTGTGTGTAGGGAGTGAGGGGGGGTGTTAATCTGTGGAAATTGTGTGTGACGAGGTTGGAGGTTTTATTTAAAGATAATAATCATGTCCATATTTAGTGATGTGCAGGTGCATTGTGACTAATCAGACAGAATTTGAGTTGTCACTGTGGTAATAGAAAGATACTTTTTTTCTTTTCCGAAAATAAACTCGTCTCTCACTATGTAAGATTATAAAATTTAGATCTGTTCCTGTGTGTTTATAACCAGGAGCTCGAACACAAAGTCATCACTCTGATAAAGAATGAGCTGAAGAGGTTCAGAAAGCTCCTGAGTCCAGATTATCCAGCATGCACTGAGAGGGAGGTGGAGGATGACGAGGATGTGCCCAGTGTCAGAGATGGAGCACTAAAGATCACACTGCAAGTCCTGAAGAACATGAACCACACAGATCTCGCTAACACACTTTGCTACAGTAAGAGCTCTGAGTCCTGACTTTCCATCAGGTTCACTTCAGAGATGAAATTCTTTCAGATCTAAACACTTTCAGTTCGAAGTTTGATTTTAGCATCATGTACAAGTAAAGAGGGAGAAAATGATTTATACAGGTTGGCACAGCAGAGAAATAGAGATGGGAAGGACATACAGCAAGTTAGAGTGATTAAGGACAGAGAGGGAACTGTATTGACTGATGACAGAAGTGTGCTGGGAAGATGGAAAGAGTAATTTGAAGAGCTGATGAATGAGGAAAATGAGACAGAAAAAAGAGTAGAAGAGGTGACTGTTGAGGACCAGGAAGTAGCAAAGATTAGTATGGGTGAAGTGAGGAGGGCATTGAAGAGGATGAAGAATGGAAAGGCAGTGGGCCCTGATGACATACCGGTGGAGGTATGGAAGTGTCTAGGAGAGGTAGCAGTAGATTTCCTGACAAGAACATTCAATAAGGTCTTAGAGAGGGAGAGGATGCCAGAGGAATGGAGGAGAAGTGTGATGGTGCCCATTTTTAAGAACAAGAGAGACGTGCAGAGTTGTGGCAGCTACAGAGAGATAAAGTTGATGAGCCATACGATGAAGTTATGGGAAAGAATAGTGGAAGCTAGACTAAGGGCATAGGTCAGCATTTGTGAACAACAGTTTGGTTTCATGCCAAGAAAGAGCACCACAGATGCAGTGTTTGCCTTGAGGATGTTAATAGAGAAGTAAGGCCAGCGATGTTGTATGGTTTAGAAACAGTGGCCCTGGGGAAAAGACAGGAGGCAGAGCTGGAGGTAGCAGAGATGAAAATGTTGAGGTTCTCTTTGGGAGTAACGAGGATGGATAGGATCAGGAGCACATCAGGAGCACATCAGAAGCACATCAGAGGAACAGTACATGTAAGACGTTTTGGAGACAAAGTCAGAGAGGCTAGATTGAGATGGTTTGGACATGTACAGAGGAGGGATAGTGAGTATATTGGTAGTAAGATGTTGAGGTTGGAACTACCAGGCAGAAGGCCTAGAGGAAGACCAAAGAGACGATTCATGGATGTAGTGAAGCAGGACATGAAGGTAGCTGGTATAGGAGAAGAAGCTGCAAAGGATAGGGTGAGATGGAGGCAGATGATTCGCTGTGGCGACCCCTGAAGGGAAAAGCCGAAAGGAAAAGAAGGAGTACATCTGATGCTTTTCTGTTCTGTTGATGCTCCAGCTTGTGTTTTCTATGTACAATGGTCCTGCTCCTCCAATAATATTTACTCCATGAACCAGGAATGAACAGCAGCATTGGAAAAAGTTTTACATTTGATAAAACATGTTATTTCTTTGTTTATTAGAGTCTGTGGCCTCTGTGTGTCAGTTAAAGTTAAAATCCAATCTGAGAGAGAAGTTTAAAAAAATTAATGAAGGCGTCTCGCAGCATGGAAGCTCAGCACTTCTGAATGAGATCTACACAGAGCTCTTCATTATAGAGGGTTGGAGTGGAGACATCAATAACGAACATGAGGTGAGACAGATTGAGACAGTTTCCAGGGGACCAGCGACACAGGAGACACCCATCAAATGTAACGATCTCTTTAAAGACAAGTCCATCAGAAGGGTGCTGACCAAAGGAGTTGGAAATTGGAAAAACTGTCTCTGTGAAGAAGTTCATTCTGGACTGGACTGAAAGAAAAGCAAATCAGGACATCACCTTCATGTTTCCACTTCCCTTCAGAGAGATGAATCTGATGAAGGACAAACATCTCAGTCTGATGAAACTTCTTTATCACTTTTTCCCAGAAATGAGAAAACTTGAATTAATAGACTGTGACTCCTACAAAGTGGTTTTGATCTTTGATGGTCTGGATGAGTGTCGACTTCCTCTAAATTTCCAGAAGAACGAGAGATTGTATGATGAGAAAGAATCAGCCTCAGTGGATGTGCTGCTGACAAACCTCATCAAGGGGAATCTGCTTCCTTCTGCTCGCCTCTGGATCACCTCTCGACCAGGAACAGTCAATCAGATTCCTCTTGAGTGTGTAGACCAGGTAACCGAGGTACGAGGTTTCAATGATCCTCAGAAAGAGGAGTACTTCAGGAAGAAGATCAGTGATCAGAGCCTGGCCAACAAAATCATTTCACACATGAAGTCCTCAAGAAGCCTCCACATCATGTGCCACATCCCTGTCTTCTGCTGGATTTCAGCCTCAGTTCTGGGGAGAATGTTGGGTGAAGCAGAGAGTGGAGAGATCCCTAAAACTCTAACTCAAATGTTCACGCACTTCCTGATCTTTCATATCAAACACAAGGACCACAAGTACCATCAGAAACATGACAGTGATCCTCAGCAGACCGGAGAGATCATCCTGGCCCTGGGAAAACTGGCTTTCCAACAGATGGAGAAAGGAAACCTGATCTTCTATGAAGAAGACCTGAGAGAGTGCGGCATTGATGAGAGAGAAGTGTCAGTGTACTCAGGAGTGTGCACCCAAATCTTCAGAGAGGAGTGTGGGCTTCACCTGGGGAAGGTGTTCAGCTTTGTACATCTGAGCATTCAGGAGTTTCTTGCTGCTTTATACGTGTTTCTCACCTTCGTCGTTAAAAAGAGAAATAAACTCATACAGCAAAATACTGGAGTTTTCAAACGTTTCAGAAATGCAAGCATGTGTGATTTGCTGAAGAGTGCAGTGAACAAGGCCTTACAGAGTGAGAATGGACATTTGGACCTGTTCCTCCGCTTCCTCCTGGGTCTCTCACTGGACTCCAATCAGACTCTCTTACGAGGCGTAATACCACAGACAGGAAGTAGATCTCGCAATCAACAGGAAACAGTGGAGTACATCAAAGAAAAGATCAGGGAGAATCCATCTCCAGAGAAATCCATCAATCTGTTCCACTGTCTGAATGAACTGAATGATGATTCTCTAGTACAGGAAGTACAAACTTACGTGAACAGAGGAGGTGACGGTCGTCTCAGTGGAATCATGCTCTCTCCTGCTCAGTGGTCGGCTCTGGTGTTTGTGTTACTGAACTCAGAACAGGAACTGGATGAGTTTGATTTGAGGAAATTTGACCCGTCAGAGGAATGTTTTCTGAATCTGCTGCCGGTGGTCAAAGCTTCCAGAAAAGCTGTGTGAGTATTTTATTTATAAATGTTTTACTGTGAGGTGTATTATTTGAATGTAACACTGAACTGCACCACTGGGATGAAAGTTTATTATTAGTTACTTGAATCATCTTGAATCAAACTTCTGGTACATTTACTGAAGTTTTTTTTCACTTTTTACACCAAAATATTATGTGTCCACTGAGGGACACGTGAGAGAGAATGAGGAAACTTTCACACCTGTCTTGTTGGGTTTGGACTGATTGGACTTTCTATTTAGTTTGGATGAATGTGAACACTCCACCCGTAATGTAAACACTCCACCTGTATTCAGGTCCACAACAAACAACTGAATTGATGTGGGTAAAATCGGAGGTCACGAGGAGACAGATGTGCAACAGAGAACAATACACACCAGCTGTTTTAGCGTGTGAAATTCCACCTAGAACTCAGTGTAGAGTACGAGGAGTATCGGCATGTTATAAAGTAGGCATCCTCTCACTCTCCAAGACCTTGTATAGAAGCTCTGAAGGCTCCGAGGCAGATTTTTAATGCTTGGTTTTGGATGGTTTCTAACTTTTTTATATAATATTTTCGAGCAGAACCATAAACTATGCAGCCATAATCTAATTTTGATCTGATTAAAGATTGGTATAATCTTAACAGAACGTCACGATCAGCTCCCCAGTCCATTTTAGAGACAACTTTCAACAGATTTAAAGATTTCTGATATTTTGTTCTTAAACAGTCGATGTGTGCTTTAAAGTTGAGTTTTTTGTCAAAAATCACACCAAGAAATTTAATATGATCAACAACAGGAATGTCATGACTACCAAGTTTAAGATCGGGATCTAAGTGCATTTTTCTTTTATTGCAAAAATGCACACACACACACAGTTTTAGACTGAGAGAATTTAAAACCATTATTATCAGCCCACTTCTGAATTTTATTTAAGCAAGTCTTTCAATAGTGTGCATGTGTTTTGCGCGACAGCTAACACTCCACAGAATTTTTCTTAAATTCTTCTGCAAGAGTGTTAGCAATGTCAACTCTATCAGTGGCTTTGTTCCCATTTGATTTATTAATGTGTTTTACAGAACTATTTACTGGTTTTCCACTTATCTTCCATCCCATTTCCCTTGTTTTTCCCACTGATGATTTCATATTTAGCTTTGAAACATATTCTTTCCATGATTTCCTTTTATTTTCTTTAATTGTATGCTGTGCATTTACACGGACTGCTCTATATTTATCTAAATTAGCTTGTGTAGAGTCATGTTTAAAGATATTTAAGGCCTTTTTGCGTTCTTTGATAGCCTTTTGACAGTCATCAGGAAACCATGGTTTACATATGGGTTTTGGAATTGATGAGGATTTAGGTACAGTTTTTAATGCAATATTTGTAACACAGGTAGCAAAGTCATCTATTGTTTTAATTTTGGTTTGGAATGTGTTTAGACTGATTTCATCATTACACAATTCCTGGAAAGCTGTCCAATCAGAGCAAAGCAAAGCCCAACAGACCACGACATTAACTATGTACAATTTAATAATATGAACAAAATATGACAAACTTCACATTATTTACAACTTAGACCTAAACCATACACAAATTAACCAAGGGTCCCATAGTCACCAAGCCCCTGCAGCAGGGTAAGTTTAGTGATGGTGCATGTGATGGCAGGGAAAGGCTTGCCATCCCTTGTGGGTGGGCCGTGGATGCTGAACTGTGCCGATGAAGTCCCGAACGGTGGTTCCATGATCCGCCTTGGATGACTTCCCCTTTTGGTGATGAGTCCCCTTGGATGATCTACCCGAAAAGCCTGTAAGCGACTGGAGGAGACTGGAAGACTGTAGCCAGTCGGCCACCTGTCCTTAATATAGATTCCCCAAACCAAGTTGAACAAGCCTAGGCAAGCTCAGACAAGCCCCAACATGTCTGTGTTGCTCCTCCCCTCTGTTGGATTGCACATCTCCAGTCCCCTATGGAAAGTTGCAGCCTCCCACAGCTGAGTCAAACCACATGACTCTCTTCCATTATGTTTACAGTATATTTCCATTCTCCCAATAGGTACATACTCTTAACAGGAGTGATAAATAAGGAACACACTGTTATAGTTTTATGAAGTTGCACTCTCATGGCTACAGCTTGCAGGTGTGTATTTAATGTAATAAGCTCATGAGGGACATTTGATTTAATTAGAATGGTAGAATCGCCTATGGCTCTCCCATCAACTGATGACACAGATGTTTTACTGGATATATCATATCCTTTAAGTTTTACATTATCTAGTTTATTTAGTAGTGTTTCCTGAAGACAGACAATTTGAGGAACACTATCATAAAGAAGTGATTTAATTTCTGCATAATTTGCTTTAAGTCCTCGACAATTCCATTGTATGATACCTTTTAACTTGGTACTCATGAGGGCTTAGTATTGGCTCTTTCTTTGCTCCGATCTCTTTTGCTGTTAGGTGGGAGAGTATGAGGAACAACATCCATGTTCTCCTCCTCCTCCTCCTCTCCAGAATCCTCCAACACCTGAAATTTATTATGTTGGGGCACTTTGTTTTCTGATCCCTTAGGATCTCTATTTGGTGTTCGGTTCATTTTAACAGTTTTGTCATCTTTTTTAGCAAAAGTTTGGTTAGATTTTGGTCCAGGGTTTGACATTGTCTGTGTACCTACAGAGGTTTTGTGGCCTGTGAAGAGGAGGCCATGGCGTTAGCTTGCTTTGGTTGACAGGCCAAGTTATTTCAGTTTGTACTATTAAAGGATTATAATGGATAGTGTTTTTTCTAGGACTGTCTTGGTTGACACTTCTCTGCAACATCGCGTGGTCATCAGGGGTTGTACCTCTGGATTGGCAAACTGGGGAGGTGGTCCCAATTTTTAAGAAGGGGGACCGGAGGGTGTGTTCCAATTATTGGGGAATTACACTCCTCAGCCTACCTGGGAAAGTGCTGATGGAAATTGGACTACTGTTGGTCGAAGACGTCGAAGAAGGAGAGGCGGGAGGCGTGTCCGTTGCCAGAGAGAGAAGAGGAGAGGCATGAGTCTAGGACTGAAAGTAGGGACTTTGAATGTTGGAACTATGACAGGAAAAGGTAGAGAGCTGGCTGACATGATGCAGAGGAGGAAGGTGGACATACTGTGCGTTCAGGAGACCAGGTGGAAAGGTCGCAAGGCTAGAAGCATAGGAGCAGGGTTTAAACTGTTTTATCACGGTGTGGATGGGAAGAGAAATGGAGTCGGAGTCATCTTGAAGGAGGAGTTTGCCAGGAATGTTCTAGAAGTGAAAAGAGTGTCAGACAGAGTGATGAGTCTCAAGTTAGAAATTAAAGGTGTGATGGTCAATGTTGTTAGTGCTTATGCCCCACAGACAGGATGTGAGCGAGAAGAGAAGGAGAGATTCTGGAGGGAGTTAGATGAAGTGATGCAGAATACCCCCAGAGGTGAAAGGGTGGTCATTGGGGCAGACTTCAATGGACATGTTGGTTCAGGAAACAGAGGGGACGAGGAAGTGATGGGTAGGTTTGGTATCCAGGACAGGAACGCAGAAGGACAGATGTTGGTAGATTTTGCAAAAAGGATGGAAATGGCTGTGGTGAATACTTTCTTCCAGAAGAGAGAGGAGCATAGGGTGACTTATAAAAGTGGAGGTAGGAGCACACAGGTAGACTACATCTTGTGCAGGCGATGTAATTTAAAGGAAGTCAGTGACTGCAAAGTAGTAGCGGGTGAGAGTGTTGCCAAACAGCATAGGATGGTGGTGTGCAGGATGATGCTGATGGTGAGGAAGGTGAAGAAGGCAAAGGCAGAGCAGAAGACAAAGTGGTGGAAGTTGAAAAAGGAAGCGTGTCAGGTTGTCTTCAAGGAGGAGTTGAAACAGGCTTTGGGTGGTCAGGAAGTGCTTCCAGATGACTGGACAACTTCAGCTAATGTGATCAGGGAGACTGGTAGGAGAATACTTGGTGTGTCATCTGGAAGGAAAGTAGATAAGGAGACTTGGTGGTGGAATGAGGAAGTGCAGGAGTGTGTACAAAGGAAGAGATTAGCTAAGAAGAAGTGGGACATTGAGAAAACCGAAGAGAGTAAACAGGAGTACAGGGAGACACAGCGTAAGGCAAAGGTAGCAGTGTCAAAGGCCAAACAGAGCGCGTTTGATGACTTGTATGCTCGGTTGGAAAGTAAGGAGGGAGAAAATGATTTATATAGGTTGGCAAAGCAGAGAAATAGAGATGGGAAGGACGTGCAGCAAGTTAGATTGATAAAGGACAGAGAGGGAAATGTATCGACTGATGACAGAAGTGTGCTGGGAAGATGGAAAGAGTACTTTGAAGAGCTGATGAATGAGGGAAATGAGAGAGAAAAAAGAGTAGAAGAGGTGACTGTTGAGGACCAGGAAGTAGCAAAGATTAGTAAGGGTGAAGTGAGGAGGGCATTGAAGAGGATGAAGAATAGAAAGGCAGTTGGTCCTGATGACATACCGGTGGAGGTATGGAAGTGTCTAGGAGAGGTAGCAGTAGATTTTCTGACAAGAACATTTAACAAGGTTTTAGAGAGTGAGATGATGCAAGAGGAATGGAGGAGAAGTGTGCTGGTGCCCATTTTTAAGAACAAGGGAGACGTGCAGAGTTGTGGCAACTACAGATGGATAAAGTTGATGAGCCATACGATGAAGTTATGGGAAAGAATAGTGGAAGCTAGACTAAGGGCAGAAGTCAGCATTTGTGAACAACAGTTTGGTTTTATGCCAAGAAAGAGCACCACAGATGCAGTGTTTGCCTTGAGGATGTTAATAGAGAAGTACAGAGAAGGTCAGAGGGAGCTGCATTGTGCCTTTGTGGATCTGGAGAAAGCATATGACAGGGTGCCGAGAGAACTGTGGTATTGCATGAGGAAGTCTGGAGTGGCAGAGAAGTATGTTAGAGTGGTGCAGGACATGTATGAGAGATGTAAGACAGTGGTGAGGTGTGCTGTCGGTGTGACACAAGAGTTCAAGGTGGAGGTGGGACTGCATCAAGGGTCAGCTCTCAGCCCCTTCTTGTTTGCTATGGTGATGGACAGGCTGACAGACGAGGTTAGACAAGATTCCCCATGGACTATGATGTTTGCAGATGACATTGTGATCTGCAGTGAGAGCAGAGAACAAGTGCAGGAAAATCTAGAGAGGTGGAGGTATGCCCTGGAAAGGAGAGGAATGAAGATTAGCCTAAGTAAGACAGAATACATGTGCATGAATGACAAGGACCAAAGAGGAACGGTGAAATTACAGGGAGCAGAGATAAGGAAGGTGGAGGATTTTAAGTACTTAGGCTCAACAATCCAGAGCAATGGAGAGTGTTGAAAAGAGGTCAAGAAGCATGTGCAGGCAGGTTGGAATGGTTGGAGAAAAGTGTCCGGTGTGATGTGTGATAGGAGGGTATCGGCAAGAATGAAAGGAAAAGTGTACAAGACGGTGTTGAGGCCAACGATGTTGTAGGGTTTAGAAACAGTGGCCCTGGGGAAAAGACAGGAGGCAGAGTTGGAGGTAGCAGAGATGAAAATGTTGAGGTTCTCTTTGGGAGTAATGAGGATAGATAGGATTAGGAATGAGCACATCAGAGGGACAGCACATGTAAGACGTTTTGGAGACAAAGTCAGAGAGGCTAGATTGAGATGGTTTGGACATGTACAGAGGAGGGATAGTGAGTATATTGGTAATAGGATGCTGAGGCTGGAACTACCAGGCAAAAGGCCTAGAGGAAGACCAAAGAGACGATTCATGGATGTGGTGAAGGAGGACATGAAGGTCGTTGGTGTAAGAGAAGAAGATGCAAAGGATAGGGTGAGATGGAGGCAGATGATTCGCTGTGGCGACCCCTGAAGGGAAAAGCCGAAAGGAAAAGAAGAAGCCTACCTGGGAAAGTCTATGCAGGGGTACTAGAGAGGAGGATCCGACCGATAGTCAAACCTCGGATTCAGGAGGAACAATGTGGTTTTCGTCCTGGCCGTAGCACTCTTGACCAACTCTATACGCTCCACAGGATTCTGGAGGGGGCATGGGAGTTTGCCCAATCTGTCCACATGTGCTTTGTGGATTTGGAGAAGGCTTTCGACCGTGTCCCTCGAACGATCTTGTGGGGCGTGCTGCGAGAGTACGGCTTTCCGGACCCGTTGCTACGAGCTATTCGGTCGCTGTATCATCGGAGCCAGAGTTTGGTCCGTATTGGTAACAGCAGGTCGGATTCGTTTCCAGTGGGAGTTGGAGTCCACCAAGGCTGTCCTTTGTCACCGATTCTGTTCATAATTTTTGTGGACAGAATTTCTAGACGCAGTCGAGGTGATGAGGGGTTCTGGTTTGGTGGCCATTGAATATCGTCTCTGCTTTTTGCGGATGATGTTGTCCTTTTGGCTTCATCAAGTCGGGACCTCCAGCTCTCATTGGAGCGATTCGCAGCCAAGTGTGAAGCAGCCGGGATAAAGATCAGTACCTCCAAGTCCAAGGCCATGGTTCTCAGTCGGACAATGGTGGAATGCACCCTCCGGGTCGGGAATGAGGTCCTGCCCCAAGTGGAGGAGTTTAAGTATCTTGGGATCTTGTTTACGAGTGAGGGAAGGATGGAGCGAGAGATCGACAGACGGATCACTGCAGCCTCTGCTGTTAAGTGGTGCCTGTACCGGTCCGTCGTGGTGAAGAAGGAGCTGAGCCGCAAGGCGAAGCTCTCAATTTACCAGTCGATCTACGTTCCAACCCTCACCTATAGTCACGAGCTTTGGGTAATGACCAAAAGAACAAGATCACGGATACAAGCAGCTGAAATGAGCTTCCTTCGCCGGGTGGCGGGGTTCTCCCTTAGAGATAAGGTGAGAAGTTCTACCTTCTGGGGAGAGCTCGGAGTAGATCCGCTGCTCCTCTGCATTGAAAGGGGCCTGTTGAGGTGGCTCAGGCATCTGGTCAGAATGCCCCCGGGACACCTCCCTGGTGTGGTCTTTCGGGCATGTCCAACCGGGAAGAGACCCCGGGGTCGACCTAGAACACGCTGGAGGGACTATGTCTCTCGGCTTGTCTGGGATCGCCTCGGTGTCACCCCCCGGGAGAGTTGGAGGAAGTGGCTTGGGAGAGGGACGTCTGGACCTCTTTGCTTAGGTTGCTGCCCCCGCGACCCGACCCTGGACTAAGCGGAAGATGATGATGATGATGATGAGCCTTTTTTGCAGTAGTAGCCGATGCATAGGTCTGTTGTGGTTGAGATTTTTTTCCCCCCTCAACCAGTTTCCTTTCTTCCTTGAAGGTAAGGTTTCTAGTGCATTTAATGGTTTGGATTTCTTTCACTTCTCACCATTTCGGACATTTCTTGGAAAAGGATGGGTGATTTTCAGTACAATTCATGCAATTGGCCTGTTCACTACAATTTTGGTCCTCATGCTTTTTACCACATTTCTCATACATTGGTTTGTTACCACAGTTACCCTGATGGTGGCCAAAACATTGGCATTTGAAACATCATAGGGGGGTAGGTATATAGACAGAAACTGGGACATTTAAATATCCCACCCTGACTTCCCCAGGAAGGGTAGTAGCGTCAAAGGTGAGTATTAATGTCCCATTTGGAACCTTCTGGCCTTCTTTCTTGATTGTTTTGTGTTGAACCTTCCTTACCCCCTGGGCACAAAGACCCACCAGGATCCCCTCTTCACTCGCGGATCTTAATTCATTACACTTTATGACCCCTTTCCTCATATTTAAGGAGTTATGGGCTGCAACTTTTATTGGTACGTTGAATAGCATGGTGGATTTTAATAAGTTGGTAGCGTGACTCTTCTGGCTTACTTCAATAAGAAGATCGCCAGAACGCAGCCTTTTCACTTGTTTAGGTTCACCAGCAAGTCCTTTGATTCCCTTTGCAATAGCAAAGGGAGATAGTTTGCTTAACGGTTTCGTTTGATCTGTACTTTGAATAACAAGGAAATGGGGCCACGAAGTGCTGGGTCCATAGTCAGAGTCACTATCCGAGTCATTATCTAATGATCTTTTAAATGTTATTTTAGTAGTTGTAGCCATAGTGAAGGGATAATATTTCACCATCAAAGCTCCCCACCCTCCTTGGAGCCCTACTGGGGGACATCTATTTGTATGTGGACCTCCATACAAATATAGCATAATATAGCAAACAGATGTCAGGGATACTGACAATGGTATACTCAAGCACCACGGCAGAACCCGAGTACCCAATTAACCTGATTAAGCAGCTGCTACTGTAATTTTAAAAAATCCTAGTGCTTAACACCACCAGCCGAGTGACTTGTGCCAGGCCTCACAAGCCTCTAGTCTCGGCGAAATTAGGGCCAAAGCAAGGTGTTGCAATGAAATCCCATTTTGGAGATTTCCTCACTCAGTTACCAGGATCCCCTCTTCAGCCGACACGAGTCGCAACCCACAGCAAACAGGTCACCTCTTAGTTTATGCAGAGGAGCATTTCACGCTTCTATGTTTTTACACTTGAAACTGGGTGCAATAAATAAATAAATAAATGAACAATCTTTAAATATATGAAATCACTGAACCATATCAACAATAAATCCATATTGAACTTAATAAAAAGGAACCAGACTGTGCAATCAATTTTACAAAACAATGAAATTAAAACACTTTTTTTCCCCAAATCATGAAGTGTTTAAGATATAAGCCAATTTTACAAAATGAATGCAGGAAGAAAATGAAAATGTATTTATCATTTTCTGTTACCCCTTTAGTCGGCTTTTATGACATCCCGAGGCGGAGTGGGCCAATTCTACCCCAACACCCACAGGGGGACCGTGACCCAGGTATGGAGGGCTAAGGGTGTACTGTCACTTGCCCAAGGTGAGCACCGAGACTAGTGGAGGGAAGGAGGCGTCTTACTTCTCCATTCTAGACTGAAGCTAAGCTGGGTCTAGCCACTGCCCGGTACAGTATTTATGGGTGGGGGTCATAAAACTATAGAACCCTTGTATGACCCAAGGTATGTGACCAGTCCTGCCCAAGGTATGACCCCTGAGCTCTAAAGATAAAGAACAGCTGCATAAATAGGACACAAAGTAGATGCAAGAAGCTGATTACAAGAACAAATGGTTCTTGATCATTTGGCGACAGTTTCTCATGAGAACAGGAACAATCTGTTGGTTACAATACTGATGAGAAAACTTCTGTGCTTTTCCAGAGGGAAACAAATATGAATACATAGTTAAAGAAGATCAATCAGAGAAATAGAAATTACTGCAACTCTAAAAACCCCTTTCACTTTGTATAATAGTTTTTATGTTAAAGGACAGTTGGGTGATATATAACATATACTGTTACGACACCTGGCATATTAATACCTGAATAAAATAAATCTATTGATTCTTAGATATCTGGGAAGTTAGTCTTTCAGTAAATCCTCATCATTCACCCAGAAATCTAAATAGAGCAGGAACACAAATATTATTCAACAATAACCACATGCTCATGGTCCTCAGTGAAAGTGTGAGGTAAGGGAATGGAGTGATGTCACTCTGAACTTTATTCTCTCAGACATGATTATCACCTGCCATGACCTCTAAAGTAGGATCACTGTCAGGAACGTTGGTACTTTTATTAGAAAAAAAAAACTTTAAGCATTTAATGACGATGATATTTTATTTTATTTCCTTCAGTATCAGCTGTGATAGAATTGGAGTGGAAAGTTGGTCAGTTCTGGTCTCAGCGCTCAGCTCAGAAAACAATCTGAGAGAACTGCATCTGGCTGTGAAAATACTGGATCTGACCCGTAATAAACTTGGAGGTTCAGAAGTGAAGGTTCTCTGTACTGTACTGGAGAATCCTGACTGTAAAGTGGAGGCACTGTGGTAAGATCCTCTCTCTGAGAGACACAATATTCATGGTTCATCCGGGGCTTGAATGCCTTGAAAAGTTCTTGGAAAAATAAATTATTTTCAAGGGCTCTGGAATTGCCAGGCCACCCCTTGAACACCAATGGTTCTCTTACTCTGCCCTTGAATGGTACTTGATTTTTATCTTTGGGTTGATCTACCGAATAAATATATAACGTTTTATTAGAAACCTCTGATTTTTGTATCTTTTCAACAATAAAATCACAGAATGTTTGTTGAGTGTCGTCTGCTAACACATCTCCCTGAAAGTAATTATAGAAGCTTCTGGATGTTTTACGACATATACTTCCCATTTTTGGCAGTTTATTAATGGCATCTCAGGCGACCTTTGCGCTTGTCACAAGTGAATCTTCTTCTTTTTTCCTTTCGGCTGTTCCCTTCAGGGGTCACCATTGCAAATCATCTGCCTCCATCTCACCCTATCCTCTGCATCTTCCACTCTTACTCCAACTACCTTCATGTCCTCCTTCACCACATCCATAAATCTTCTCTTTGGTCTTCCACAAGGTCTTCTGCCTGGTAGTTCCAACCTCAGCATCATACTACCAATATACTCACTATCCCTCCTCTGCACATGCCCAAACCATCTCAATCTAGCCTCTCTGACTTTCTCTCCAAAACCTCTTACATGTGCTGTCCTCTCTGATGTACTCATTCCTGATCCTATCCATCCTTGTTACTCCCAAAGAGAACCTCAACATTTTAATCTCTGCTACCTTCAGCTCTGCCTCCTGTCTTTTACCCAGTGCCACTGTTTCGAAACCATACAACATTGCTGGCCTCAACACCATCTTGTACACTTTTTCCTTCATTCTTGCCGATACCTTCCTATCACACATCACACCAGACACATTTCTCCTCCCTGCCTGCACATGCTTCTTCACCTCTTTTCCACACTCTCCATTGCTCTGGACTGTTGAGCCTAAGTACTTAAAATCCTCTACCTTCCTTATCTCTGCTCCCTGTAACCTCACCATTCCTGTTGGGTCCTTGTTGTTCACACACATGTATTCTGTTTTACTGAGGCTATCATGGGGAATCTTGTCTAACCGCGTCTGTCAGCCTGTCTATCATCATAGGAAGCAAGAAGGGGTTCATAGTTGACCCTTAGTGCAGTCCCACCTCCACCTTGAACTTTTCTGTCACACCGACAGCACACCTCACCACTGTCTTACATCTCTCATACATGTCCTGCACCACTCTAACATACTTCTCTGCCACTCCAGACTTCCTCATGCAATACCACAGTTCTTCTCTTGGCACCCTGTCATATGCTTTCTCCAGATCTACAAAGGCACAATGCAGCTCCCTCTGGCCTTCTCTGTACTTCTCTAATAACATTCTAAAAGCAAACACTTCATCGGTGGTGCTCTTTCTTGGCACGAAACCAAACTGTTGTTCACAAATGCTGACCTCTGCCCTTAGTCTAGCTTCCACTATTCTTTCCCATAACTTCATCTTATGGCTCATCAACTTTATCCCTCTGTAGTTACCACAACTCTGAATGTCTCCCTTGTTTTTAAAAATGGGCACAAGCACACTTTACCTCCAATCCTCTTGCATCATCTCACTCTCTAAAACCTTGTTGAATGTTCTTGTCAGAAAAGCTACTGCTACCTCTCCATACCACTTCCATACCTCCACTGGTATGTCATCAGGACCAAATGCCTTTCCACTCTTCATCCTCTTCAATGTCCTCCTCACATCACCCTTTCTAATCTTTGCTACTTCGTGGTCCTCAAAGGTCACCTCTTCTACTCTTTTTTTCTCTCTCATTTTACATATTCATTAGCTCTTCAAAGTACTCTTTCTATCTTCCCAGCACACTTCTGTCATCAGTCAATACATTTCCCACTTTGACCATAATCTGTTAAGGCTGGAGCATATGAGTCGGTCCCAAGGATGCAGCAGACCATGTACAAAGCTTCAACAATTTTATTTTGGCACAGGGGAAACCACAATCACTCGAGAAATAATATTTTACCAGAAACTGGTCGAGCACAAGGCAGGATACCAGGAGTCACAGAGGAAAACGGAATCACAAGGAAGGACAATTTTCTGACACCAGAGGGGAGCGTGCTACTGCTATCTATAGCTCGCTGAATGCTGAGTGGATATAGGTGCGCTCTCTTGACCTCGCCTGCAGATAACAGCCACATCCCTTGCTCGTGCCTGCAATGAAGGGGAGAGAGAGAGAGTTAAGGCCGCCAGCCAACACAGACCATAACAGTACCCCCCTTAAGGTACGCTACCTGGTGCCCAACCAGGCTTGTATGGGAACTGAAGATAAAACTCTGTTAATAAGTCCGGGGCCAGTATTAGGAAGCGAAGAATCCAGGAACATTCTTTGGGGCCATACCCCTCCCAGTCCAGCAGGTACCGGAAGCCTCGACCCCATTTGCGTACATCAAGGATGCGATTGACTGTGTACGTGGAGTGTCCATCAATCAGCTGGGGAGGTGGGGGGTCGAGGAGACTTTCCACCATGGGCTTGATCAGGGATACATGGAATACTGAGTGTACTTTGAGTGAGGATGGGAGCTTGAATCGGACTGCGCTGGGGTTTATGATTTTTTTTTCTATCACATAGGGCCTGATATACCTGGGAAACAATTTTTTTGACGTCGACTTGCAGGGGCAGGTTCCAGGAGAAGAGCCAAACTTGTTGCCCAACAGTATTGGGAGGTGCCGGGGTCCGATGATGATCGGCAATTCTCCTGTTTTGGGCCACTGTTCGTTCCAGGGTGGCACTTGCTTCTCTCCAGACCTAACGTGCTCTGTGAAACTGCGCCTGGATGGATGGAACTGCCACTTCGACCTCCTGCCTGGGAAACAGGGTAGGCTGGAACCCGTTGATCACCATAAAGGGGAACATCCCGGTGGTGGCACAGACCAGAGAGTTGTGTGCATATTCAATCCATGGGAGGTCTGTGGCACAGGTGGCTGGGAGATGGATGGCGACTCAGCGCAGGGGGGGGGATCCGAGGCTTTAATTAGTTTGCTCTGCCTGCCTGTTAGACTGAGGATGGTAGCCGGAGGTCAAGCTACAGGAGACTCCCAAGGTGTCGCACAATGCCTTCCAAACTTTAGATGCAAACTGGGGGCCCCGGTCCGAAACAACATCCTGGGGGATGCCATGGAGGCGAAAAACATGTTGGACCAGGAGACTAGCTGTTTCGGTAGGGCGACGAAGTGAACTGCCTTGGAGAACCGGTCCACTATCGTCAGGATGACTGTGTTGCTCTCAGACGAGGGTAACCCCGTAAAAAAGTCCACCGCAATGTGCGACCAGGGACGATGAGGAACGGGTAAGGGTTGGAGGAGGCCCGTGGGTGCACAATGGGAGGACTTGCTCTGGGCACAGGTGATACAAGCTCCCACAAACTCCCTGGTGTTGGCTGCTATCATGGCCACCAGAAGCGTTGTTGGAGTAGGAAGAGAGTTCGGTGGGCTCCGGGGTGAAAGGCTAATTTGGTTGAGTGAGCCCACTGGAGTACTGGGGTTCTGACCGGTGGGCTAACGTATGGTTGACTTTGGGGGCACCCGACGGGCTCCGCTTCCACCTGCTGGGTGTCCTGAACTAGCCGTTCGACATCCCATTGAGCGGCTCCAAGTATACAAGAGGCAGGCAGGATAGTCTCGGTGGTGGTGTCTTCCCCCGAGGAGAAATGCCTGGAGAGAGTGTCGTATTCTGGGAGCCAGGTCGGTATGTTAGCGTAAAGTTGAATCTTCTTAGGCAGAGTGACCATCATGCCTGATGGGATTCAACCTCTTAGCCGTACGGAGGTAAGATAAATTTTTGTGGTCAGTCCAGACCACTGCCCCTTCCAGCCAGTGCCGCCACTCCTGGAGCACCAAGAGCACCACCAGCAGCTCACAGTTCCCAACATCATAATTCTGTTCCTCCGGGGATGCATGGGTGTAGCTTCTTGTCTGTGGGAGACCATTGGGAGAGGACCACCCCCACCCCTGAGTCTGAGGTGTTGACTTCCTCCATGAACTACAGTGAGGGGTCCGGGTGGATCAGTATGGGCGCATTGACAAATTTTGCCTTTAGTCTGTCAAACGCCGCCTGGGCACTTGAGGACCACTGGAACAGTGTTTTGGGTGATGTCAGCTATGTGAGGGGGGCTGCTAGGCAGCTGTACTCTTGCAAAAACCAGCGATAGAAGTTCGCAAACTCCAGGAACCTCTTCAGCTCCACGATGAACCCCAGGAAAGAGATTGAGGGGACATGAAACTCACATTTCTCCGCTTTGACGAATAATCTGTTCTCTAGGAGCCTCTTTAACACCATTCTCTCGTGACGGAGATGCTCATCATGGTCCTTAGAGAAAATCAGGATGTTGTCCAGGTACACGAATACGAAGCGGTTTAGCATGTCCCTAAGCACATCATTAACCAGGGCTTGGAAAACCGCCGGAGCATTTCTTAGACCGAATGGCATGACCAACTATTTGAAGTGACCCAGGGGCATGTTGAAGGCCGTCATCCCCCTCCAGAATCCGGACTAAGTGGTAGGCATTTCTCAGGTCAAGCCTAGAAAAGACGGTTGCATCGTGGAGAGGGGTGTAGGCTGAATCTATTAAAGGGAGAGGGTTCTTGTTCTTTATAGTGATGTGGTTCACCCACACCATGATCGAACAGCTTAAACCCTGCTCCTAATCTTCTAGCCTTGCTACCTTTCCACCTGGTCTCCTGAACACACCTCTGCCTATGGACACGCCTCCCGCCTCTCCTTCTTCAACCAACAGTAGTCCAAATTCCACCAGCACCCTGTTGGTTAACAGCACTGATGGCGGTCGTTGTTAACCCCAAGCCTCAACCGATCCGGTATGAAATTTGTTTTGATGGTTCGCATTCTGTATTCTGGCAAAAGTTTTATGCCAGATTCCCTTCTTGTCGCAACCCTCTGCATTTATCCAAGCTTGGGACCGGCATGAGGATGGACACTCGTTTGTGCCCCCCCTCATGGCTGCATCCGCTCGTCACAAGTGAATAAATATTTATTAGAAGATCAGAAAACATCATCATCATCATCATCATCTTCTTCCGCTTAGTCCAGGGTCGGGTCGCGGGGGCAGCAACCTTAACAAAGAGGTCCAGACATCCCTCTCCCGAGCTACTTCCTCCAACTCTCCCGGGGGGACATGAGGCGGTCCCAGACAAGCCGAGAGACATAGTCCCTCCAGCGTGTTCTAGGTCAACCCCGGGGTCTCTTCCCAGTTGGACATGCCTGAAACACCACACCAGGGAGGCGTCCGGGGGGCATTCTGACCAGATGCCCAATCACCTCAACTGGCCCCTCTCAATGCGGAGGAGCAGCGGATCTACTCCGAGCTCTCCCCGGATGGCGGAGCTTCTCACCCTATCTCTAAGGGAGAACCCTGCCACCCGGCGAAGAAAGCTCATTTCAGCCGCTTGTATCCGTGATCTTGTTCTTTCGGTCATTACCCAAAGCTCGGGACCATAGGTGAGGGTTGGAACGTAGATCGACTGGTAAATTGAGAGCTTCGCCTTGCGGCTCAGCTCCTTTTTCACCACAACGGACCGGTACAGGCACCGCTTAACAGCAGATGCTGCAGCGATCCGTCTGTCGATCTCTCGCTCCATCCTTCCCTCACTCATAAACAAGACCAGAAGATACTTAAACTCCTCCACTTGGGGCAGGACCTCATTCCCGACCCGGAGGGTGCATTCCACCATTGTCCGACTGAGAACCATGGCCTCGGACTTGGAGGTACTGATCTTCATCCCGGCTGCTTCGCACTCAGCTGCGAATCGCTCCAATGAGAGCTGGAGGGCCCGACTTGATGAAGCCAAAAGGACAACATCATCCGCAAAAAGCAGAGACGATATCCGATGGTCACCAAACCAGAACCCCTCATCGCCTCGACTGCGCCTAGAAATTCTGTCCATAAAAATTATGAACAGAATCGGTGACAAAGGACAGCCTTGGCGGACTCCAACTCCCACTGGAAACGAATCCGACCTGCTGTTACCAATATGGACCAAACTCTGGCTCGGTGATACAGCGACCGAATAGCTCGTAACAACGGATGCGAACGCCAGTATTCTCGGAGCACGCCCCACAAGATCTTTCGAGGGACACGGTCGAAAGCCTTCTCCAAATCCACAAAGCACATGTGGACAGATTGGGCAAACTCCCATGCCCCCTCCAGAATCCTGTGGAGCATATAGAGTTGGTCAAGAGTGCTGCGGCCAGGACGAAAACCACATTGTTCCTCCTGAATCCGAGGTTCGACTATCGGTCGGATCCTCCTCTCTAGTACCCCTGCATAGACTTTCCCAGGTAGGCTGAGGAGTGTAATTCCCCGATAATTGGAACACACCCTCCGGTCCCCCTTCTTAAAAATCAGGACCACCACCCCAGTTTGCCAATCCAGAGGTACAGCCCCCGATGACCACGCGATGTTGCAGAGACTTGTCAACCAAGACAGTCCTACAACATCCAGAGCCCTGAGATATTCCGGGCGAATCTCGTCCAACCCCGGAGCTCGACCACCGAGGAGCTTTTTGACAACCTCAGTGACCTCCACTCCAGTGATGGGCGGACCCTCACCCGAACCCCCAGGGTCTTCCTCTTCCACGGAGGGCGTGTTGGTGGGATTGAGAAGGTCCTCAAAGTATTCCCTCCACCTCTCAACAACATCCCCAGTCAAGGTAAGCAGCTCCCCACCTCCACCGTAAACAGTGTTTGTGAAGAACTGCTTCCCCCTCCTGAGGCGTCGGATGGTGGCCCAGAACCTTTTTGAGGCCAACCGATAATCACCCTCCAGGCCCTCACCGAACTCCTCCCACGCCCGAGATTTTGCATCTGCGACAGCCTCGGCTGCAGCACGTTTGGCCTGCCGGTACCCGTTTGCTGCCTCAGGAGTCCCACAGGCTAATAAAACCCGATAGGCCTCCTTCTTCAGCTGGACGGCCCCCTTCACCGCAGGTGTCCACCACCGGTTTGGGGATTACCGCCCACGACAAGCACCGACGACCTTACGGCCACAGCTATGGGCTGCCGCCTCAGCAATGGAGGCACGAAACATGGCCCATTCGATTCCATGTCCCCGCCTCCTCCGAACGTGGTTGTAGCTCTGCCGGAGGTGGGAGTTAAAGGCCTCTCGGACAGGGGTGTCAGCCAAACGTTCCCAGCAGACCCTGATTACACGCTTGGGCCTGCCAGGTCTGGAAGGCAACCTCCCACACCACCGAAGCCAACTCACCACCAGGTAGTGATCGGTAGACAGCTCAGCTCCTCTCTTCACCCAAGTGTCCAGAACATATGGTCGCAAGTCCGATGACACGACTACAAAGTCAATCATCGAACTGCGACCTAGGGTGTCCTGGTGCCAAGTGCACTTATGGACACCCTTATGTTTGAACATGGTGTTCGTGATAGACAAACTATGACGAGCACAGAAGTCCAACAACGACACACCATTCGGATTCAGACTGGAGAGGCTGTACCTACCGATCACACCCTTCCAGGTCACACTATCGTTGCCCACATGGGCGTTGAAGTCTCCCAAGACAACGAGCGAGTCTCCCGAGGGAGCGTTCTCCAACACCCCCCCCCAAAGACTCCAAAAAGGGTGGGTACTCTGAACTGTCATTTGGTGCATAAGCACAAATAACAGTCAGGACCCGTCCCCCCACCCGAAGACGGAGGGAAGCTACCCTTTCGTCAACCGGGGAGAACCCCAACATTTGGGCACCGAGACGGGGGGGCAAGAAGAATACCCACACCGGCTCGCCGCCTCTCCCCATGAGCAACTCCAGAATAGAAGAAGGTCCAGCCCCTTTCCAAATGGATGGTTCCAGAGCCCAAGCTATGCGTTGAGGTGAGCCCGACTATATCTAGTCGGTATCTCTCCACCTCACGCACCAAATCAGGCTCCTTTCCCGCCAGAGAGGTGACATTCCATGTCCCGAAGGTCAGGGTAAGTAGCCGAGGATCAGTCCGACAGAACCCATGCCTTTGGCTGCCACCCAACTCACACTGCACCCGACCCCTAAAACTCCTCCCACGGGTGGTGGGTCCATGGGAGGATCAGAAAACATGCAATGACTTTTAAGAACCAAGGAGCATGAAGGTCGTCTGATAAAGGCTATTGCAAAGGAAATGCAGTCGGAACAACTACCAGAAGCACTCATGATAGCATTACCATGACTATGCCAAGTGGCTCCATAACCAGTACAGGTGTCAAACCGAAGCCAAAGCTGAAAAAAGTGTTTATATTTACATTTATATTTACATAAACATTTATATTTACATTTATTTTTACATCAAGATTTATGGTCTTGTTACAGTTTATTAAAATTATTGTATATTTTCCAGCAAAATTAATTAAATTAATTTTATTTAGTTATTACATTGTAAATGTAACTGTTGACTATTGAAGAATGTTTCTTCTTTTGCTTTCGCTGTTCCCTTTTTCTCAGGGGTCGCCACGGTGAATCATCTGCCTCCATTTTCACGGAAGTCATTTTAATGATTATTGGTACAATCTTTTTCCTAAATCTGAATCTGGATCAGTTTTCAGGAGATTAAATTGATTGTATTTCACTCTTTGAAAGTCAGAAACAGGACTTCTTGTTGTATTTTACTCTTTTAAAATCGACTTTAAAGTGACCATTTTCTCCTTGAAAAGTTCTTGAATGACATTTGACCCCATGTGTGGAAACCAAGAATAAATCGCTAAAAGCAGCAGCTGGATCCAGTGGTGTTTTCACCTGAAATTTTCTGGAACAGAACAACATGCACAACAAATATGTTCATCAAGTGATAACGATTTCACTTCAGAATCGTTTACACATTGGTTTATTTCTTTAATCTTCTTACAATTACATTCATGTCAATTAAATTAAAATAAACAGAAAAATTCTATAAGACACCATCCATTACTTTAGAAGCTGGTGATATTTTTGTGATTTTATTTTACTTTATGCCAATGCCATAACGGAGGGTCACATGACACAAATGGTGGACTTGCAGTTCAATGTCTGTGCTCCTGCAGCTCAGTGTCCACTTGGCTATTTTTTCAGAGGTCAGACTGAACGAACATCACAGCCATGAAGCAGACAATTGTCTCACGCTCAGAAAAAACTCAATGTGTTAGCAAAATCCATTAAGTCACGAGAAGATCAGTCCCCCCTGAGTAGTTAAACTTAGACTGTGGACGACACGCCACCGCCACTTCTGAGTCAAACCAACGCCGACAATTTGGTGGAAAGAAGAACCGCTGATGTGGTCAAAGGTGTGAAGGTTTCCGCTGATAAAAATCTCAACCTGATTCTAAAGAAACTTAAGTATCGCTCAGCCAAAATCGTCATACTGGATACACGGATTACAGAAGTTGAAGCAACATCTCAAACTCCCAGGATGTCGCAGCTATTCACATCACTCAGCTCTCTGAGGTCAAGATCAAGCGGGAACCAGCCATTGAAAGGATCAATGATTTAGAGAACAGGAGTTGGAGGTGCAACATCGGAATTCTTGAGGGCAGTGAGGTGCTTAAACCTATAACTTTCTTCAAGACCTGGCTGCCAAAGCTACTGCAGGGTCTCTTCAAAGGAGGTTCTGTTCAACTGAATCAATGCCTTTGTCCCCTCACATGCCGACCACCCCCGACCATCTGCCTCAGACTGTTCTCATAAATCCTCATCAATCCTTTACTGGAGATGCTGCAGTCCTCATTCGCAGTTCAGACTCTTCCTCCATGCTTATGGAGGCTGATATTTCTCTGGTATTAAAGGGGGCATTCTCTAGAGAGGGCTCTTCGTGTAGGCGAATCCTCGGGTCACGTTTGAAAAACATTCTCCCCTCTGTCACTGCAATGATCAGACTGGTGTCATACGTAGAAGGTTCTCCTCACACAATATGAGAAACCGACTTCACATTATTCAGTTTCCCCTTGTACAGCACAGAAGCTCAGGTCATTTCTCTTGATGTGCAGTAGGCTTTTAGGCTGGAATAGACCACGCTGGTTCTGTTTGGCTTGGTTGGGAATCATCCTCTTTAGGTCTGATACCCTTGCAGAGTTTATTTTCTCCTGGCAACATCGCAGCTCCAGTAACGTCCAAAGATGACGTGCTTTTAAAGAAAATATAAAACATTTGACGTGAGGTTTGGAAATCGGAAGGATACAGAAACTGTTTCTCTTGGCGAATCCTCGATTCATGAGAACCTCGACTTTCAATCTGGACTCAGCGACAGCGTCGTCAACGGAAAGCATGAGAGGATCGGAGTTGGAGACGTCATTCTGGAAGGTCAGTTCTCACCCCTCAAGAAATGAAAAGTAAATATGATGTTACCGATAGCAACGTCATCACATTTCTATAAGTTCCACACTTTATTCTGTGTAATTTGAAAGATTTCACTGAAGGTGTGGCTTTTTTCCCTCTTGTTGTAGAAATGCACTACACAGGTGATGGAGAACCAGATTTATCCCCCCTTGTTACGTATGCCAAATGGATCAGATCCCACGTTAGAAAGAAACAAATGATTAAAATCCTTGCGTTGGCTGTGGGTGAACGTGGATAATGGACTTTAGTGATGAAGTCCCGAACAATGAAACTTGGTTGAAACGTGTTTATGATCCGCCTTGGATAAGATGATCCACCGCGATGAGTTTCCTTAGGTGATCTGCGCACTGAAGAGACTTGAAGAGACTGGAGCCAGACAGCAACATGTCTTTAATATAGACTCCCCAAAGTTTGGGAAAGTTCCATTCTGGAAAATTCCAAATCACCTGACCCGCCACCAGGGCACATGCGCAGCTACATCCCCTAATGGAAAATTCCAGACCCAAACAGCTAAATCATTACATGAGTCACTATTTACAGCACACTAACTGAATATAACTATATACAACATTTATACAGTCACATTTATATTTACATTTATTTACATGCCCATAACACCCTGTGGAGTGCACCATAAGCCCCCTCCTCTCTCTGATTAAAGTTGATGTTTAAGCTGTTGTTCTCTGTTCAGCTTCAGCTGCTGATAGTTTAATATCACACACAACAGATGAGAGAAACGAAACGGAGCCTCAGTATGATGATTTTAATGAGATGTTAATTAGAATAATCAGGTTATATTAAATCCTCATGCGATTCTGAATAATAATCATTTTACACACACATCATCTTTGAAGGAAATCTTAAACCAGGATAACAATCTGGTGATGAAGGGCGTGGTATTGTGTCTCTGCAGGTTGAAGGGTTGTGGTGTTTCAGGTGAAGGTTGTGCTGCTCTGACTTCAGCTCTGAGATCAAACCCCTCACACCTGAAAGATCTGGATCTGTCCTGTAATGAACTCGGAAATTCAGAAGTGACGATTCTTTCTTCTGTACTGGAAGATCCTCTCTGTAAACTGGAGATGCTGAGGTAAGATCAGCAATTTTTGTGCAGTTCTATTTTGCTTCATATCAATAATTGTATATAATAGCAGTTGCAGTGGTGAAGCTCAGGGAGGCCTGGGATCTACCCATTTGGAATCCTGCCCAACCCAAAAGCACTCTTGTACCTCGTGGTTCCACCATGGTCTTGCTCCCATAATTCCCAAACCCCAGTTCTCCCTCTCTAGGAGCGGTGGTTTTAGAAAGCTGCACTGAGCGGTGTTACTCAGTAGCATGTCTGTATGGCATGGAGTTGTGTAACAGACTTGTTCAGAAACAGTTTCCTCCCTCTTGAGTGCCACAGGATGCCTGACTATTAACCCAGAGATCACACGTTTGAATTCGGGTTAATGCAACAGCCATCCACAACCAGGAGTCCATGGGAGCTGATTGGCCCGAACTCTGACAGGAGGGAGGGATGGCATGCGCTCACTTCCATGTCACTCACAGCGATTGCCAGCCAATCATGGTCATTCACATGAGGGGGCGGATCCAGTAGGAACTTGACTATTCGCGTTTTTTGCACTCGTGGTTTGAGTACACGCGGTCTGCCCAGCAACCGGCACGTGATTCAAATTCAGCCAATGGCTGTCCTTCTTTCTGCTTATTGGCTGAGCTGATGTCTCGTCCCTTTTTACTCATTCGCGCAAACTTTGTGCACATGTTGTTGTTTTTTTTCTTCTCTTTTTAATTACAGTAAGAACAGTTAAGCTCAGTCATGCCACCAAAATGCTGCACAACTTATCTGGCTTCTGGTAAGGCACCGAAGCGCATTAAAAAAGTAATGACACTGCATGATAAAGTTGAAGGGAAAAGTTTTGCTGCAGTAGTGCGCCATTATAAAGTAAATGAGAGTACAGTCCGCTATATAAAGAAGAATGAGAAGGTCATCAGAGCTAGTGTAGCATCGAGCTATTGTGGAAGTGCTAAGAAGGTGAATGTGGTAAGAAACAAGGGCATCGTTGGGATGGAATCCACCTTGGTATTCTGGATACAAGACTTATCCAAAAAATATCCCTTTAGACACAAAGATGATTTGTAAGAAGGCACTGAGTTTATATTCTCAATTCAGCGGAGGCAGCGAAGGTGAACCACAACCAGGACCATCAACAGCATCAGCTGCAGAGCATTTTCAAGCCAGCAAGGGCTGGTTTGATGGTTTTGTAAAACGTTTGTTACCAGATTCGAATTGGAAAATCACACGGAGAAAGCGCAGCTGCAGATACACATGTTGCAGAAAAGTACTGTATCCTGATGCATTTAAGCAAATCGTTATGGAAAATCAATACAAGCCAGAGCAGGTATCCAACTTTTTTTTATTAGGTTCTATATTCAACTTTAACTTTAACTTAAATGCAGCCATGAGGCAGGGGTGGGGCACTAACCAGTGTCTCTCCCCCCTTATGCCGGTCCCAAGCCCGGAGAAATGCAGAGGGTTGCAACAGGAAGGGCATCCGGCGTAAAACTTTTGCCAAAATACAAAATGCAAACCAGAAAGTCTAAACACATACCGGATCGGTCGAGGCCCGGGTTAACAACGACCACCATCAGTGCATCAGTGCTGTCAACCAACAGGGTGCTGATGGAAATTGGACTACTGTTGGTTAAAGACGTCGAAGAAGGAGAGGTGGGAGATGTGTCCATAGGCAGAGAGAGAAGAGGAAAAGCACAAGTCTAGGACTGAGAGTAGGGACTTTGAATGTTGGAACTATACAAGGAAAAGCTAGAGAGCTGGCTGATATGATGCAGAGGAGGAAGGTGGACATACTGTGTGTTCAGAAGACCAGGTGGAAAGGTAGCAAAGCTAAAAGCTTAGGGGCAGGGTTTAAGCCATTTTATCATGGTGTGGATGGGAAGAGAAATGGATTAGGAGTCATCTTGAAGGAGGGGTTTGTCAGCAATTTTCTAGAAGTGAAAAGAGTGTCAGACAGAGTGATGAGTCTCAAGTTAGAAATTGAAGGTGTGATGTTCAATGTTGTTAATGCTTATGCCCCACGGACACAATGTGAGCTAAAAGAGAAGGAGAGATTCTGGAGTGACTTAGATGAAGTGATGCAGAGTACCCCCAGAGGTGAAAGAGTGGTCATTGGTGCAGACTACAATGGACATGTTGGTGCAGGCAACAGAGGGGACGAGGAAGTGATGGGCAGGTTTGGGATCCAGGACAGGAACACAGAAGGACAGATGTTAATTGAGTTTGCAAAAAGAATGGAAATGGCTGTGGTAAATACTTTCTTCAAGATGAAACAGGAGCATAAGGTGACTTATAAAAGCGGAGGTAGGAGCACACAGGTAGACTACATCTTGTGTAGGCGATGTAATTTGAAGGAAATCAGTGACTGCAAAGTAGTAGTGGGTGAGAGTGTTGCCAAACAGCATAGGATGGTGGTGTGCAGGATAACGCTGATGGTGAGGAAGGTGAAGAAGGCAAAGGCAGAGCAGAAAACAAAGTGGTGGAAGTTGAAAAAGGAAGCGTGTCGGGTTGTCTTCAAGGAGGAGTTGAAACAGGCTTTGGGTGGTCAGGAAGTTCTTCCAGATGACTATACAACCACAGCAAATGTGATCAGGGAGACAGATAGGAGAGTACTTGGTGTGTCCTCTGGAAGCAAAGTAGATAAGGAGACTTGGTGGTGGAATGAGGAAGTGAAGGAGTGTGTACAAAGGAAGAGGTTAGCTAAGAAGAAGTGGGACATTGAAAGGACTGAAGAGAGTAAACAGGAGTCCAGGGAGACATTTATATATATATATATATATATATATATATATATATATATATATATATATATATATATATATATATATATATATATATATATAGGTATCCACACATACACACTTACACACACTCATATACATATATATATATATATATATATATATACACATACACACATGCACATGCACATACATATCCATATATTTTTATATATACATATATCTAAATACATACACATACATTATATATGTATGTATGTATAGTTACAGTTTGATACAATCAAATACTTAGTGTACTTAAGGGTGTGTGTTGCATAATAATGATTTTTTCCTGTATATATACAGGATCTGGTATATCCTGGTCGTTGGTGGTCGTGTGATAGGGAAGGTGAGACCTGATGGGTGGGAACTGGATCCGACTGAAATTAGGCATAAATGGCGGGAAAATTTAAAAAAGTTTCCTTTCTCTCAATCAGACACTGCGCCGTGTCCTTCCTCCATCTCTCGTCGTCGATCGTCACTCGTCTTCGAGTATGACCACAGGCATCACTTTAGGTATTCGTGCTGGACTTATGTGACCGGATATGACTGACAAGCCCAATCCTGGCAAGAAAGCCTCTCCCACAAGTAAGGAAGGAGTGGGTAGGAGCTGTGTTTTTGGTTCTAGCTGCTCTGTCCTTCCAAAGCTGGCGTTTCTGTTCAGCTTGCTGGACATGTTGTTCCTCTGCTCTTTGGGCTCCTGACGAAATTACGCAGCGCCAGGAAGAGCGGAGACATGACCAGCCCATCTCAACTGAGTCTTATGCATGGTGGTGGTAGCACTTGGAATATCTGCCTGCTTCAGAACCTCTGTGTTAGATATTTTGTCTTGCTGATGTGAAGGAGGCTGCGAAGACACTTGAGGTGGAAGTGGTTAATCTGCCGCTGGCACCTCTCGTACAGTCTAATCAAAGGACGTACAGCATAACTCTTGGTTTCTCTGCTGATGAAACTCCATTTCATAGTACAAATCTGCATTACCTCAGTTTCTGTTGTAGTCCATGTCGATTAATGTTAGCATGTTGCATGTTTGGTGGTAAGCACGTCTACCTCACGGCAAGAAGCTCCTGGGTTGGAGTAATAATATAAATTTATATTGTTATATAAGTGCACTACACAGGTGGTGGAGAACCAGATTTATTCCCCCTGTGTCGTTCACTATAAGCACCCTCCTCTCTCTGATTAAAGTTGATGTTGAGGCTGTTGTTCTCTGTTCAGCTTCAGCTGCTGATAGTTTAATATCACACACAACAGATGAGAGAAACCAAACGGATCCTCAGTATGATTATGTTAATGAGATGTTAGAATAATCAGGTGATATTAAATCCTCATGTGATTCTGAAAAATAAAATCATTTTACACACACATCATCTTTGAAGGAAATCTAAAAGCAGGATAAAAATGTGGTGTTGAAGGGCGTGGCATTGTGTCTCTGCAGGTTGATGGATTGTGGTGTTTCAGATGAAGGTTGTGCTGCTCTGACTTCAGCTCTGAGATCAAACCCCTCACACCTGAGAGATCTGGATCTGTCCTGGAATAAACTCGGAGATTCAGGAGTGAAGATTCTCTCTGCTGTACTGGAGGATCCTCTCTGTAAACTGGAGATACTGAGGTAAGATCATCTCTCTGAGAGTCACATGACCTCCTCAGTACGTCCCATTCTCTAATAGTAAGGCTGAAACAGAAGGTTTAGGTTCATCATCAATGTCTTGAGGAGAAAATTGTTTCTTTCATTGCACACTGATGATTCGTCACAGAGTCTTTGGGTCAGATGTTCGTTTGTAAGAAGCTGCAGCACAAAGTGAAACTTAATGCCCCTGCAATGTGTCTGAAATTACTGTACAATTTATTAAACCCTGAAACTAATCACACAAACAGCACCTGGGACACAAACTTAATGCCCTGTGTGTGAACTTCAGTCTTTAAAAACATCACTGAAATAATCATGAGATAAAAATTAAAACATGAAAATTAAAATAAGAGGAAAATACTGTAACACGGAAATGTTCACAATTGAATGAACATGAAAAACAAACAGGGGCAGTGGTGGCCTGATGGTAAAAGGTGATCTATCACCAATCCTAAGGTTGAGGGTTCAAGCCCGACTATCACCGGTTTGCCCTTGTCCCCCACTAGTTAGTGAGTGCACTAACTGGGTTATCAGAGGCCAGCTGTGTCCCTCACTGTCTGTCATGGAGATTCATGTAAAAAAAGAACCATTTCTGACTTTCATCAAAAGAAATTGCACAGCCATCAGTGTATTTCTACCCTGTGATGGCCTGGTGAGCCATCCAATGTGTGACCTGGGCCAGAGTTGGCTGAGATGGGCACCAGCCTCCCCGTGACCCTAATAGTGTTAAGCATTGCAGAAAATGAATGAACAATTGTTTCCTTTGTGTCTCACACCTATGAAAAGATCTCCTTCTGAAAATATCTAAAAACTGAAGCTTTGTCTTGTTTTGTGGAAAAATTTAAAATTTTCATACTTTTTTCCGTGAATCTGAAAATAATAATCTCTTGTTGGAGGTGTGATGGTGCACACATGATGTGGTTTGTGATGTTTCTCATGGTGATTATGAGCAGTTGTTGACTGTTTATTGATCATGAAGGGAACCTTCCCATTGTACCTAATTCTCTGAGTTCAGTACATTTCTTTTTATTCTAAATTTCGCAAAAAAAATTGTAAAGTATCGCGAGAATGTATGCGAAATAATGAGAAAACATGGTGGCTTCCTTGAAAGATTTCCGGTCGATTTCCTGCGTGTATGAGTTTCGCTGTAGAAAACATGTCTGGTACAGTCTGGTACGTGCCTTACGAGTTCTTAATTTCGATATGTCTTGGAAGAGAGGCATTCTCCATGAAAGAGATTGCGGAACGGCATTGAGGTTAAATGCTAGGATCAAAAATTCATGGAAATGGTCAAGGCTGGAAAAAGTAGTAGCCAGATGCTAGCTATCGGAGTTCATTTACAAACATAAAGATACGGATAAAGCACTTTGCGGTATGTACGACGGGAAAGTGATCAATTATGAAAGTCAAGGTTGGTTGGCATTGAACAGCATTATGATGGGCGTAAATATGCCAAAAAGAAAAAAAAAAAGAGTTCTACTTAAAATATCTGCTCTTTTTAACCTCACTGTTACACTTGGGTCATTCTCAGATTACTCAGACATAAGTATTCCCATACTCAGACATAAGTATTCTGTCTTACTGAGGCTAACCTTCATTCCTCTCCTTTCCAGGGCATACCTCCACCTCTCCCGACTTTCCTGCACTTGTTCTCTGCTCACATTGTTATCTGCAAACATCATAGTCCATGGGGAATCTTGTCTCACCTCGTCTGTCAGCCTGTCCTTCACCATAGCAAACAAGAAAGGGCTCAGAGCTGACCCTTGGCGCAATCCCACCTCCACCTTGAACTCTTTTGTCACACCGACAGCATACCCCACCACTGTCTTAAGCCCCGGTCACACAGCATTTTACGGCTTAATCACGTACAAAAAGTTCTGAAAATCTGGTGGACATGGTCGTAAGTGATAACTTTTGGTCAATTTTGGCTTCGCCGTGCTAAGTACGTGCTTTTTATGTGGTAAGGCCGTCGGCGCTGTTCCACTGCTAAAACACTGCCTAAGCACGGCTAACCACATCCAGCAATATGTAAGGCAACTTAGGCAAAACACGTGTTCGAACGTGGGAAAAGTTACCACGGCTAATCCCGGTCTCATCACGTCTGTATCACTGCCCATCACGTCTTGAGAGCAGACGTAAAATTTTATATGCTGTGAATCAGAAGTGATACAGAAGTGCTTAGGCAGTGATCAGTGAACGGGTTTAGGTAGTGCTATGTACGTGCTATGTGCATGGAAAAATCCATTTGTCAGTGATAAGCCGCTATTTCTCGTGATACCAATGTGTAACACTCACCCAATGGCCGTGCTCTGGCCGTGCTCTGGCTGTGACAGAGCCCTAAACTTTTGCATCTTATCACTTCTCCCCAAGTTTTTATCACTGCGAGAACGCAGATTATTACGTGTGTTTCACGTGTTTTGCACGTCTTTAGCACGTGTTTACCACGTGGCTGTCCGCGGTCTAAAATTTTGAGTAGTTCAAAAGTTTTTTAAACGTCCAGCTCCGTTCAAAATTTTCCCCACATCCTGCCACATCTAAAAATAAATTGTAGCACATCTTAAACTCGATATCAACACGAACAACACCGTCTGCTTCACGGGAAAACATTTTTGGACGGGTTTTGGCCGTGATTAAGTCGTAAAACGCTGTGTGACCGGAGCTTTACATCTCTCATACATGTCCTGCACCACTCTAACATACTTCTCTGCCACTCCATAGTTCTCTGCCACTCTTCATGCAGTACCACAGTTTCTCTCTCAGCACCCTGTCCCCTGTCATATGCTTTCTCCAGATCCACAAAGGCAAAATGCAGCTCACTTTGACCTTCTCTGCACTTCTCTATTAACATCCTCAAGGCAAACACTGCATCTGTGGTGCTCTTTCTTGGCATGAAACAAAACTGTTGTCCACAAACGCTGACCTCTGCCTGTAGTCTAGCTTCAACTATTCTTTCCCATAACTTCATAGTATGGCTCATCAAATTTATCCCTCTGTAGTTGCCACAACTCTGCATATCTAGCTTGTTCTTAAAAATCGGCACCAGCACACTTCTCCATTTCTTCAGCATCCTCTCACTCTCGAAGTCCTCGCTGAATGTTCTTTTCAGAAAATCGACTGATACCTTGCCTAGACACTTCCAGACCTCCACCGGTAAGTCATCAGGACCAACTGCCTTTCCACTCTTCATCCTCTTCAATGCCCTCCTCATTTCACCCTCACTAATCTTTGCTATTTCCTGGTCCTCAACAGTCACCTCTTTTACTCATTTTTCTCTCTCATTTTCCTCATTCATCAGCTCTTCAAAGTACTTTTTACATCTTCCCAACACACTTCTGTCATCAGGCAATACATTTCCTTCTGTGTCCTTAATCACTCTCACTTGCTGCATGTCTTTCCCATTTCTATTTCTCTGCTGTGCCAACCTGTATGAATCATTTTCTCCCTCTTTACTTTCCAACTGAGCATACAAGTCATCATACAGCCTCTATTTAGCCTTGGACACCGCTACCTTCAACTTACGCTGTATCTCCCTGTACTCCTGTTTACTCTCTTCGGTCATCTCTGTGTTCCATTTCTTCTTAGCTAATTTCTTCCTTTGTACACTCCCCTGCACTTCCTCATTCCACCACCAAGTCTCCTGATCTACTTTCCTTCTAGAGGACACACCAAGTACTTGCCTATCTGTCTCCCTAATGTGATCAGGGAGACAGATAGGCAAGTACTTGCCTATCTGTCTCCCTGATCACATTAGCTGTGGTTTTTCAGTCATCTGGAAGTACTTCCTGACCACCCAAAGCCTGTTTCAACTCCTCCTTGAAGACAACACAACACTTCCTTTTTCAGCTTCAACCACTTTGTCTTCTGCTCTGCCTTTGCCTTCTTCACCTTCTTCACCATCAGCGTCATCCTGCACACCACCATCCTATGCTGTTTGGCACTACTCACCCACTACTACTTTGCAGTCACTGACTTCCTCCAAAATACATCGCCTACACAACATGTAGTCTACCTGTGTGCACCTACCTCTGTTTTTTATAAATCACCCTATGCTCCTGTCTCTTCTGGAAGAAAATATTCACCACAGCCATTTCCATCCTTTTTGCAAAATCTATCAACATCAGTCCTTCTGTGTTCCTGTCCTGGATACCAAATCTGCCCATCACTTCCTCGTTCCCTGTATTGCCTGCACCAACATGTCCATTGAAGTCTGCACCAATCTTCATCTCACTCCAGAATCTCTCCTTCTAGCTCACATCCTGCCTGTGGGGCATAAGCACTAAGAACATTGACATCACGCCTTCAATTTCTAACTTGAGAATCATCACTCGGTCTGACACCCTTTTCACTTCTAGAACATTCCTGACAAATTCCTCCTTCAAGATGACTCCAACTCCATTTCTCTTCCCATCCACACCATGAACAAACAGTTTAAACCTTGCTCTGAAGCTTCTAAGATAAGATAAGATAAGATAAGATACAGCTTTATTAATCTCACAATGGAGAAATTCACTGTTACAGGCTCTTGAGGTACTATCAGTAGGGGGTGCAAAAATAGATACAAGTACAAACATACACACATACATATATTATATAAGTAAATAAATAAATAGATACATAAATAGTATAAATTACTAAACAATAAAAGAAAAGAATGGAGAAAAGAATGGAGCAACTTTATAGACTGGCCTATATTAAAGTGTAATGTATCTGAGTGCAGAGTAGATGGGTTGATATGGTTCACAGTCAGTGGGGTAGATGTGGTTGATTAAAGTGCGCGGGGTTTTTATTGCACATAACCGGTATTTTCAGACAGTTACAAAGTGGCGTTGTACAGTCTGATAGCGGTGGGAATGAACGACCTCTTGTAGCGCTCCTTCCTGCACTGAGGATGCCTAAGTCGTCCACTGAAGGAGCTGCTTAGCTCCTCTACAGTCTGGTGCAGTGGGTGAGAGCTGTTGAACAGGATGGATGTGAGCTTTGCTACCATCCTCCTCTCACTCACCTCCTCCACAGAGTCCAGTGGGCAGCCGAGGACAGAGCTGGCCCTCCTGACCAGCTTGTTCAGTCTCTTCCTGTCCCGCTCTGTGCTGCCCGGGGCCCAGCAGATGGCAGCGTAGAGGATTGCAGAGGCTACCACAGAGTCATAAAATGTCCTGAGCAGAGGTTCTGCATATGCCGAAGGACCTGAGTCTCCTCAGAAGGTGGAGGCGACTCTGGCCCTTCTTGTACAGGGCGTTGGTGTTGTGGGACCAGTCCAGTTTATTGTTAAGGTGAACACCCAGGTACTTGAAACTGTCCACTGTCTCAATGTCCTGTCCCTGGATGTTCACTTGTAAGTGTGTGTGTGTGTGTGTTTGAGTGCTTCTCCTGAAGTCGACCACCATCTCCTTCGTCTTCCTAGTGTTCAAGCACAGGTGGTTGCGCTCACACCAGTCCACGAAGTCAACGATGACCGACCGGTACTCCAGCTCGTTCCCCTCTGACACACGGCCCACGATGGCGGAGTCGTCCGAGAACTTCTGGAGGTGGCAGCTGTTTGTGTTATATATGAAGTCCGAGGTATAGATGTTAAAGAGGAAGGGTGAGAGGACGGTGCCCTGCGGTGCCCCCGTGCTACAGACTACCACCTTTGATTTACAGCCGCGCAGCCGCACGTACTGTGGACGGTTAGTAAGGTAGTCAATAATCCAGGCAGCAAGATGCCCGTTCACTCCCACGTCCTCCAGCTTCCCGCAGGCGCCGCTGGCCTGATGGTGTTGAAGGCGCTGGAGAAGTCAAAGAACATGACCCTCACAGCGCTGCCGGGCGATCTCCAGGTGGGTGAGTGCGCGCTGCAGAAGGTAGATGACGGCGTCTTCTACTCCGATGTTGGGCCTGTAGGCAAACTGCAGCGGGTCTAGGGTGGGGCTCACCATAGAGCGGAGGTGTTCAAGGAGGAGCCTTTCCATGGTCTTAATGAGGTGGGAGGTCAGGGCGACAGGTCTGTAGTGGGCTGGTTCCTTCGCTTGTGCTGTTTTGGGAACCGGAACCACACAGGAGGTCTTCCATAGGACTGGAACCTTCTCCAGGCTGAGGCTCAGGTTGTACAGGTAGCATAGTACCACACAGAGCTGGTCTGCGCAGGTCCTCAGCAGCCTGGGACTGATGCCATCAGGTCCTTCAGATTTCCTCTGATTTAGTCGCCTCAGCTGTCTCCTCACCTGGTCTGATGTGAGGGAGAGGGGGCTGGGGTGGGCTGCAGAGGGAGGGGATGTGTCTGTCGGGCTGTAGCAGTCAAGTGAAGTTGGCCTGGGGAGGGGAGGTGTCAGCTGGTCTGGAGACTTGTGAAGAGGGAGGGGAACGGGAGGGGTGCAGAGGGGAGGGGGAGAATCAAACCTGTTGAAGTAGCAGTTTAGTTCATCCGCCCAGCGCTGGTCACCATCAGCTGTCCCTCTGACACTCTGCCCAAATCCAGACATGGTCTTTAGTCCTCTCCAGACGTCCCGCACGTTGTTCTGAGCCAGCTTCTCCTCCATCTTCTTCCCATAGTCCTTCTTTGCCCTCCTGATCCTCCACTGGAGCTCACGCTGGACCTTCTTCTGCTCCTCTCTGTCCCCCGAGATGAAAGCCCTCTTTTTCTGGTTCAGGAGGACTTTGAGCTCAGGGGTGACCCATGGGTGGTTGTTGGAGAAGCACCGTACCCTCCGTGTTGGCACAGTGCTGTCCACGCAGAAGTTCATGTAGTCAGTGATGCAGTGTGTGAGGCCGTCGATGTCATCACCAAAGGAGTTACAGAGCATGCTCCAGTCTGTGGTCTGGAAACAGTCCCTAAGCCTCTCATTGGTCTCCTCGGTCCACACTTTCACAGACCTCTTCTGTGCAGGTTCCTTTCGCACCCTGGGTGTGTATTGGGGGAGCAGATAGACCAGGTTGTGGTCTGATCGTCCCAGTGGGGGGAGGGGGGAGGAGCTGTAAGCGTCCTTCACATTTGCATACAGTAAGTCCAGTGTTTTATTGTCTCTTGTGGCGCACTTCACGTATTGCGTGAACGTCGGAAGAGAGGCGGAGAGAGGGGCGTGGGTAAAGTCCCCGCTGATCAGAATCATGGCGCGGGGGTGACGAGTCTGTGTCTGATTAACGGCGCTGTGTAGACGCTCACACGCAGCCGCCGCATCAGCCGAGGGCGGAATGTACACGCAAAACACAATCACGTGTGAAAACTCCCTCGGTAGATAATATGGCCGCGCGCTTACCGCGAGCAGCTCCACGTCCCGCGTGCACAGCTGCTCCTTCACGTGCACGTTTGCCGGGTGGCACCATCGTTCATTCACATAGATCGCCACGCCCCCTCCTTTCTTCTTACCGCTCTCCGTTACACTCCGATCTGCACGCGCGAGTGTAAATCCGTTAAGAGAAACCACAGAGTCCGGTGTGAGTTCATTCAGCCACGTCTCCGAGAAACACATGAGGCTGCAGTCCCGGTACTGCTTCTTCTGCCGGGTCAGCGCCGCCAGCTCCTCCGTCTTGTTGGCGATCGCGCGGACATTTCCCATGATGACAGAGGGAACACATGTCCTCCGCGTCTTTCGTCCCCCTCTGCAGCCTCTCCTTTTCCTCCGTATTTCCAAAGGAACAACGGGCTTTTCTGCGTGAAGGAGGGCGGGGGCGCGCAGGCCGAGGAGGGTCTCACGTATGTAAGACCTGCGTTGCTCAGAGCCGTCGGTGAATGAGTTTCCTGACGCCGATCCAAAAAGTGAAAATAAAAGTGCACAGAAGAACAAAAGCATCATGAAAGTATGTTTTCCAGATGCAGGATTGAAGAAAGAAAAAGAAAATTTGAAAAAAGATAAAGAAACACGCCTATATACAATAGAAAAGAGAAAAAAAAGAAAAATAAACTGAAGAGCTCCTGTAACTGGCTGCAGGTCACCCGGCGCCATCTTGGTAGCCTTGCTACCTTTCCACCTGGTCTCCTGAACACACAGTATGTCCACCTTCCTCCTTTGCATCATGTCAGCCAGCTCTCTACATTTTCCTGTCATAGTCCCAACATTCAAAGTCCCTACTCTCAGTCCTAGACCCATGCCTTTCCTCTTCTCTCTCTGCCTACGGACACGCCTCCCACCTCTCCTTCTTCGACTTCTTCGACCAACAGTAGTCCAATTTTCACCAACACCCATGTTGGTTAACAGCACTGATGGCGGTCATTGTTAAGTTGGGCCTTGACCGATCCAGTATGTATTTCTTAGTTTTGACTTGCATATTATTTGTGGCATTAGTTTTATGCCAGATAATCTTCCCGACGCAACCCTCTGCATTTATCCGGGCTTGCAAAGGTGGACACTTGTTTGTCCCCCCTCACGGCTGAATTCTGCATGTCTCCCTTGATCTTAAAAATGGACACAAGCACACTTCTCCTCCATTCGTACGGCATCCTCTCACTCTCAAAAACCTTGTTGAATGTTCTTGTCACCTCTTCTCTATTTTTTCTCTCTCATTTTTCTCATTCTGCCTTTACTGCAGCAGTATGTCAAGTTTTTTGAGTCAATTTTATGGTCTGTGTTTGGAGTGGCTCTGAAATTGGTGGCTTTTAACTCTCTTGTTCCCTCTTTATGCACTGTAAGCATTGGTGAGGGGCATGGCTCACTCATGAAGTCCGGAGCAACACACCTGATTCCACTCAGTCATCACTGGGCTATAAGGATGGGCGGCATGCTCCTCCCAGAGCTAGAAGATTGTCCCGCCATGCAATCCCGTCTCCCCATAATCTCCCTGGCTCCTGGTTCTTGTGCTCGACCAGTTCGTGCTCTGAAGTTCCCCTTTGTAATTTTGGCTTAACATTTCTCTCAAAAGCTTCATAAGGCCCTCAGTAATTTAAATGTAGATGATTCTGATAAAGTAAAACATTAATGTGAATTCAATGTGTGTACAATAGGGTCTGAAGACTGGAATATCTTGTGCAGCCGGACCTCCAAGGTCCTGGGGTCTGACTCTGCCTGGGAGGGCAATTCAAAATTTTGCATTGACTATGTATCACTTCTGAATCCAGACACAGAACAAATCCAAGTCTGTCATAACTTTGTATGAAATTCCAATCTTCTTCTTCTTTTCCTTTTGGCTTTTCCCGTCAGGGGTCGCCACAGCGAATCATCTGCCTCCATCTCACCCCATGAAAAGCATGGAGCGCATATGTTAAACATTTTATCAAACTCCAGTCTGGACTGTGATGTCTCTCCTTGGACTCTCTGGATTTTTATTTTATTTTATATCTTAACTGTATGTAATTTATTCCCAGATGCATTTTATTTTGTCCTTGTCACACCTGCTTTGCAAAAAAAATTCCAACGAACATATTTATGAAATAAAAAAAATTGTAAATATCAGCAGTAACAATGGTGAAGCTAAAACAACACTTCATAGTCCGAGTATCTGGAAGACTCTGGTTTCCTCCCACAGTCCAAAGATGAGCACATGACGCTAATTGGCTGTTCCAAATTTCCCTTTGGTGTGAGTGGACTGTGAATGGTTGTATGTGTGGTGGCCCTGCCATGGTCTGACGAGGTCTTCAGAGTGTACCCCACCTTCACTCAAAATCGGCAGAGATAGGCTCCAGCCTCCCTGTGACCCTAATTGTATTAAGTACTTCAGAGAATGTTCAGTGTGTGCATGTGAGTGAGAGAGTGTGTGTGTGTGTGTGTGTGTGTGTGTGTGTGTGTGTGTGTGTGTGTGTGTGTGTGTGTGTGTGTAGGCTCCAGTTTCCTTGTGACCCTAACTGGATTAAGTACTTCAGAGAATGTGGATTGTTCGTGTGTGTGTGAAATTATATCAGATCTTTTTTTTTTTTTTTTCTGCTGATTATAAATTTTTTTTGACTCTGTTATATTGAGATTTAAATTCTGTAGAGTTTCAACCTCGACTCAGTACAGTGATAATATTTTTATAAGAATTAATGATACGATGTGATTGGAGAGGACAGACAGTCCAACATGAGACATGTCAACTTCATCCTAAATAAACCCAAATAAATATCTGTTAATGTGTGTGTCCCTCTGTCTTCATCTCATTCTTCTGTAGAATTTTTATTTCTGGAAACATTTCCATCATAAACCTGCAGAACCTGATGAACCCAATTTGTCGAGATTTTTATTCTCCATCAGTTTTATAATTCATCATTTTATTCACAGGGGCCGTGGTGGTCTAGTGGTACAGGGCGCTGGATCGCTGATCCAAAGGTTGGGGGTCCGAGTCCCACTCTCCACAAGATTGTCACTGTCCCCCCCAGTGCAGCTAACTGGGTTATCAAAGGCGGGCCATGTCTCTCACTGTCTATGATGAGAGACATGTAAAAGAACCATTGCTGACTTTCGTAAAGAGTAGGCTGCAAAGTCGTCAGCGTGTTTCTGTCCCTTGCTAAAAAGGGTTGTGACAGGAAGGGCATCCGACGTAAAAACCTCTGCCAAATCAAACATGCAATTCAGATGATTCACTGTGGCGACTCCCGAGTAAAAGGGAAAAAGCCGAAATGACCAGCAAGGATCTGATTTAGAGACGTGAATGTTGATTCTCCTCAAAATGAAGGTTTTATACTCAACATTATTCTCTTAGTTGGGGTTGATGATGGTGTTTGTTTCTCACCAGGATTCAGATTTTTATTCTTTGATTCTGTAATAATATAAATTTATATTGTTATGTAAATGCACTTCACAGGCGATGGAGAACCTGATTTATTCCCCCTGTATAGTTCACTATAAGCACACCCCCCCTCTGATTAACATTGATGATCAGGCTGTTGCTCCCTGTTCAGCCTCAGCTGCTGATAGTTTAATATCACACACAACAGATGAGAGAAACTAAATGGATCTGCAGTATTATTATGTTAATGAGATGTTAATTAGAATAAACAAGTGATATTAAATCCTCATGTGATTCTGAATAATAAAATCATTTTACACACACATCATCTTTAAAGGAAATCTTAATTCAAGATTAAAATGTGATGATGAAGGGCGGGGTATTGTGTCTCTGCAGGTTGAAGGGTTGTGGTGTTTCAGATGAAGGTTGTGCTGCTCTGACTTCAGCTCTGAGATCAAACCCCTCACACCTGAGAGAACTGTACCTGTACGGGAATAAAATAGGAGCCTCAGGAGAGAAGATGCTCTCTGAACTTAAACATGATAAGTATTACAAACTACAGACACTGAAGTGAGTAAAAAGCTTTTATATAAATAGTGAAATAATAAAAGTGTAATTATTGAAGTTTATGATGGTTAGTTTACAGTAATTTCTCTTCAGTTCCAATAAAGATCAGCTTCCCAGTTTAGGAATGAACCCAGTTTTATAAAATGTCACTGTAATCTATTTCAGGAGATTTTTCTCTCTCAATCGGCTTTAATGCTGTTCTGTGATCAGTAAAGTGTGTTTGAATGATGTGGACGAATATAAACAGGAGATGATGATGTTCCTCTCGGAGCAGAGACGATTCCATGCTGTAGATCATGAATTAACACAGTCCAGTTTGTGGTGATTAATTCTCGTGGTTTTCTTTTCTGTTCAGGGTATGGTGGTGATCTGTGTGTGATGAAGACTCTGGTGCTCCTGCATTTCCATGCTGGGGAACAGAGAACATGTTAATAAACACATCACTCATTTAGTTCTAACACTTTAACCATACTTAGAGAGATGTGAGAAGTGTATATTTATTGTGCATCAGTCAATCAGACACCACACACTTCTACACCCAGATTACAATGACTTGTAACCCCTGGATTAAATCTCTGGATCTCCGCCCCATAATAATCCTGAGATAATGATTTAGACTAGCGGGTGAAACACCACAGAACTCGAGCCGAGTCGAGCCCAGTCAATGGAAGAGACAGCTGGAGAGGAATCATTTTCAGAGATTGGTGACCATCCTCACCTGACAGGATCAGCATCTGAGGAGGTTCTGAAGCTGCGAGGAAGCTCCAACAAGCCCATTTATCATTTTTTTCCCTTTTATTTAATTCATGCCGAAGTGATGTTCCACTAAATATCTGCTCTTTTCAATCATTTATTCATCAAATTACTGCAGGAAACAGATTGTTGCATAATATGGTTCTGATTGTTTCTGTGATTTTTCTTGATTTATGTGATTACAGTAGGCCCCCGTTATTTACGGGGTTCGGTTCTGGCTCTCTCTCTCTCTCTCTCTCTCTCTCTCTCGCTCTCTCTCTCTCTCTCTCTCTCTCTATATATATATATATATATATATATATATATATATATATATATATATATATATATATATATATATGATTTTCTGAGTAGATCCTTCCATAGGAGAGTGCTCAATACTTTTTGGTAGAGCAAATAACAATAAAAATAAAAGGACAGGACAAAGACTTTCTATTGAAACTCCATTTATCACTACAGATCTGTTTCGAGGGGTGGTGAAACCATCCTCTCTCTTCAGGTGATTATAGAAGAACAAACCAACAAGAAGATTCTTCTATAATAATAATCTATAGTCTTTGTCCTGTCCTTTTATTTTTATTATATATATATATATATATATATATATATTTGTATTCACCCTTGAGACTGTGTATGTGGCTCAACTATGTTCTTTTGTCCGTTTCTTTGTACATTGACGCATGAGCTGTTTCATTCCCTGTTATCGGTGCAGGTGCAGTATGTTTTATGTTCTATCAACAACGGCAAGCCGAAACTAGCCATGTGGCAGCTTCGGCGGAAGGGAACTCCATATTAGGACATGATGAAGACTGTGCCCTTGAAACTGTACTTATCTCCTTGCACATGCACAGAAACTGTATAAATACACTGTACGAAGAATGCATCTTTGAGCTATGGATGAATAAACCAGACTGATTTCACTCGTGTGGCTTGTTGTCTTCTGTTCCCGGAGTACTCCAGACACTGAGATATAAGGATTTGGACAGTGTACAGGACGAGGTGTGAGGGCCCGATTAAGGCGATCCTTACAATTTGGTGACCCCGACGTGATACTCCTGATCAGGTAAGACAAGATTTGGTTGACTGCCTGGTTAGCAGTATCTGAGCGTCTGTTTAACCCCTTCTTTAGAAGGGATGGTAATCCCCTTTTCATAAGGGATGGTAATCCTCAGTTCCGGGAACTGGGAAGAGCGCGATACAAATTCATGTCCAGATACTTATATGCCAGTGTGATAATTAAGGGTATTTGTTAAATTATGGGAAATTCCTTCCCCAAGCCGAATCCCGGAGAAACACCAAAGGAGTGGATGAATAGATGTGGGTTTGCATATTATATTGAACCATGGATTAGCAATTTATCAGGATGTACTGAGGGTATGGCCCAGATGCCTAACTTCCCCCAGGAAGGAACCTTTGATGCAGGATATTTAGTGTCCGCGCATCGCATGATTTATGATGGATTAGGGGATCCAACGTGGAACTATGAATATATGAAGGCAGCTTATGTGAAATGGTATGAAATGAGACCTTATTGGCTGGAATTGAAGAAGATATATGAACCAAAAAAAGGTGCGTCAGAGCATGCCAAAATCGAAATTACGGGAGAACAAGAATAATAATAAGGGTATTTGTTGTACACAGGGAGTTTCTCCTGTCACTCCTCCGTCTGCACCCCCACCCTATCCCGAGACGATGGATAAGACCCCGCTGCTGCCCCCCATGAGCCCTAAACTTGTGAACGTGTCCAGCATTTACCCTTCCTATTAGCTCTAAGGGAGGGCAATCGCGACTTATCTCATGTCACCAATTGCAAACAAAAAGTTGGTGAGCTCACCTCCGTTTTCTGGAGCCGTTTCTCCGAAACCTGGAGACATGTGGGCGGGTTTGACCTCAGGGAAGAAGGGCCTAACCCACTTTTCCTGTCCACCTTTCTGGCCAACTGCCGCCCTGAAGTCCAGACGGCTCTTAAGCCACATTGAACGGATAGACAACGTTTAACCGTGCGCACAGCTGGAGAACGTTTGAGAATGCTTGAGGCAGATGGAATATTAGTGGTAAGGAATAAAGCATGTTTATCAGTGGCTCCCCAAAGCGGAAGCCAGCATTATAAGAAGGGACAAAAAGATGGGAAGAGAAAGCCTGGTAAGTGTCATTATTATAAGAGAGAAGGACATTGGATAAGTGAATGTAGAAAGAGGTTGAGGGATGAGCAGTTGAAGGGCCAAGAGCACCCACAGGATCAACACTTCCAACATTCCTGAGGTGGACCTGGACAAGGTCAAACCCAAGACCCCCGCGCACTGTCCCCCGAGGCTAGGCCTTATCATCCAGACAACAAGTAGGGCTGCCCGCGGAGTCAGGAACCCTTGGCCATCAGTATGATGCATTTGTCTTTTTCCTCTACCAACAATGAAGCTATTCCATTGATCCCGATAGTAGTGGGTGATGCTGAATACTTATTTGTTTTGGATAGTGGTGCCACACTATCTTCGTTGGGCAGGGAATACTCAGGCGCTCTCTCTCCTCTCGGTCAACTAGCTCTGTGGGTATTGATGGGGTTCCTTTCTCGTCACAGCTTACACCCCCGCTCTCTCTGCGTTTTCCAGACGACCCCTCTCTCGATGCATTACGAATCACTTATTCTTTTGTGTATATGCAGGAATGTCCGTTTAATTTACTCGGTCGTGATCTTATGAGCCTCCTTGGTTTACAAATTTCTTTTTATGGTTCGAGCATGATCATCTCCACGTCAGAATCTCTGTCCCCTTCTTTGATTGCATTAACCTCCTGTGAATTACCTTTTAATGTTAACGCAGCATGTGCAGTGAGTGAGGTGGCAGAGCAGTGTTCTCCCCTGGATCAACTGCCCAGGACATTATGGGCTGAGCACAAAAATGACGTGGGCTGCGTCGATTGTACTCCTTATAAGGCTAAGGTAAAACATATTACACCTATTTTCATAAAACATTACCCACTCTCCAACTCTAAGATGCAAGGTATCGATGTTGTATTATCTTCACTCCTGGAACAGGGTATTGTTGTTCCATGTACAAGCTCTTATAATACGCCCATAAACCTTGTGCCAAAGCCGGATGGTTCTTGGCGACTTACGCAGGACCTGAGGAGGATTAATGACCTCATAGTGCCTGTCGTGCCCCTAGTGCCCGATGTTCCTTCCATCATGTCTGACATACCACATACACACACGCACTTTTCCGTGATTGACCTGTGCTCTGCTTTTTTCAGTGTTCCTGTAGAACCAGACACTCGGCCTCTGTTCGCATTTACGCATAGGCAGCAGCAGTACACCTGGACACGCCTCCCACAAGGTTTCATTGATTCTCCCGCGGTGTTTGCTACCGTTGTACGGGATGCACTAGGGTGTTTTGTTCCCCCTGAAGGTTCCTGTGTTCATTCCTATGCAGATGACTTGCTGGTGTCGGCATTAAGCTCTGAAATCTGTTCTCAAGCCACACTCGCTGTCCTTTGGCTCCTGGGTGAAAAGGGGTTCAAGGTCTCATGAAAGAAGTTGCAATACTGTAAGCCCACAGTTATTTACCTGGGCTATGAACTCTCTCAGAGCTCAAAGAAATTGACTCAAGATCGCGTCAAGATCATCATCGACACCCAGCAACCTTGCTACCAAGCATGCCTTACTTGCTTTCCTGGGGTTGATCAATTACTGCAGGCAGTGGATCCCAGACTGCTCTCTCTATGACAAGTGCCTCAGGTCTGCCATCCATCACACGGACCAACTTCAACAGTCGCTTGTGTGAACTGAGGACATGCAACATGCCTTTGCAGCCCTCAAAACGGCCCTCTGCTCGGCTCCAGCTCTGGGCCTGCCGAACTATGAACTGCCATTCCACCTTTATGTTGCTCATCGGGGGGAACTGCCTCTGGGGTTTTGGCTCAGGAGCACGGGGAGGTCTTGGGGACCCTGAGGTAGTGGGAGGAGGGCGCCAAGGCACTGCCCGCCCTCCGAGCACCAGCCTCAGCACAACTACGGTTCCCTGTCCTCCCGCACCGATAACAATGAACACTTGGTCAGGCTCCAACTGTCGGGACACGGTATCTCTGATCTCATTGATAGTTATACTCTTATCAGAATATAAAAGAGGGGATTGTTAGAATTAAATGAAGAATGAGAACGTTGTATTCACCCTTGAGACTGTGTATGTGGCTCAACTATGTTGTTTTGTCTGTTTCTTTGTACATTGACGAATGAGCTGTTTCATTCCCTGTTATCGGTGCAGGTGCAGTATGTTTTATGTTCTATCAACAACGGCATGTTATGTGGCAACTATGTGGCAGCTTCGGCGGAAGGGAACTCCATATTAGGACATAATGAAGACTGTGCCCTTGAAACTGTACTTATCTCCTTGCACATGCACAGAAACTGTATAAATACACTGTACAAAGAATGCATCTTTGAGCTGTGCATGAATAAACCAGACTGATTTCACTCATGTGGTTTGTTGTCTTCTGTTCCCAGAGTACTCCAGACACTGAGATATAAGGATTTGGACAGTGTACAGGACGAGGTGTGAGGGCCCGATTAAGGCGATCCTTACAATATATATCTTCTTCTTTTCCTTTTGGCTGTTCCCTTCAGGGGTCGCCACAGCAAACCGTCTGCCTCCATCGCCCTGTCCTCTGCATCTTCATCTCTGACTCCAATGACCTCCATGTCTTCCTTCACTACATCCATAAATCTTCTCTTTGCCTGGTAGTTCCAACCTCAGCATCCTACTGCCAATATACTCACTATCCCTCCTTTGTACATCTCCAAACCATCTCAATCTAGCCTCTCTGACTTTGTCTCCAAAACATCGTACATGGGCTGTCCCTCTGATGTACTCATTTCTGATCCTATCCATCCTAGTTACTCCCAGAGAGAACCTCAACATTTTCATCTCTGCTACCTCCAGCTCTGCCTCCTGCCTTTTCCTCAGAGCCACTGTTTCTAGGCCATACTACATCGCTGGCCTCACCACCGTCTTGTACACTTTTCCTTTCAGTCTTGCCGACACTCTCCTATCGCACATAACACCAGACACTTTTCCCCAACCATTCCAGCCTGCCTGAACATGCTTCTTCACCTCTTTTCCACACTCTCCATTGCTTTGGATTGTTGAGCCTAAGTCCTTAAAATTCTCCATTCCTCCTGGGTCCTTCTCATTCACACACATGTATTCTGATTTTCTGAGGCTAACCTTCATTCCTCTCCTTTCCAGGGCATACCTCCACCTCTCTAGAGTTTCCTCTACTTGTTCTCTGCTCTCATTACCGATCACAATGTCATCTGCAAACATCATAGAGATTCTTGCCTAACCTCATCTGTCAGCCTGTCCATCACCATTGCAAACCTGAAGGGGCTCAGAGCTGATCCTTGATGCAGTCCCACCTCCACCTTGAATTCGTCGGTCACACCGACAGCACACCTCACCACTGTCTTTCATCTCTCATACATGTTCTGCACCACTCCAATATACTTCTCTGCCACTCCAGACTTCCTCATGCAATACAATAGTTCTTCTCTTGGCACCCTGTCATATGCTTTCTCCAGATCCACAAAGGCACAATGCAGTTCCCTCTGACCTTCTCTGAACTTCTCTATTAACATCCTCAAGGCAAACACTGCATCTGTGGTGCTTTTTCTTGGCATGAAACCAAACTGTTGTTCACAAATGCTGACCATTGCCCTTAGTCTAGCTTCCAGTATTCTTTCCCATAACTTCATCGTATGGCTCAACAACTTTATCCCTCTGTAGTTGCCAGTTGTCTCTCTCTATCTCTCTGTCACACACTTACACACACAACACACATTACACAATACACATTACACATTACGCAATACACATCTCTGCCATTGTGTTTTGTGGGCGCTCCACTGAATGTGGGCTCCGCCCACACGCAGGATGCTGGAGCATTTTAAGACAGGAAATTCAAAATGCATTCCCTGCTTGACAGATTATTAGTATTAGCCAGTAGCAAAGCACCAGGAAATGATGCCATTCCTCCAGAGGTAATCAAAGAAGGAAAGTCAGGCCTCCTTCCACACGTCCATGAACTACCGTGTCTGTACTGAAAAGGAGAGGTGCCACATGATATGAGGGATGCTAAGATTGTTACACTATACAAAAATAAAGGTGACTGCTCAGACTACAACAATTATCATGAATATCCCTCCTCAGCATCGTAGGTAAGGTGTTCACAGGTGTCATACTCACAAGACTGCAATCCTTCGCAGAAAGAGTATACCTGGAGTCACAATGTGGATTTAGATCAGGTCCCTTTCGATTTTGTCAGCCACAGTGGAGTTTTTCAGTCTTCTTCAATGAATAGGCTGCCCACCTAAGCTATTGAGAGTTATCAAGTCCTTTCACATGGATATAAAAGAAACAGTCAGCTTTGACGGTGCTACATTTGAACCCTTCAATATTCTCAGTGGGGTCAAACAAGGATGCGTGCTCACCCCTACACTCTTTGGCATCTTCTTCTCTCTCCTTCTGTACCATGCCTTTGACTCTTCCTCTGATGGTATATACATCCACCCCAGACATGATGGAAAGCAACTCGGGGCTAAATCTAAAGTCACGTGTGTCCTGATCAGAGAAATGGTGTTTGCTGAGTCATACTCAAGATGGTCTACAACACCTTATGGACCACTTCTCTCATGCTTGAAGAGAGTTTGCTCTCACAATCAGCATAAAAAAGACTGAGATCATGGTGCAGGACCCACCAATTCCACCCTCAATCTCTATCAATGGCTTACAGTTGGCTAATGTTAACAGCTTCCGATATTTGGGCTCTATTATCGCAGACAACCTGTCAATGCTCGTATTGGGAAAGCCACAGGAGTGATACCAAAACTCACTACGAAAGTTTGGGAGAACAAAAACCTGACCATTACCACAAAGCTGAAAGTATATTAGGAATGCGTTCTCAGCACTCCTCTATGGCAGCGAAACATGGTCAACCTACGCAAGACAAGAGGCAAAGCTGAACGCGTACCACCTGAGGTGTCTATGTCGGATACTAGGCATCACATGTAAATACAAGATCACCAACTGGACATCCTCAGCAAAGGCAAGTCCATCTCAATCTTTGAAATACTGAGCCAGCGGTGCCTGCGCTGACTAGGACATGTTAGGCAAGGGCGTAGGCTGGTCTGACAGTGGGGGATCCCAACCCCATATAAATGCAGAGGGTTGTGACAGGAAGGGCATCCGGCGTAAAACTTTTGCCAAAATACACTATGCGAACAGCCAATCCCAATTTCATACCAGATCGGTCGAGGCCCGGGTTAACAACGACCGCCATCAGTGCTGTCAATCAACAGGGTGCTCGTAGAAATTGGACTACTGTTGGTCGAAGAAGGAGCGGTCAAAGAAGGAGAGACGGGAGGCGTGTCTGTAGGCAGAGACAGAAGAGGAAAGGCACGAGTCTAGGACTCAGAGTAGGGACATTGAATGTTGGAACTATGAAAGGAAAAGGTAGCGAGCTGGCTGACATGATACAGAGGAGGAAGGTGGACATACTGTGTTCAAGAGACCAGGTGGAAAGGTAGCAAGGCTACAAGCTTAGGAGCAGGGTTTAAGCTGTTTTATCATGGTGTGGATGGGAAGAGAAATGGAGTAGGAATCATCTTGAAGGAGGGGTTTGTCAGGAATGTTCTAGAAGTGAAAAGAGTGTCAGACAGAGTGATGAGTCTCAAGTTAGAAATTGAAGGTTCAGTTCATTTTCTGTAACCGCTTCATCCTAATTAGGGTCACGGGGAGGCTGGTGCCCATCCCAGCCAACTCAGGGCAAGGGCAGAGTACACCCTGGACAGCTCGCCAGGCCATTGCAGGGCGGAAACACGCTGACGGCTTTTCAGCCTACTCTTTTTACGAAAGTCAGCAATGGTTCTTTTACATGCCTCACACCATAGACAGTGGGAGACATGGCCGGCCTTTGATAACCCAGTTAGCTGCACTGGGGGGAAATTGAAGGTGTGATGGTCAATGTTGTTCGTGCTTATGCCCCACAGGCAGGATGTGAACTGGAAAAGGAGAGATTCTGGAGTGAGTTAGATGACGTGATGCAGAGTACCCCCAGAGGTGAAAGAGTGGTCATTGGGGCAGACTTCAATGGACATGTTGGTGCAGGCAACAGAGGGGACGAGGAAATGATGGGCAGATTTGGTATTCAGGACAGGAACACAGAAGGAAAGATGTTGATCGATTTTGCAAAAAGGATGGAAATGGCTGTGGTGAATACTTTCTTCAAGAAGAGACAGGAGCATAGGATGATGCAGAGGAGGAAGGTGGACATACTGTGTGTTCAGGAGACCAGGTGGAAAGGTAGCAAGGCTAGAAACATAGGAGCAGGGTTTAAGCTGTTTTATCATGGTGTGGATGGGAAGAGAAATGGAGTCAGAGTCATCTTGAAGGAGGGGTTTGTCAGGAATGTTCGAGAAGTGAAAAGAGTGTCAGACAGAGTGATGAGTCTCAAGTTAGAAATTGAAGGTGTGATGGTCAATGTTGTTAGTGCTTATGCCCCACAGACAGGATGTGAGTGAGAAGAGAAGGAGAGATTCTGGAGGAAGTTAGATGAAGTGATGCAGAGGACTCCCAGAGGTGAAAGAGTGGTCATTGGGGCAGACTTCAATGGACATGTTGGTGCAGGAAACAGAGGGGACGAGGAAGTGATGGGTAGGTTTGGTATCCAGGATAGGAACGCAGAAGAACAGATGTTGGTAGATTTTGTAAAAAGGATGGAAATGTCTGTGGTGAATACTTTCTTCCAGAAGAGAGAGGAGCATAGGGTGACTTATAAAAGTGGAGGTCGGAGCACACAGGTAGACTACATCTTGTGCAGGCGATGTAATTTAAAGGAAGTCAGTGACTGCAAAGTAGTAGCGGGTGAGAGTGTTGCCAAACAGCATAGGATGGTGGTGTGCAGGATGATGCTGATGGTGAGTGTTGGATCCTTTGAATGTGGAAGAAGACGACTGGAGACTGGTTTTGAGTTGAATATGAGAAGCTTTATTGCGTCGTTTGCAAAGGACGGAGACCAACCAAACATGCATAAAAGACACGCTAGTTAAGGTCTAAGGTCTCCCTCGCGGGGGGGGGGGGTGCTTTTAAGGGCTTCAGACCAGGTTCCTCCTTCCGGGTTTATGACTGGGTCTTTGATGCGTTGTTATCTCAACAGGATGCAATAAATCTGGGCTCTTCCCAGGCGCGTCCCAGCCCCCACACACCCCCACCTCCTGACCTCGAAGTTATTTACAACTAGAAACTATTTGGTCTGTTGAAGATTACAGTGGAAGGCTCGATGTGTCACGGGTACCCAGCATGCACTTCTGTTTAAGTATGCACTTTTACAATAGACATGAACAATGGCCCCTTAAGCATACCATTTGATTATTCTCAACAAGCATTTAAGTATAGCAAAACATAGAGAAATAAAGCACCATTATACAGTTATATAAAGCAGTATGTGCACCAGAGAACATGATAATGTGATACACTTTTACACGAGGAAGGTGAAGAAGGCAAAGGTGGTGGAAGCTGAAAAAGGAAGAGTGTCGGGTTGTCTTCAAGGAGGAGTTGAAACAGGCTTTGGGTGGTCAGGAAGTGCTTCCAGATGACTGGACAACTACAGCTAATGTGATCAGGGAGACAGGTAGGAGAATACTTGGTGTGTCATCTGGAAGGAAAGTAGATAAGGAGACTTGGTGGTGGAATGAGGAAGTGCAGGAGTGTGTACAAAGGAAGAGGTTAGCTAAGAAGAAGTGGGACATTGAGAAAACCGAAGAGAGTAAACAGGAGTACAGGGAGACACAGCGTAAGGCGAAGGTAGCGGTGTCAAAGGTGTCAAAGCGGTGTCAAATGCAGAGGACAGGGTGAGATGGAGGCAGATGATTCGCTGTGGCGACCCCTGAAGGGAAAGGCCGAAAGGAAAAGAAGATATATATACACGCATACATACACATATATCTTCTTCTTTTCCTTTCGGCTGTTCGCTTCAGGGGTCGCAACAGCAAACCATCCACCTCCATCTCACCCTGTCCTCTGCATCTTCTTCTCTTACTCCAATGACCTTCCTGTCCTCCTTCACAACATCCATAAATCTCTTTTTTGGTCTTCCTCAAGGCCTTCTGCCTGGTAGTTCCAACCTCAGCATCCTACTGCCAATATAGTCACTATCCCTCCTCTGTACATGTCCAAACCATCTCAATCCAGCCTCTCTGACTTTGTATCCAAAACATCTTACATGGGCTGTCCCTCTGATGTACTCATTTCTCATCCTATCCATCCTCGTTACTCCCAGAGAGAACCTCAACATTTTCATCTCTGCTACCTCCAGCTCTGCCTCCTGCCTTTTCCTCAGCGCCACTGTTTCTAGGCCACACAACATCACTGATCTCACCACCGTTTTGTACACTTTTCCTTTCATTCTTGCTGACACTCTCCTATTGCACATCACACCGGACACTTTTCCCCAACCATTCCAGTCTGCCTGCACACGCTTCTTCACCTCTTTTCCACACTCTCCATTGCTCTGGACTGTGGAGCCTAAGTCCTTAAAATCCTCCACCTTTGTTATCTCTGCTCCCTGTAACATCACCGTTCCAAGGTGATTCCAAGGCACCTTGTCTGCATCCTACAAGAGTATCAAAGAAGTTAGTAGATCCTTTGATGCATGCTTTTGTACCAGTATATAATGCACATAGGATAGCTACCAGGCGTGGACATCTTAAGCGGATATTGAGGCACTGGAATAGGGCACTTCTTGGAAGGACTTCCAGTCGTATGCAGCCTCTAGATCGATAAAGGCAACATAGAGAGGTTTTTTTGGATTTCTTTGATGTCTTGAGGATTTAGTGTAGGATAAAGATCGCATCGCATGTTGACTTATTTGCCCGGAAGCCAAATTGGAAAAGTAGCAGTATTGACTTGTAGTTCTGTCGGACTCTTTCAACTATTATCCCTTACACCACCTTCGAGAGCGTTGCAATTATGCTAAGGCCTCTGTAGTTTTCTGCAAGAGATTTTAGGCCTCTCATATAAAGGCAAGTAATGTACGCTGACAGCCAGTTTTTGGGAACTTGAAGGCATGACCATATCATCCCAACTAGCAAGGTAATGTATTCCAGCAACGCAACAGAATCTGAATATTTAAGTTGTTCTGCATATACCCCATCAGTGCCTTGACATCTGCCATTCTTTAAACTTTTCATGCACTTTTCGACTTCTCTAGGACTAGGTGTAGATTCATCAACTTTAGGTAGGTCGACTGGTGGGAGAAGATGAGAATATTCCTCCGGGTGTTCTAACTCCGGTTGTGGGACATATGGTCGAGAGGCAAAATGTTCGGAGAAGTGTGTTTCTAGTTTCTCTCTCTGAATCAGCAATCTCTTCTCACGTGTCAATGATGTGTAGCATTTTATTAATCTAAATTCCTCTTCTGCATTTCACTGTTGGCTCGCAAGGTTTATTTGGCTGGCTTTTGTTTCAAAATAAGTATTTTTAAGCTTTGTGCGTAGTTGTTTCACATCATGAGCAAGTCGCTTTTTCATCACTAGGTCTTTCTCGCTGTGGTATTTTGCCAGAAGTTCTTGATAAACAGGAGTAGTCCATGGTTTGTCGATCTCGTTCCTAGTTCATTTAGGAATGCTTTCTGTGGAGGCTTCTTGTATGGCGTTCGTCAATAGTTCTTTGACTTGGTCAACTGTAAGAGCGCTATTTGATGGCTGACTGTGTAACGACGCATCAAGCTTAGTGCTGTATGCAACATGGACTGATGGATCATCCCTTAAATGTCATAAGTCTGGGAACACAGCTGGAGATCGACTCTTGAGGAACATCTTTTTCAATTTCCTTTTAGCTGGAAAACTAGCGTCCATGACTATGATATGGTGATCTGATTCAAAGGGTTGACTCTGCATAGGGTATACTCTGAAATCACCAGCAGCAATAACTTTATATGATGAATAATCTTTTTTTGTCTTCTGTATGGCCCTGCTGAGGGTTCGGTAGAAGGCTTCTTTGGTACTACTTGCATATTCTTCCGTTGGACAATAACAACTGTAGATTGCCAGTTTGATGCCGTTCACCTTGACTCTAACCATTGTTAGTCGTCCTACTAAGATGTGCTGGACATCAACTAGTGTAACGTGTGGAGCAAGAACAACAGCAACACCTGCCCGAGCAACTTTCAATCCATTGTACACTACGCACCATCCTCTCAGGATTTCATCTTCAAAACAGATCGTACCATCACCCCATTGACGCACCTCTTGCATACATGTTATATCATGTCCTAATCTCTTGCATTGTGTCACACAATCCACCAACTTACTTTCACACTTGCATGTTCTGACATTGATGGATCCCATTCGGAACATGTGGTTATTCTTTTTCATATTAAACTTATCAAAACTACTAATACTCATACTAATAAAGTACTAATATTAATAGTAATATTAATCCAAAAAATATCCCAGATATCTATGAAGACTCGATTTCATTACCTTTTCAAAGCACTGTTATATAATCGCTTAAATTAATTAAGAGAAAGAGGTTACTTCACTTCCTAGTCGCCAGTGACTCTGTTGGCTAACTCTGCCGCATTTATTTATTTACTAACTGCAGCACGCAAACAAAGACGAGACAAGATGAATGACAGTTTGATTTTGGAAATGACTGAACCAGGACAATATTAACAGAGATGTAATTCTGGTGAAGTTTGGATCCTGTCTGAGAGCTGTGAGAGCGCGATGATGATAACATAAAGGCATCGTGAGGTATCAGAATGTAATCAGAACCTGTTACTTGTCTATTTTGTGTGAACTGAGCTCCGGCGCTGTTCTGAGATGTCAGGTCACGTGCTGATGTGATGTGCTCTCTGCGTTGTGTCTCTGTCCTGATCCACGGGGGTCAGGCATCTTCATAGGTCTCAGGTCGAGCTGGGCATCTTGATGGTGAAGATCCTTTTGGAGAGTTTCTGGTTTCTCCCATACTTCTTTCACCATGCTGCTCTTATACTTCACAAAGTGTGATGATCTTCCCTCAGAAGAAACCTGCTGTTTTCTGTGTTTCTGTTCCTGACACAACCCCCCCCCCTCCTTCTTATGGAGTATTTTATCCTGTTCTCATGAAAAGCGCTTGTTCTTCTGTAGTAGCGCTAACCCATTCTCATGAAGGGCCTAAATGAATACAAGCCCAAATTTTATGCATTTATGACTTTATGAGGGTGTGTTCCAATTATCAGGGAATCACACTGCTCAGCCTACCCAGGAAAGTCTATGCAGGGGTACTGAAGAGGAGGATCCGACTGATGGTCGAAACTTGGATTCAGGAGGAACAATGTGGTTTTCATCCTGGCCGTAGCACTCTTGACCAACTCTATACGCTCCACAGGCTCTTGGAGGGGGCACAAGAGTTTGCCCAATCTGTCCACATGTGTTTTGAGGATTTGGCGAAGGCTTTCAACCATGTCTCTCGAACTACCTTGTTGGGGGTTCTCCGGAATTACAATGTTCCGGACCTGTTGCTACATGCCATTCGATCGCTGTATCACCGGAGCCAAATTTTGGTCCGTATTGGTAACAACAGGTCAAATTCGTTGAGGGTTGGAGTCCACTAAGGCTGTCCTTTGTCAATGATTTTGTTCATAATTTTTATGGACAGAATTTCTAGGCGCAGCCGAGGTGTAGCCGAGGCGTTGAGGGGTTCTGGTTTGGTAGCCATTGGATCTCATCTCTGGTTTTTGCAGATGATGATGATGATGTCCTTTTGGCTTCATCAAGTCGGGACCTCTAGCTCTCATTGGAGCAATTCGCAGTCGAGTGCGAAGTGGCCGGGATGAAAATCAGAACTTCCAAAGTCGAAGGTCATGGTTCTCAGTCAGACAAGGGTGAAATGCACCCTCCGGGTCGGGAATGAGGTCCTTCCCCAAGTGGAGGAGTTTAAGTATCTTGGTGTCTTGTTCATGAGTGAGGGAAGGATGGAGCAGGAGATCAACAGACAGATCGCTGCAGCCTCTGCTGTTAAACAAAGCCTGTACCAGTCTGCCGTGGTAAAAAAGTTTGTGAGCCGCAAGGTGAAGCTCTCAATTTACCAGTCGATCTACGTTCCAACCCTCACCTATGGTCACGAGTTTTGGGGCGTGACCGAAAGAACAAGATTGTGGATACAAGCTGAAATGTGCTTCCTTTGCTGGGTGTCGGGGCACTCCCTTAGAGATAAGGTGAGAAGCTCTACCATCCAGGGAGAGCTTGGAGTAGAGCCGCTGCTCCTCCGCATTGAGAGGGGCCAGTTGAGGTGGCTCAGGCATCTAGTCAGAATGCCTCCCGTACGCCTCCCTGGTGTGGTGTTTCGGGCAATGTCCAACTGGGAAGAGACCCCGGGGTTGACCTAGAACTTGCTGGAGGGACTATGTCTCTCAGCTTGTCTGGGAATGCCTCGGTGTCCTCCCGGAAGATCTGGAGGAAGTGGCTGGGGAGAGAGATGTCTGGACCTCTTTGCTTAGGTTGCTGTCCCCGTGACCCGAACCCTGGATTTTGTAGAGAAGATGAGATGAGATGAGACTTTATGCATATTAATGAGTTTATGTATATCATGAGAACCTCAACTTTCAACCTGGACTCAGCGCCAGTGTCGCTAACTGGAAGAACAAGGGGATCAGAGTTGGTTGTTGGAGATGTGATTCCAGAGAACCAATCAAAATCTGTCAAAACTTTATACGAAATTCCAGTCTGTTGTCGAATCATTTACTCCTTATCTCTGGATCCGCCCTTATGTTCAGCACTTCTGGATCACGATTGGTCAACAGTTGAATCTAATTTTCAAGCCCTGCCTACATCTGAGTACAAGGACTTGTCTATGAGACTAAACGATGATTCACCTGCTTATTTTCACCACAGCGACATTCTGCTCCATAAAAATTATGAACAGAATCGGTGACAAAGGACCGCCTTGGAGGACTCCAACTCCCACCGGAAATGAATTCGACCTGTTGTTACCAATATGGACCAAACTCTGGCTCCAATGAAACAGCTACCGAATGGCTCGTAGCAACAAATCTGGAACGCCGTACTCTCGGAGCATGCCCCACAAGATTGTTCGAGGGACACGGTCGAAAGCCTTCTCCAAATCCACAAAGCACATGTGGAAAGATTGGGCAAACTCCCATGCCCCCTCCAGAATCCTGTGGAGTGCATAAAGTTGGTCAAGAGTGCTACGGCCAGGACGAAAACCACACTGTTCCTCCTGAATCCGAGGTTCGACTATCAGTCGGATCCTCCTCTCTAGTACCCTGCATAGACTTTCCCAGGTAGGCTGAGTGTAATTCCACGATAATTGGAACACACCCTCCGGTCCCCCTTCTTAAAAATCGGGACCACGACCCCAGTTTGCCAATCCAGAGGTACAGCCCCCGATGACCACGCGATGTTGCAGAGATGTGTCAACCAAGATAGTCCTACAGCATTCGTCCAATCATGGAGCTCGACCACCGAGGAGCTTTTTGATCCCCGAACCCGGTGGTGGACACCTGCGGTGAAGGGGGCCGTCCAGCTAAAGAAGGAGGCCTATCGGGTTTTATTAGCCTGTGGGACTCCCGAGGTAGCAAACAGGTATTGGCAGGCCAAACGTGCTGCAGCCGAGGCTGTCGCAGATACAAAATCTTGGGCATGGGAGGAGTTCGGTGAGGGCCTGGAGAGTGATTATTGGTTGGCCTCAAAAAGGTTCTGGACCGCCATTCGACGCCTTAGGAGGGGGAAGCAGTTCCACAAACACTGTTTACAATGGAGGTGGGGAGCTGCTTACCTCGACTGGGGATGTCGTCGAGAGGTGGAGGGAATACTTGGAGGACCTCCTCAATCCCACCAACACGCCCTCTGTGGAAGAGGTAGACACTGGTGGGTTTTGGTGGGGCCCCTTGACCAACAGTCCAACTTGGGACACGTCAACTTCATCTCAAATAAACCTCTGTCTTCATCTTATTCTTCTGTAGAATTTTTATTTACTGGAAACATTCCATGTTCGAACATAAGTGTAGCCATAATTGCACTTGGCACCAGGACACCCTAGGTCACAGTTCGATGATTGACTTTGTCGACGTGTCATCGGACTTGCGGCCATATGTTCTGGATACTCGGTTCCGCCCATCACTGTAGTGGAAGTCACCGAGGTTGTCAAAAAACTCCTTGGTGGTCGAGCTCCGGGGTTGGACGAGATCCGCCCAGAATATCTCAGGGCTCTGGATACTGTAGGACTGTCTTGGTTGACACGTCTCTGCAACATTGCATGGTCATCGGGAGCTGTACCTCTGGATTGGCAAACTGGGGTGGTGGTCCAGATTTTTAAGAAGGGGGACCAGAGGGTGTGTTCCAATTATCGTTGAATCACACTCCTCAGCCTACCTGGGAAAGTCTATGCAGGGGTACTGGAGAGGAGGATCCGACCGATAGTCGAACCTTGGATTTAGGAGGAACAATGTGGTTTTCATCCTGGCCGCAGCACTCTTGACCTCTCTATACTCTTCACAGGATTCTGAAGGGGGCATGGGAGTTTGCCCAATCCATCAACATGTGCTTTGTGGATTTGTAGAAGGCTTTCGACCGTGTCCCTCAAACAATCTTGTGGGGCGTGCTCCAAGAGTACGGCGTTCCGGACCCATTGCTATGGGTCATTCGGTCGCTGTATCATCGGAGCCAGAGTTTGGTCTGTATTTGCAATAACAGGTCGAATTCATTTCCAGTGGTAGTTGGAGTCCGCCAAGGCTGTCCTTTATCACTAATTCTGTTCATAATTTTTATGGACAGAATTTCTAGGCGCAGTTGAGGCGTTGAGGGGTTCTGGTTTGGTGGCCATTGGATCTCATCTCTGCTTTTTGTGGATGATGTTGTCCTTTTGGCTTCATCAAGTCGGGACCTCCAGCTCTCATTGGAGCGATTCGCAGCTGAGTGCGAAGCAGCCGAGATGAGGATCAGTACCTCCAAATCTGAGGCCATGGTTCTCAGTCAGACAAGGGTGGTAGAATGCACCCTCTGGGTCGGGAATGAGGTCCTGCCCTAAGTGGAGGAGTTTAAGTATCTTGGGGTCTTGTTCACAACTGAGGGAAGGATGGAGCGGGAGATCTACAAATGGATCACTGCAGCCTTTGCTGTTAAGCGGAGCCTGTACCGGTCTGTCGTGGTGAAGAAGGAGCTGAGCCACAAGGCGAAGCTCTCAATTTACCAGTCAATCTACGTTCAAACCCTCACCTATGGTCACGAGCTTTGGGTAGTGAGCGAAAGAACAAGATCGCGCATACAAGTGGCTGAAATGAGCTCCCTTCGCCGGGTGGAGGGGCTCTCCCTTAGTGATAAGGTAAGAAGCCCTACCATCCGTGGGGAGCTCAGAGTAGATTCACTGCTTCTCCGCATTGAGAGGGGCCGGGTGGGGTGGCTCAGGCATCTGGTTAGAATGATTCCCGGACGCCACCCTGGTGTGGTGTTTCGGGCATGTCCAACCGGGAAGAGACCCCGGGGTCGACCTAGAACATGCTGGAGGGACTATGTCTCTCAGCTTGTCGGGGACCGCCTCGGTGCCCCCTCCCCGGAGAGTTGCAGGAAGTGGCTGAGGAGAGGGACATCTGGACCTTTTTGCTTAGGTTGCTAGATGATGACTATGATGATGATGTTGATGATGATGATGATGATGATGATGATGATGATGAAACATCCCCATCATAAACCTGCAGAACCTGATTAACCCAATTTGTCGAGATTTTTACTCTCCATCAGTTTTATAATTAATGCAGCCGTGAGGGGGGGCACAAACCAGTGTCTGTCTCTCACGCCGGTCCCAAGCCCGGATAAATGCAGAGGGTTGCGTCAGGAAGGGCATCCGGCGTAAAACAAATGCCAAATAAACTATGCGAATCACAAGAAAGAATGACATACCGGATCGGTCGAGGCCCGGGTTAACAACGACTGCTATCAGTGCCGTCAACCAACAGGGTGCTGATGGAAATTGGACTACTGTTGGTCGAAGACGTCGAAGAAGGAGAGGCGGGAGGCGTGTCCGTTGCCAGAGAGAGAAGAGGAAAGGCATGAGTCTAAGACTGAAAGTAGGTATTTTGAATGTTGGAACTATGGCAGGAAAAGGTAGAGAGCTGGCTGACATGAGGCAGAGGAGGAAGGTGGACATACTGTGTGTTCAGGAGACCAGGTGGAAAGGTAGCAAGGCTAGAAGCATAGGAGCAGGGTTTAAGCTGTTTTATCATGGTGTGGATGGGAAGAGAAATGGAGTAGGAATCATCTTGAAGGAGGGGGGTTTGTCAGGAATGTTCTAGAAGTGAAAAGAGTGTCAGACAGAGTGATGAGTGAGGTAGCTCTGCATTGCATTTTCAAGGACCACTTATCTCAACTTGTATGCAATGTCATGTTGTAAGCAAAGCAAATGCATAATTCATGACTTTTAAACAAAATGACTTGGAGAAACTGTATGTTAAATATCAAATTTAATCATATTCATGATGATAAACTTACACACACACATCGGACAGAGTCCCTGTGATCCAGGCTGCTGATTACAATATTTGATGCAAGACAGTGCCAAGTTAATAGTTTCTCGATTTCAGTGTGAAGAAGAAAGCGAAATTTGAGGAATATTTGTCAGTTATATGAGAACCATTCTATAGAATAGCTCTATGTCGTTTTCGCTGCTCTAATCATAGCCTGCTCATTGAAGAAGGAAGAAAGATAAAACTGCCGCGTCACAAAAGGTGATGTCTTTTTTGTATAATACCTAATGTGGAATCTGAATATCATTTTTGCTTGATTTGTCCATTTTATAATAGTTTGAAAGGCTATATACTACCAAGTTATTTTGTTAAAAACCCAAATGAAGATAAATTTGTTCAATTGATGTCAACTACAAATGTTAACCATATTAATGCCTTAGCTAAATATGTATTTCTTGGTTTGAAACAGAGATGTAATTTTTTTGTCAAATATAAAGGACTGAACATTGTATATTTTATGACACTTCAACTGTATTATTCACTTGTGCATCTGTAAAATGGGCCTGTGGCCCCTATACATAAATAAAATCATTCATTCATTTGTCTTTGTGTATGATACTTGCACCCATGCTAGTAGGCTTATGCTTCTGACCAATCATATTTGCTTAGGGTTACAAAAGTCCACAAAAGAGTGTAAACACAGATCACAGAGACGACGTCTTAACACAAGGGTAACACGCTATATAACTGATATATATATCTTCTTCTTTTCCTTTCGGCTTTTCCCTTCAGGGGTCGCCACAGCGAATCATCTGCCTCCATCTCACCCTATCCTTTGCATCTTCTTCTCTTACACCAACGACCTTCATGTCCTCCTTCACCACATCCATGAATCGTCTCTTTGGTCTTCCTCTGGGCCTTCTGCCTGGTAGTTCCAGCCTCAGCATCCTATTACCAATATACTCACTATTCCTCCTCTGTACATGTCCAAACCATCTCAATCTAGCCTCTCTGACTTTGTCTCCAAAACGTCTTACATGTGCTGTCCCTCTGATGTGCTCATTCCTAATCCTATACATCCTCGTTACTCCCAAAGAGAACCTCAACATTTTCATCTCTGCTACCTCCAGCTCTGCCTCCTGTCTTTTCCCCAAGGCCACTGTTTCTAAGCCATACAACATCGTTGGACTCAACACCGTCTTGTACACTTTTCCTTTCATTCTTGCCGATACCCTCCTATCACACATCACATCGGAAATTTTTCTCCAACCATTCCAACCTGCCTGCACATGCTTCTTGACCTCTTTTCCACACTCTCAATTGCTCTGGATTGTTGAGCCTTCTTCTTCTTTTCCTTTCGGCTTTTCCCTTCAGGGGTTGCCACAGCGAATCATCTGCCTCCATCTCACCCTATCCTTTGCATCTTCTTCTCTTACACCAACGACCTTCATGTCTTCCTTCACCACATCCATAAATCTCTTCTTTGGTCTTCCTCGAGGCCTTCTGCCTGGTAGTTCCAACCTCAGCATCCTACTGCCAATATACTCACTATCCCTCCTCTGTACATGTCCAAACCATCTCAATCTAGCCTCTCTGACTTTGTCTCCAAAACATCTTACGTGGGCTGTCCCTCTGATATACTCATTTCTGATCCTATCCATCCTCATTACTCCCAGAGAGAACCTCAACATTTTCATCTCCGCTACCTCCAGCTCTGCCTCCTGCCTTTTCCTCAGCGCCACTGTTTCTAAGCCATACAACATCGCTGGCCTCACCACCGTCTTGTACACTTTTCCCTTCATTCTTGCTGAAACTCTACTATCGCACATCACACCGGACACTTTTCTCCAACCATTCCAGCCTGCCTGCACACGCTTCTTCACCTCTTTTCCACACTCTCCATTGCTCTGGATTGTTGAGCCTAAGTACTTAAAATCCTCCACCTTTCTTATCTCTGCTCCCTGTAATCTCACCGTTCCTCTTGGGTCCTTGTCATTCATGCACATGTATTCTGTCTTACTGAGGCTAATCTTCATTCCCCTCCTTTCCAGGGCATACCTCCACCTCTCTAGATTTTCCTGCACTTGTTCTCTGCTCTCATTACAGATCATGATGTCATCTGCAAACATCATAGTCCATGGGGAATCTTGTCTCACCTCGTCTGTCAGCCTGTCCATCACCATAGCAAACAAGAAGGGGCTGAGAGCTGACCCTTGATGCAGTCCCACCTCCACCTTGAAGTCTTCTGTCACACCGACAGCACACATCACCACTGTCTTACATCTCTCATACATGTCCTGCACCACTCTAACATACTTCTCTGCCACTCCAGACTTCATCATGCAATACCACAGTTCTTCTCTCCGCACCCTGTCATATGCTTTCTCCAGATCCACAAAGGCACAATACAGCTCCCTCTGACCTTCTCTGTACTTCTCCATTAACATCCTCAAGGCAAACACTGCAACTGTAGTGCTCTTTCTTGGCATGAAACCAAACTGTTGTTCACAAATGCTGACCTCTGCCCTTAGTCGTGCTTCCACTATTCTTTCCCATAACTTCATTGTATGGCTCAACAACTTTATCCCTCTGTAGTTGCCACAACTCTGCATGTCTCCCTTGTTCTTAAAAATGGGCACCAGCACACTTCTCCTCTATTTCTCTGGCATCCTCTCACTCTCTAGGACCTTGTTAAATGTTCTTGTCAGAAAATCTACTGCGACCTCTCCTAGACACTTCCATTCCTCCACCGGTATGTCATCAGGACCAACTGCCTTTCCATTCTTCATCCTCTTCAATGCCCTTCTCATTTCACCCTTACTAATCTTTGCTACTTCCTGGTCCTCAACAGTCACCTCTTCTACTCTTTTTTCTCTCTCATTTTCCTCATTCATCAGCTCTTCAAAGTACTCTTTCCATCTTCCCAGCACACTTCTGTCATCAGTCAATACATTTCCCTCTCTGTCCTTTATCAATCTAACTTGCTGCACGTCCTTCCCATCTCTATTTCTCTGCTGTGCCAACCTGTATAAATCATTTTCTCCCTCTTTACTTTCCAACCGAGCATACAAGTCATCAAACGCGCTCTGTTTGGCCTTTGACACCGCTATCTTCGCCTTACGCTGTGTCTCCCTGTACTCCTGTTTACTCTCTTCAGTCCTCTCAATGTCCCACTTCTTCTTAGCTAACCTCTTCCTTTGTACACACTCCTGCACTTCCTCATTCCACCACCAAGTCTCCTTATCTACTCTCCTTCCAGATGACACACCAAGTATTCTCCTACCTGTCTCTCTGATCACATTAGCTGTAGTTGTCCAATCATCTGGAAGCACTTCCTGACCACCCAAAGCCTGTTTCAACTCCTTCTTGAAGACAACCCGACACTCTTCCTTTTCAACTTCCACCACTTTGTCTTCTGCTCTGCCTTTGCCTTCTTCACCTTCCTCACCATCAGCATCATCCTGCACACCACCATCCTATGCTGTTTGGCAACACTCTCACCCGCTACTACTTTGCAGTCACTTACTTCCTTTAAATTACATCTCCTGCACAAGATGTAGTGCTCCTACCTGTGTGCTCCTACCTCCACTTTTATAAGTCACCCTATGCTCCTCTCTCTTCTGGAAGAAAGTATTCACCACAGCCATTTCCATCCTTTTTGCAAAATCTACCAACATCTGTCCTTCTGCGTTCCTGTCCTGGATACCAAACCTACCCATCACTTCCTCGTCCCCTCTGTTTCCTGCACCAATGACCACTCTTTCATCACTGGGGGTACTCTGCATCACTTCATCTAACTCCCTCCAGAATCTCTCCTCTTCTCGCTCACATCCTGTCTGTGGGGCATAAGCACTAACAACATTGACCATCACACCTTCAAGTTCTAACTTGAGACTCATCACTCTGTCTGACACTCTTTTCACTTCTTGAACATTCCTGACAAACTCCTCCTTCAAGATGACTCCAACTCAATTTCTCTTCCCATCCACACCATGATAAAGCAGTTTAAACCCTGCTCCTAAGCTTCTAGCCTTGCAACCTTTCACCTGGTCTCCTGAACACACAATATGTCCACCCTCCTCCTCTGCATCATGTCAGCCAGCTCTCTACCTTTTCCTGCAATAGTTCCAACCTTCAAAGTCCCTACTTTCAGTCCTAGACTCATGCCTTTCCTTTTCTCTCTGGCAACGGACACGCCTCCCGCCTCTCCTTCTTCGACGTCTTCGACTAACAGTAGTCCAATTTCTGTTGGTTGACGGCACTGATGGCGGTCGTTGTTAACCCGGGCCTCGACCGATCCGGTATGTCATTCTTTCTTGTGATTCGCATAGTTTATTTGCCATTTGTTTTACGCCGGATGCCCTTCCTGACGCAACCCTCTGCATTTATCCGGGCTTGGGACGGCGTGTCAGGCAGAGTGATGAGTCTCAAGTTAAAAATTGTACTTGGTGTGTCATCTGGAAGTAGAGTAAATAAGAAGACTTGGTGGTGGAATGAGGAAGTGCAGGGGTGTATACAAAGGAATAGGTTAGCTTTGAAGAATTGGGACATTGAGAGGACCAAAGCTTGTAAACAGGAGTACAGGGATACAGAGTGTAAGGTGAAGGTAGCGGTGTGAAAGGCCAAACAGATGGCGTATGATGACTTGTACATTAGGTTGGATAGTAAAAAGGGAGAAAATGATTTATACAAGTTGGCACAGCAGAGAAACAGAGATGGGAAGGATATTCAACAAGTTAGGATGATTAAGGACAGAGAGGAAAATACATTGACTGAGGACAGAAGTGTGCTGGTAAGATGGAAAGAGTACTTTGAAGAGCTGATGAATGAGGAAAATGAGAGAGAACAAAGTAGAACAGGTGATCGTTGAGGACCAGAAAATAGCAAAGATTGGAGGTAGCAGTACATTTTTTTACAAGAACATTCAACAAGGTCTTAGAGAGTGAGAGGATGTCAGAGGAATGGAGAAGTGTGCTGGTGCCCATTTTAAGAACAGGGAAACTTGAAAAGTTGTGGCAACTACAGAGGAATAAAGTTGATGAGCCATACGATGAAGTTATGGGAAAGAATAGTGGAAATGGGACTAAGGGAAGAGATTGCATTTTGTGAACAACAGTATGGTTTCATGCCAAGAAAGAGCACCACAAATGCAGTGTTTGCTTTGAGGATGTTAAGTACAGAGAAGGCCAGAGGGAGCTGCATTGTGCCTTTGGGGATCTTGAAAAAGCATGTGACAGGGTGCCGAATGAGGAATTGTGGTATTGCATGAGGAAGTCTGGAGTGGCAGAGAAGTATATTAGAGTGGTGAATGACATGTATGAAAGATGTAAGACAGTGGTGAGGTTTGCTGTCAATGTGACAGAAGAGTTCAACTTGGAGGTGGGACTGCATCAAGGGTCAGCTCTGAGCCCCTTCTTGTTTGCTATGGTGATGAACAGGCTGGCAGACGAGGTTAGACAAGAATCGCCATGGACTATGATGTTCGCAGGTGACATTGTGATCTGTAGTGAAAACTGAGAACAAGTGGAGGAAAATTTAGAGAGGTGGAGGTATGCCCTGGAAAGGAGAGGAATGATGGTTCGCCTCAGTAAGACAGAATAGATGTTTGAACGAGAAGGACCCAAGAGCAGAGATAAAGAAGGTGGAAGATTTTAAGTACTTAGGCTCAACAGTACAGAGCAATGGAGAGTGTGGAAGAGAGGTGAAGAAGCGTGTTCAGGCAGGTTGGAATGTTTGGAGAAAAGTGTCCAGTGTGATGTGTGATAGGAGGGTATCGGCAGGAATGACGGGGAAAGTGTACAAGACGGTGTTGAGGCCAGCGATGTTGTGTGGTTTAGAAACAGTGGCGCTGAGGAAAGGACAGAAGGCAGAGCTGGAGGTAGCAGAGATGAAAATTTTGGTGTTCTCTTTGGGAGTACATGTAACAAGGATGGATAGGATCAGGAATGAGTACATCAGAGGGACAACACATGTAAGATGTTTTGGAGACAAAGTCAGAGAGGCTAGATTGAGGTGGTTTGGACATGTTCAGAGGGTAGTGAATATATTGGTAGTAGGATGTTGAGGTTGGAACTGCCAGGCAAAAGGCCTAAAAGAAGACCAAAGTGAAGATTTATGGAGGTGGTGAAGGAAGACATGAAGGTAGTTGGTGTAAGAGAATAAGATGCAGAGGATAGGGTGAGATGGAGGCAGATGATTCATTTCGGCGATTCCTGACGGGAGCAGCCGAAAGGAAATGAAGAAGAACAAGAAGAAGATACTTAGCCCTATAGGATAATCCTTCACTGTCTTCCTCTAGTGGCCCAAAATTTAACATACATCTCCCCATTAAAGCCCAAATTCTACAATACCCCAGGCTCAATGTAACCCCCAATCTATAGCCAAGGGGTTCAATGCCCAGACTGCTGATCGCTATGGTGGTACAATTTAATAATATGAACAAAACAAGACAAAATTCAGAACTTACAACTTAGACCTAAATCATATACAAATTAACAAAGGGTCCCATTTTCATCAAGCACCCGCAGCCGGGTAAATTTAGAGATGGCACATGTGCTGGCGGGGAAAGGCTCGCCATTCCGCGTGTAGGGCAAAACAAATGATGACCATCCTTGCGTGGGCTGTGTGTGGTCGTGGATGATGGCCTTCAACGATGAAGTCCCGAATAACGAAACTTAGGTGATGCGTGTTCCATGGTTCACCTTGGATGAGTTGATTCGCCCGAAGAGCCACGAGGAGACTGTAAGAGACTGGAGGAGACTGTAAGAGACAGTAGCAAGTTGGCAACAGGTCCTTAATATAGAATCCCTGCTGTTCCGGAATTTTCCATTCCATTGCATGCAACTAGGTCCCCTATGGAAAATTACAGACTCAAACAGCTGAGTCACACCATGTGACTCTCTTCCATTATTTTTATATTTACATTTGCACAAATATGTACATGCTCCCTCTTCTTCTCTGTTAAGCTTTTCCCAAAGACCCATTATGTAAAAATCAGCTTATCAAAGAAAAGAAAAGTGGATACTGAGTGTCGCCTGTTTACAGACAGACAGACAATTTATTCAATAAAAGGCCATTAGCCCAAAATACAGACAAAATGAATAAATTAACGTATGAACTATTGTTGTAGACCAGTTTAATTTCTGATTTTCTTAACATGGATAAAAAATAAGCATAAGTTGTGTCGAGTGTTTAATGCGGAATGGACAACAAAATATTTTTCAAAGAAGTCTGAACAATGGCTATATGCTTGATATACCAAGAAACTGTCACAGCTTTAAAGGGGTAGAATATCAGCCGTCACTTTGCTACGAAGCATGCCAACTATCCTAGCAAGCTATCAATGCAAGAAGGTCCTTTTTGCTTGTTTCTGAATGGCTCAAGCAACTGATTTTTGCATTTCTCACACTTTGACAAAGAAAATCCTATGAATTTATTGCATGTCATGAGAATCCGCCTTTTTTTTTAATACACATTTAATACATATTTCCTACATGCAATGTGCCTTATGCCATCTCACACATATAATCAGGATCAGGATCAGGATTCAGGGTGACTTCACTCATGGCTGAGGAACCCCTCCCTAGACCTTTTCCAGCAGGCTCTATCTCGAGTGAGGCTTGGCCAGTTGTGCCCTAGGCATTGAGTCAGGTCGTCGCGCCATCTTGTTTTTGGTCGTCCTAGTGGTTGGTTCCAGCTCCGGGGCGTCCACTCTGTTGCTCTGCTTGTCCAACGGTTGTCGGCGAATCGGGCCACATGGCCTGCCCATCTGTGCTTGCTGTTGTTGATGGTGTGCACGATATCCCTCACTCCTGTTTGCTTTCTGATCCATGTGTTGGGCTTTCTATCCTTTAGAGAGACATTTAGCATGAGGCGTTCGATTTTCCTCTATGCCACTCTGAGCATTTCCTTCATTGTGTTGTTGAGAGCCCATGTTTCGCTTCCATATGTCATGACTGGCAGGATATATTCGTCATGTATCTTCCGTTTGATTCTCATGCTGGCCTTTCTGCCTTTCATGATGGACTTAATCTTGCCGAATGCTGCCCAACCGAGAGTTAGCCGATGCTTGATTTCTGCCAGGAGATCCCCATCTTGCGTGATGGTCTTGCGGAAGTATACATAGCTGTCTACTTGCTCTATGGTCTTACCGTCAACTGTGACCACTGCGGGGGTGACGTGTTTGTTGAACATCACTTTGGTTTTACCGAGATGCATGTTCAGCCCGACTGGCTTGCTGGTGTTGTTGATGTCGTTGAGCATCTCCTCCAGTTGCTGCGGTGTGTGGGCAAGTAGTATGATGTCGTTGGCGAATTCCAAGTGCGCGAGGTACTCTCCGTCAATGTTGATTCCACAGTCTTTCCAATCGATTTGGCTCAGAATTGCATCTTGTAGATAGGTTGTGAAGATTCTTGGAGAGATGTTGTCTCCTTGGCGAGCTCCTCTCTGTAATCTAATGTTACCGCTATCCTTGTGGAGCCTGAGGGTGGCAGTGGCTTCCTTGTAGAGGTCTCTGATGATGTTGATGTAGGTGTTATTTACTCCTTGATTGGCTAGGGTATTGAACATCGGTGTGTATTCAATGGAATCGAAGGCTTTCTCATAGTCCACGAAGGCCAGGCTTAGGGGGATGTTGTACTCATTGGCCTTTTCTTGGATTTGGCTCACAACTTGGATATGGTCAATAATGGAGTATCCCGATGTAAATCCTGCCTGTTCTTTCGGCTGGTGGAGGTCGAGAGTGAGTGTCATTCTTCTCAGGAGGATTTGAGAGAAGGTCTTGTGGTCTTGTAGATGACTGGGAGGAGGCTGACTGGTCGATAGTTCTTGATGTCCGCCTTGTCGCCCTTTTTGTGCAGTAACCTCACTATGGCATTTCTCCAGTTTCCAGGAACCTTCCCTTCAGTGATGCACCTGTTGAAGAGAGAGGTTAGCTCTTTGATTACTGGTTCTCTGCCGTCTTGAAGCATGCCTGCCGAGATGTTGTCCTCCCCAGGTGCTTTGCCTCGCTTTAGCCGTTTGATGGCTGATCTTACTTCATCATGCAGAATAGGTGGTGTACTGCTGTTAGGTAGTGCATTGGCAAACGGTTGGTCTTGCGGACGCCTGGTGTTGTAGAGCTCTGCGTAGAATTCCTCACATCTTCTAATGATCCTATCCAAGTCATGGATGAGTGTGCCATCTGCTTCTTTAAAGGCAGTGATTATGTTCCTGCCTATACACTGATCTTCCTGTGTTTGTCGTAGCCCTTTGTTGTTCTCCAGAGCTGTCAGTTGTTCCTCTTCATTGTAAGCGTTGATCTCCTCGGCCATTCTGCGTCGTATCTCCTTGCAGACCACTGAGTAATCAATGTTATCTCTAGGTGTTCCGCTTCATTTCATTTGTCGGCGTCTTTCTCTCAGCTGCTTGGTCTCATTAGACAGTTTATCCGATTTGGGTGGTCTCTGTCTTCCTACCGTGTTTATTGCTGCCTCCATGATGGTGTTAGTGAGGTTCTCTAAGTTTGTGGTTAGATCTTCTTCTCTATTCAGAGCTTGGAACCTGTTGGTAAGCTCTAGCTGGAATTGGGAGTATTTCTCTGAGAATATTTGATGGTTTGGCCTCTTCGTTTGCTTGATAAGGCAATGTCTTTCGAGTTTTGTGTTGATCGTGAGTTCAGCGCGCACCAACCTGTGGTCGCTGCCCGTGTTGAATCTATGGGCATACATACATACATACATACATTGATATGATAACACATATATTATAAAAAGATAATATTTTTAAATATGAATGCTTCTTCCGGTGTCAGTGTACTTCCTGCTCAAGCTGCTTTTGCGGGTAAATCTGATTCTTTGGGATGTATTACCGGAGACATATAATAAATATACCGTATATCGGCATGCAATAGTCCATTATTGTGTTTTATTTATTTATTTATTTATTTACTTTTCCTGGAATAACTAGTTGAACTTTAATTTCCCATTTAATCCCTCCTCTGATATAAAACAGGATTTTCCTAATCATCATGAGTCGAAAAGCTGGTATAGTCTTATGTGTGTCCCAAATAAATAATGAATCACAAAGTTTAATTATTAAAAATCTCTACCAGATTATTATGCTTTGATGTGATATGAAATGAACGCATTGTAGAGGAAGGCGCAGGACACACACACACACACACACACACACACACACACACACACACACACGTCTGTGCTTAAGGCTGAAATAGCAGCTGTCCCATAAGCCAAAGTTAAGCAGCTCATGCTGGAATTCACAACTAATTCAACCGGACCCACTGGTCTCGAGAGAATCAAATTGTGTTAATGTAAAATAAGTATAAAAAGTCATTTAAAAAGCCCTTGGATTTATTTTATTTACATTTAAGGGCTAGTTTAATACATTATTAAATATAGTATAATACATTACACACAGCCAGTGTATGGTCATGAATCCTCAATGATAATCTATTGTTGAAGGTTTTTAGCAAGACCGAATACAGCCAGCCGAAATCGACAACAACCCAAAAACAGTTGTACTATTTCTCTTTATTTCACTTACATGTGAGTGCACTCTTAGGGTCAGTGTTGGTCTAGTGGTATAGGGTGCTGGATCGCTGATCCAAAGGTTGGGGGTTCAAGTCCCACTCTCCATAAGGTTGGCACTGTCCCCCCCAGTGCAGCTAACTGGGTTATCAAAGGCGGGCCATGTCTCTCACGGTCTATGGTGAGAGGCATATAAAAGAACCATTGCTGACTTTCTTAAAGAGTAGGCTGCAAAGTTGTCAGCGTGTTTCTGTCCCTTGCTAAAAAGGGTTGTGACAGGAAGGGCATAAAAAAAAACCCTCTGCCAAATCAAACGTACGAATCAGAGGATTCGCTGTGGCGACTCCCGAGTAAAAGGGAAAATGCTGAAAGGAAGACAGACATGTGAGTACACTCTTAGGTTCATCAGCATTAACACACTTCCAGCTAGTCTGAGGAAATGTGTGTTGATATGATAACACTCTGTGTGTGGGGGGAGGGGTGTCGTTTATGACTGTTTATAGAGTAAATGCATAGTAAATTCCTGACATATTTCAACAGCTCCACAGTTCAATCCTGTTCCGGTTGCAAAAAGAAATATTTGTGCATGAACAGTAATGCATGAAGCATGGTTATGTGATGTGCTTGAATTGATGGGAAAGTTCTTGACAGTCACATACATGAGTGTCCCACTTATTATTATTATTATTATTATTATTATTATTATTAATCTAAACTGCACACAATGTTTTCGTTAGTGAACTAAAGCAGAACTTAAGTATTATTAATTGTATATTTGTACATACAGAATTTCACAAACACAGCTGCAAAACATTTTATATGAAGTGACTCAGCATTGATGATATGGACTCTCTCTCTCTCTCTCTCTCTCTCTCTCTCTCTCTCTCTCACACCCACACACACACACACACACACACACACACGCGCGCACACACACCTAATCTCTGGCATCTTATTGGCTGACAGTTCTGACCAAACCTCTTGGGTTCTATCAAATCTCATATATTTTGCAGCGATATTGAATTTGTGGGGAGAGAGAAGCAAGAGAGAGAGAGCGAGAGAGAGAGAGAGAGAGAGAGAGAGAGAGAGAGAGAGAGAGAGAGAGAAAGAAACAGAAACAGAGAAACAGACCGAGAGACATGCAAGGTGAAACAAATGGTAGATGTATGGAGACAGGCTTATCTCTGATCCTGGATAAATCCTTATCTGAGCTGCGTGTGTGTGTGTGTGTGTGTGTGTGTGTGTGTGTGTGTGTGTGTGTGTGTGTGTGTGTGTGTGTGTGTGTGTGTGTTAAAGCTTTACTTCAATGCGGAGGAACAGAAACTGGAAGGCAGTGTTTAAACATCAGTGTGGAATTTCTTTATCATCATTATCATTATCATCATTAGCATCTTCAACATCATCATCACTAAACAGTAAGAATCTCAACCTCATTGATCCCCTTTTGACCTGCTTATGACCACTTCTGTCTTTCTCTCTCTGTAGCAGGTAATAGATGACTTTCAACATCAAAGGTCTAAATGTAAAGCCTGTAATTCAGCACTGAGCAGACGAGGTGTTTATGCAGGGTGTGTAGGACTAAGGTTAAGGTGTTATAAGTTGAATGCTTTAAGAATGGGACAGAAAGTATGATAAAAACTCACCTCTGTGTTTACTCTTCATGCCAGTGAAGTGGTTTAGCTTTCACTTGAATGTACACAGCATGTCAATGTCAGAGTGGCCATGTGTCCATTTAAATAAATAGCTAACACACATATGATATGCACAGAGACTCATAAAAACACACAATCACACACACACACACACACACACACACACACACACACACACACACACACACACACACACACACACGTGAACACAAAGTCACTGTAGTGTGATGAGTGTGTAAAATGTGATGAGCCCGCACTCTTTAGAATTACTTTGTGTGTCTGTTTGTGTGGGTGTGTGATTCACCACATTCATGAACAAATAATTAAAAAATGGAACATAAACAGCGCATCATATACAGGGATCTCTCACTTTCCACTGTTAAATAGGACCGAGATTTCCTTTTGGCTTTTTCACTTTATCAGGGGTCGCCACAGCGAATAATTCGCGCGTTTGATTTCGCATAGGTTTTTATGTCCGATGCCCTTCCGAACACAACCCTTTAGTCTTCTTCTTTTCCTTTCGGCTTTTCCCTTCAGGGGTCACCACAGCGAATCATCTCCCTCCATCTCACCCTATCCTCTGCATCTTCTTCTCTTACACCAACTACCTTCATGTCTTCCTTCACCACATCCATGAAACGTCTCTTTGGTCTTCTTCGACCAACAGTAGTTCAATTTCCACCAGCACCCTGTTGGTTAACAGCACTGATGGCGGTCGTTGTTAACCCGGGCCTCGACCGATCCGGTATGACATTCTTTCTTGTGATTCGTATATTTTATTTGGCATTTGTTTTATGCCGGATGCCCTTCCTGACACAACGCTCTGCATTTATCCGGGCTTGGGACTGGCGTGAGGGAGAGACACTGGTTTGTGCCCCCCCTCATAGCTGCATTTAACACAACCCTTTAGGAAAGGACAGAAACACGCTGATGGCTTTGCAGCTCCTCTTTACGAAAGTCAGCAATGGTTCTTTTACATGAACCTCTCACCATAGACAGCGAGAGACATAGCCGCCTTTGATAACCAATTTAGCAGCACGGGGGGATGGGGGGGCAGTGACAACCTTGTGGAGAGTGGGACTCAAACCCCCATCCTTAGAATTAGCGATCCAGGGCCCTATATCACTAGACCATCACTGCCCCACTATAATAATCATTCCAGTGGCACCGAGAGGGGGGACTTGCTGCTTGGGTAACAGCCTGTCCTCCATTACTCTCTATCCTTGCTCTGCGAACTGGAGAGTACCACCAGCTGGGATACCAGCCAGAGTGCAGCCATAGCCCTTCGGAACTGATGGAGGCCTACAAATATATAGATATATATACAGTAGGCCCTTGACTATTCATGGTTTTGCACTCACGGTTTGCATATTCGTGGATTGCCGAGCAACTGTCACGTGATTCAAATTCAGCCAATGGCTGTCCTCCTTCCTGCTGATTGGTTGAGATGATGTAACGCCCCCTTTTACTCATTCTCACACACTTTGTGCATGTGCTTTTTAAGTGTGTGTGTTTTTAATTACTGTTAAGCTCCATAATGCCACCCAAACGCTGCACACGTTCTCAGGCTTCTGGTAAGGTGCCAAAGCGCCAGAAAAAGGTATGAACTGCATGAAAAAGTAGAACTGCTTGATATGATTCAGGAAGGAAAATGTTTTGCTGCAGAAGTGCTCAGAAAGTGAATGTTGTATGAAACAAGGTCATCATCAGAATGGAACTTGTCTTAGTATTCTGGATACTTCTAGTTCGGGGTCGGCAACCTTTGCCATTCAAAGAGCCATTTGGACCCATTTTCCACATTAAAGAAAACACTGAAGCCACAAATCCTTTTTTGACATTTAAAATCAAATAACTGCATATAACGTTTTCCCGTTTTTCCTTCATATAAATATAAAACACCAACAATGTGTTGCATTGATTTAAATGACTGCAGGGACAATTAAATTACAATTCTGTTTGCAACAAAAACATTTAGATAAAAAAAAAAATCGCCAGCTTCACCGCCACCCTAATTAGGATTAAGCGGTTCAGAAAATGAATGAATGTGTTCGAGTCCTTCTTGTATTTTTATAAAGAAAAAGAATATCTGTCCCATGAAGCAAGGGACAGGCTGCAGCCAGATGTGTTAACGGGTTGGGTAGTCTACCTCACCCCTTTGTGGGATTTTATTATTTTTTTTATTCGTTATACTAATGTTGTTTTGTCATAGTTTTAATTTACAAAAACGACAGCAACACAGAAAAGTATATGAAGACATTTTAAGAAGGAGCCTGCTCAACATTCTTATTAATAATATTAATGCTTAATGCTGCACTGACCGACCCACATTCTCAGAGTGGAGACTGAACCACACCCAGTCTTTTATTTTGTCACTGGGAAGAGAGCTATTTGATTCGGAGATTGCTGTGTATAAACAAATCTCTCTGATGGTGACAGCACTACCATGATCACAAGAATTTGGAAATCCACCAACACAGCAGATCAAAAACACTGAGACTCTCAATGTAGGTGATAGGCATGTCCACAAAAACACGCACACAAAATTACTTCGCCCACACCGAATAAATATCCGTCTACACCCATGACTGTTAATTTTCATCTATATAGTTTTCAAACAGCATTATATATATATATATATATATATATATATATATATATATATATATATATATATATATAGAGAGAGAGAGAGAGAGGATTTTCTGAGTAGATCCTTCCGTAGGAGAGTGCTCAATACTTTTTGGTAGAGCAAATAACAAAAAACAAAAAAGGACAGGACAAAGACTTTCTATTGAAACTCCATTTATCACTACAGATCTGTTTCGAGGGGTGGTGAAACCATCCTCTCTCTTCAGGTATATATATTACATATATATTACATATATATTACATATACACATATATATATTCTTCTTCTTTTTTTCCTTTCGGCTGTTCCCTTCAGGGGTCGCACAGAAACATGATCTGCCTCCATCTCTCCCTATCCTCTGCATCTTCTACTCTTCTTCTCAACTTCTACTCAACGACCTTCATGTCCGCCTTCACCACATCCATAAATCTTCTCTTTGGTCTTCCTCTGGGCCTTCTGCCTGGTAGTTCCAACCTCAGCATCCTACTACCAATATACTCACTATCCCTCCTCTGTACATGTCCAAACCATCCCAATCTAGCCTCTCTGACTTTGTCTCCAAAACATCTAACATGTGCTGTCCCTCTGATGTACTCATTCCTGAGCCTATCCATCCTCATTACTCCCAAAGAGAACCTCAACATTGTCATCTCTGCTACTTCCAACTTTGACTCCTGTCTTTTCCCCAATGCCACTGTCTCTAAACCATACAACATCGCTGGCCTCATCATCGTCTTGTACACTTTTCCCTTCATTATTGCCAATACTTCTATCACACATCACACCAAACACTTTTCTCCATCCATTCCAACCTGCCTGCACACGCTTGTTCACCTCTTTTCCACACTCTCCATTGCTCTGGATTGTTGAGCCGAAGTACTTAAAATCCTCCAACTTCTTTATCTCTGCCCCCTGTGACCTCACCGTTCCTCTTGGGTCCTTCTCGTTCACACACATGTATTCTGTCTTACTGAGATGAACCTTCATTCCCCTCCTTTCCAGGGCATACCTCCACCTCTCTAGATTTTCCTCCACTTGTTCTCTGCTCTCACTACAGATCACGATGTCATCTGCAAACATCATAGTTCATGGAGATTCATGTGTAACCTCGTCTGTCAGCCTGTTCATCACCATCGCAAACAAGAAGGGGCTCAGAGCTGATCCTTGATGCAGTCCCACCTCCACCTTGAATTCATCGGTCACGCCGAGAGCACACCTCACCACTTCCGTACATGTCCTGCACCACTCTGACAGACTTCTCTGCCAATCCAGACTTCCTCATGCAATACCACAGTTCCTCTCTTGGCACCCTGTCATATGCTTTTTCTAGATCCCCAAAGGCACAATGCAGTTCCCTCTGACCTTCTTTGTAGTTCTCTGTTAACATCCTCAAAGCAAACACTGCGTCTGTGGTGCTCTTTCTTGGCATGAAACCAAACTGTTGCTCACAAATGCTGACCTCTGCCCTTAGTCTAGCTTCCACTATTCTTTCCCATAACTTCATTGTATGGCTCATCAACTTTATCCCTCTGTAGTTGCCGCAACTTTGCACGTCTCCCTTGTTCTTAAAAATGGGCACCAGCACACTTCTCCTCCATTCCTCCGGCATCTGCTCACTCTCTAAGACCTTGTTGAATGTTCTTGTCAGAAAATCTACTGCTACCTCTCCTTGACACGTCCATACCTCCACAGGTATATCATCAGGACCAACTGCCTTTCCATTTTTCATACTCTCAATGCCCTCCTCACTTCACCCTTACTAATCTTTGCTACTTCCTGCTCCTCAATGGTTACCTCTTCTACTCTTTTTTTTTCCTCATTTTCCTCATTCATAAGCTCTTCAAAGCACTCTTTCCATCTTCCCAGCAGACTTCTGTCATCAGGCAATACATTTCCCTCTCTGTCCTTTATCAATCTAACTTTTTGCACGTCCTTCCCATCTCTAGCTCTCTGCTGTGCCAACCTGTATAGATCATTTTCTCCCTCCTTACTGTCCAACCTATCATAGAAGTCATCATACGCCCTCTGTTTGGCCTTAGCCACTGCTACTTTTGCCTTATGCTGTGTCTCCCTGTACTCCTGTTTACTCTCATCGGTCCTCTCAATGTCCCACTTCTTCTTAGCTAAACTCTTCCTTTGTACACACTCCTGCACTTCCTCATTCCACCACCAAGTCTCCTTATCTACTTTCCTTCCAGAGGACACACCAAGTACTCTCCTACCTGTCTCCCTGATCACATTGGCTGTGGTTGCCCAGTCATCTGGAAGCACTTCCTGACCACCCAAATCCTGTTTCAACTCCTCCTTGAAGATAACACGACCCTCTTCCTTTTTCAACTTCCACCACTTTGTCTTCTGCTCTGCCTTTGCCTTCTTCACCTTCCTCACCATCAGCATCATCCTGCATACCACCATCCTATGCTGTTTGGAAACACTCTCACCCACTACTACTTTGCGGTCACTGATTTCCTTCAAATTACATCTCCTACACAAGATGTAGTCTAATTGTGTGCTCCTACCTCCGCTTTTAGAAGTCACCCTATGCTCCTGTTTCTTCTTGAATAAAGTATTTACCACAGCCATTTCCATCCTTTTTGTAAAATCAATCAACATCTGTCCTTCTGTGTTCCGGTCCTGGATACCAAACTTGCCCATCACTTCCTCGTCCCCTCTGTTGCCTGCAATATTTTTAATATTTCGGTCGAACACTTTTTCCCCCATCCCAGTACCACTGGCAGTCAACTGAGCCATGTTTTGTAATGTTTATGAAGATGAAAAAATGCAAGGTGCACATATGACTGATCCGTTCAGCTTCGTACTGAGTGACACTCGTTTGTAGTGGTTGATTACATAATAATCGCGAGACTTATCGATAACGAGATTTGTTGACAAAACTTTTATCAGTTTTTATCGATTTTATCAATTTTTTGTTGCAGCATTCGTTACTTCCCCTGTACCTGAAATCATTGATGACTACAGTGTGAGGTCAGTTCAGTACTGCATGAATGTTGGAAGTTTGTAGTATATTAATAATGTGATGCTGAAGCTCTTTTCCTTCTGAAGGGAACAGAGTCAGCAATAAAATGAACTCTTTTAAAATCATAAGAAGAGTCCTCATCACTCTGTTTGATGATGGATATTGAACTCCATTTAGTCATCAGTCCTTGTCTAATCACATCCTCTAGTTTGAATTTCTCTTCCAGAGACCACATGTCCTTCACAGAGACTGACACAAAAACTACACCTCTTTCACTGGGACAGACACAGGTACCTGACCTTCTTCACTACTTGACAATATGAGGGCTTGAATGAAGTATGTGAGTGGAGCAGTGTGGGATGTGTGGGAGCAAGATGTCAGAAATTTACCATGACGATAGGATACAGAGTAGCCTCTAGCCCAAACCCGAAATATAACCCTTGTGTGTCTTGTGCATCTTATTCATACATAAATAGTAAGTTTGTGACATCTCGCCCCACTCCATCCCCCGACACGCAGAAGTTTATATAAAAACACCCCCACCTGCTGGTTAGAAATGTATTTTCCTTTTAAATGTATTTGTACTCTAGTGATTATAATGTATGATTTAGCGGTGACAGTGACATAAATGACCTGTCCATATGCAGTATACAGGTGTGTGTGTGTGTGTGTGTGTGTGTGAGAGAGAGAGAGAGAGAATACAGGATGGTGAGTGATGGCTCTGAGCTGTACTCTCTCTCAAGTCCTGTAGTGCATCACCTCAATAAACATTTCCTAATGTGCAGCATCTATCAGAATCATTAACACAATCCCAAAGCTCTACCCTTCCTCCCTCACATTCTGCCAGAGGTACCATAACTTTAAGAACTACACTGCCGTCTATAATTATTTGCACCCTGCTTACAGTCTGTTTTTTAGCTTCTGATAGATTAAGTTTTTTCTAAATAATACAGGAACACAACGAAAAAGGGAAGAAAATCCAACCTTTAATTCAGGTGCATTTATTCACTGGGGGAGGGGATCCCACATAGAGAAATAATTCTTTCACATCAAATCATGTATGCCACAATTTGTAGCCCCTGATGTTAATGCGAGCGAACTGGGTTATAAAAGGCCAGCTGTGTCTCTCACTCCCAATTGTGAGAGGTTCATGTAAAAGAATCATTGCTGACTTTCATAAAGAGGAGCTGCAAAGCTATCAGTGTATTTCTGTCCCTTACTAAAGGGTTGTGTCAGGAAGGGCATCCCAGAAAAACCTATGCCAAATCAAACGTGCAAATCATTCACTGTGGCGACCACTGATAAAGGGAAAAAGCCGAAAGGAAATCTTAATCTCAGTTTTCTGTTTATTTTTAGCTTTCATGTAAGTAGTTTGGTTGATACCATAAAAGGAATAACACAACTACAAGTAAAACTCTTTTATTGTTCAGTTATTATTCATTTTTCCACCTCGATGGTAATAAGCACTTACCGTTCCACTCCGCTGGTAATCATTTCAATATGTCATGATGGGAGTGTTTGCATAGGACCCAAGGATGCAGGAGACTGAAGGAAGGTTCAACGATTTATTAAACGTTCAGAACTGGAAATCGCTAGAAAATGCAGAATGGTGGGAACTGGTCGTGCACGAAGCGCGGGCCAGGGATCAGAGAGAATGTCGAGGAACAGCGTCACTGGAATCAATCTTCTGACAGCAGTGGGAAGCATGTCGCTCCCATTTATAGCTGGCTGCCGCTGATTGCCAATTAGGACCAGGTGCGCTCCGCTCCGAAACTCCTCTACCGGCAACCACCACGCCCCTCGCCTGCACCTGCAATGAATTAAGGAAAGGTTAGTGTCTCCAGCCAGCACAGACCATGACAGTACCCCCCCCCCCCTTTAAGGGGTGCCACCTGGCGCCCGACCAGGCTTGTCCAGGAACTGGCAATAGAACTCCTCTAAGAGGTCAGGGTCCAGGATTAGGGAGCGGGAAATCCATGACCGCTCTTCGGGACCATACCCCTCCCAGTCCACTAAATACTGGAAGCCTCGGCCCCGCCTGCACACATCGAGGATCTTGTTGACTGTGTATGCGGGATGTCCGTGAATCAGTCGGGGAGGAGGGGATGGGGGGTCGGGGGGGGGGGGGGGGGGCTTTCTACCACTGGCTTGATGAGGAAGACATGAAACACTGGGTGCACCTTGAGTGAGGGTGGGAGTCTTAGTCGGACGGCACTGGGGTTTATGATTTTTTCAATCGCGTAGGGCCCAATGTATCAGGGAGATAGTTTCTTCGACTCAACTTGCAGGGGCAGGTCCCGGGATGAGAGCCACACTTTTTGTCCGATCTTGTAGGGAGGTGCCGGGGTTAGGTGGTGATCGGCCATCCTCTGGTTTCGGGCCGCTGTTCGCTCCAGGGCAGCCCGTGCTTCCTTCCAGACCCGATGTGCTCTGTGGAATTGTGCCTGGATAGATGGGACCTCCACCTCGACCTCCTGGCTGGGAAACAGGGGGGGCTGGAACCCATTGATCACCATGAATGAGGACACCCCGGTAGCGGTGCAGATCAGCGAATTGTGTGCATACTCTACCCATGGGAGGTGTGTGGCCCGGGAGGCGGGAAGCGATGCAGCGCAGGGAGGACCCGAGGCTTTGGTTCATGCGTTCCACCTGCCCGTTCGACTGGGGGTGGTAACCCAAGGTCAGACTGCAGGAGACTCCCAAGGTGTCGCAAAACGCCTTCCAGACTCTGTATGCAAATTGGGGGCCCCGGTCTGACACGATGTCCTGGGGAATGCCATGGAGGCAGAAGACGTGTTGGATCAGGAGACCTGCTGTTTCCATTGCCGAGGGGAGTTCGGGTAGGGCAACAAAATGGACCGTCTTGGAGAACCGGTCTACTACTGTCAGGATGACAGTGTTGCCCTCAGATGGCGGTAACCCGGTGATGAAATCCACCACTATGTGCGATCAGGGGCGATGGGGAACGGGTAAGGGTTGGAGGAGACCCGTGGGCACATGATGGGAGGACTTGCTTCAGGCACAGGTGACGCAAGCTCCCACAAACTCCCTAGTGTCGGCTGCCATCGTTGGCCACCAGAAGCGTTGACGGAGCAGGAAGAGAGTTTGGTGGGCTCCGGGTGGCAGGCTAACTTTGAGGCATGATCCCACTAGAGTGCTGAAGTTCTGGCTGGCGGGGGAATGTATAGTTGGCCTTGAGGGCACCCGACGGGCTCTGATTCCCCCTGATGAGCATCCCGAACTAGTTGCTCTACCTCCCATTGGGGGGCTCCGAGTATGCAGGAGGAGGGCAGGATGGTTTCTATGGTTGAGTCTTCACCCGAGGAGAACTGCCCAGAGAGCGCGTCTGGCTTAATGTTCCGGGAGCCTGGTCGGTAGGTCAGCATGAAGTTGAACCTCCCCAAGTAGAGTGACCAACGCGCCTGGCGGGAGTTCAACCTATTGGCCGTACGGAGGTAGGCCAGATTCTTATGGTCGGTCCAGAACACAAAAGGGTGAGCCACTCCCTCCAGCCAGTGCCTCCATTCCTGGAGTGCCAAGACTACTGCTCGCGATTCCCAACATCATAATTCCGTTCCGCTGGGTCAAGCGACAGGAGAAGAAGGCGCATGGGTGGAGCTTCTGGTCTGGGACCATTGGGAGAGGACCGCCCCCAGCCCTGAGTCCAAGGCATCGACTTCTACCACGAACTGCAGCGTGGGGTCCGGGTGGATCAGTACAGGGGCGTGGATGAATTTCGCCTTCAGCTTGTCGAACACCGCCTGGGCACTAGGAGACCACTGGAAAGGAGTGTTGGGTGATGTTAACTGTGTGAGAGGGGCTGCTAGGCAGCTGTAGTCCTGCACAAACCAGCGGTAGAAGTTCGCAAACCCCAGGAACCTCTGCAGCTGTTTCCGCGTCCCTGGAGTCGGCCACTCCGCCACTGCTTTCACTTTCGCCGGGTCAGGTCCTATCCACCCCTTCTCCATGATGAACCCCAGGAACGAGACTGAGGGAACATTGAACTCGCACTTTTCTGCCTTCATGAATAATCTGTTCTCCAGGAGCCTTTTCAGTACCATCCTCACGTGGCAGAGATATTCGTCTTGGTCCTTGGAGAAAATCAGAATGTCATCGAGGTAGACATATACAAAGTGGTTCAGCATGTCCCTAAGCACGTCATTGACCAGAGCTTGGAAGACTGCCGGGGCATTGGTTAGTCCAAACTAAGTGGGAGACATTTCTCAGGTCCAGCTTGGAAAAGACAGTGGCATCGTGGAGAGGGGTGAAGGCTGAATCGATTAGGGGGAGCAGGTATTTATTTTTCACGGTTATCTGGTTCAAACCTGTGTAGTCGATGCAGGGTCTCAGGGTCTTGTCCTTCATCTCGACAAAGAAGAAGCCGGCCCCAACTGGGGAGGATGAGGGCCAAATAAGCCCTGCAGCCAGCGACTCATTGTAAGCCTCCATGGCGTCTTTCGCCAGCTTAGAGAGGTTGTCGCTGGTAAAGGAGCGTAGCACCTGGGAGTAGGTTGATGGCGCAGTCATATGGTCGATGCGGGGGGTAAGGAGCGAGCCCGGTCCTTGCTGAAGACTTCTTGCAGATCGTGATATTCCTCGGGCATGCTGGCCAAGTCCAGATCCTCCAGGTCGACCGGGGTTCGTGATGCTTGGGGGGGGGGTGGCCGCCATCAGGCAGTGCTGCAGACAGTAGGCGCTCCAGCCACGTATGGTGAGAGTGCACCAGTCTATGTGGGGATTGTGGGTCTGCAACCAGGGCCATCCCAGCACTAGGAAAGAGAGAGAGGCAGGGAGAACAAATAGTTCCAGGTATTCTTGGTGATTACCGGATAATGTGAGCTTCACTGGCCTGGTCTTGTGCATGACACGGGCGATGCGTCGGCCATCTATAGCCACCACCTCTTTGGGGATATTGAGTTCCTCCACGGGGAGCGTGTGGAGCTCAACCATCTCCGGATCGATAAAGTTCATGTCAGCGCCTGAGTCAATGAATACCTCTACAGGATGAGAGTGTTCTGCAGAGTGTAGCGTACCTTAAACTTGTAGGCGCTTCCCTGGGTCGTGAAGGATCCTCGCGTTGCTGGCAGGCTCTGCCGCGCGGGGCACTGGGCAAGGTAATGGCCCTTACCAGCGCAGTAGATGCAGAGGTCGTCGTCCACCCGCTGTTGCCTCTCTTTGGCCATCATTTGGGTGCGGTTCACCTGCAAGGGCTCTGGGTCATCATTATCCCTCAGAGGAGGAAGTGGCGAGTGCATTCGAGGTGGGGTCCACTTCCGGGATCTATCCCTCTCCCTCAGCCGGTTGTCCAATCTCGTGGACAAGGCGATTAATCCCTCCAGTGTGGTCGTCTCGTCTCGGGCCGCAAGCTCATCTTTCAACTTGCAGGAAGGCCCCCCGAAGCGCGGGGTCATTCCAGCTGCTCTCGATGGTGAGAATCCGCAATCAGATGGCGTATTCTGACACCGACTGTGCGCCTTGCCGGATACGGAGGAGCTGGGAGCTCGCCTCCTCACCTTTCACCGGATGATCAAACACCTTCTTCATTTCTTGCATGAACCATTCGGCCTGGGAGCATAAGTCCAGGGTGTAGGTAGTGACTGTCAGTGCCCAGGATGAGGCTTGCTACGTAAGTAAGCTCATGATGAAAGCGGTTCTTGCTTGATCTGTGGCGTATGTGAGTGGCTGCTGGCTGAAAACAAGTGGAGGAACTGTGCACAGGAGCTGATCGCACCCGAATACCTGTCTGGCGTGAGGATGACTGGTTCTCGGTGCACGGGGAGTACCGCTGGTGCTGCTGCCGAAACGGAGGGTGAAGGGTCGTGGCAGCAAGATGAGCGGTGACAGCGTCCATCCTTCCACCGAGCTGCGCCAACCTGGTGGTGATGTGCTGGAGGGTATCCACCATTTGGTGCAGAGTGGAGTCGTGTCGTCCCAACAGGGCTCCCTGGTCGGACAAGGCTTGCCCTCCGGTCCTGAGCGGTCCTGAGCGGTCTCCGCTGGGTCCATGTTCAGGTCAGAAGATTCTGTTGTGATGGGAGTGTTTGTGTAGGACCCAAGGATGCAGGAGACCGAAGGAAGGTTCAACGATATATTAAACATTCAGAACTGTAAATCGCTAGAAAACACAGAATGGCGGGAACTGGTCGTGCACAAAGCAGGAGCCAGAGATCAGAGAGAACGTCGAGGAACAGAGTCACTGGAATCAATCTTTTGACAGCGGAGGGAAGCATGCGCTCCCATTTATAGCTGGCTGCCGCTGCTTGCCGATTAGGACCAGGTGCACTCCGCTCAGAAACTCCTCTACCGGCGACCGCCACGCCCCTCGCCCACACCTGCAATGAACTGAGAAAAGGTTAGTGTCTCCATGCACTCCATGCACAGCACAGACCATGACACAATATGCGCCCACTTCTTCTTCTTCTTTTACTTTCGGCTGCTCCCTTCAGGGGTCGCCACAGCAAATCATCCGCCTCCACCTCACCCTGTCCTCCGCATCTTCTTTTCTGACTCCAACGACCTTCATGTCTTCCTTCACCACATCCATAAATCTCTTCTTCGGTCTTCCTCGAGGCCTTCTGCCTGGTAGTTCCAACCTCAGCATCCTACTGCCAATATACTCACTATCCCTCCTCTGTACATGTCCAAACCATCTCAATCTAGCCTCTCTGACTTTGTCTCCAAAACATCTTACGTGGGCTGTCCCTCTGATATACTCATTTCTGATCCTATCCATCCTCGTTACTCCGAGGGAGAACCTCAACATTTTCATCTCCGCTACCTCCAGCTCTGCCTCCTGCCTTTTCCTCAGCGCCACTGTTTCTAAGCCATACAACATCGCTGGCCTCACCACCATCTTGTACACTTTTCCCTTCATTCTTGCTGACACTCTCCTATCGCACATCACACCGGATACTTTTCTCCAACCATTCCAGCCTGCCTGCACACGCTTCTTCACCTCTTTTCCACACTCTCCATTGCTCTGGATTGTTGAGCCTAAGTACTTAAAATCCTCCACCTTCGTTATCTCTGCTCCCTGTAACATCACCGTTCCTCCTGGGTCCTTCTCATTCACACACATGTATTCTGATTTTCTGAGGCTAACCTTCATTCCTCTCCTTTCCAGGGCATACCTCCACCTCTCTAGATTTTCCTGCACTTGTTCTCTGCTCTCACTACAGATCACGATGTCATCTGCAAACATCATAGTCCATGGAGATTCTTGTCTCACCTCGTCTGTCAGCCTGTCCATCACCATAGCAAACAAGAAGGGGCTCAGAGCTGACCCTTGATGCAGTCCCACCTCAACCTTGAATTAAGTCGGTCACACCGACAGCACACCTCACCACTGTCTTACATCTCTCATACATGTCCTGCACCACTCTAACATACTTCTCTGCCACTCCAGACTTCCTCATGCAATACCACAGTTCTTCTCTTGGCACCCTGTCATATGCTTTTTCCAGATCCACAAAGGCACAATGTAGCTCCCTCTGACCTTCTCTGTACTTCTCTATTAACATCCTCAAGGCAAACATTGCATCTGTGGTGCTCTTTCTTGGCATGAAACCAAACTGTTGTTCACAAATGCTGACCTCTGCCCTTAGTCTAGCTTCCACTATTCTTTCCCATAACTTCATCGTATGGCTCATCAACTTTATCCCTCTGTAGTTGTTGCAACTCTGCACGCCTCCCTTGTTCTTAAAAATGGGCACCAGCACACTTCTCCTCCACTCCTCCGGCATCTGCTCACTCTCTAGTACCGTGTTGAATGTTCTTGTCAGAAAATCTACTGCTACCTCTCCTAGACACTTCCATACCTCCACAGGTATATCATCAGGACCAACTGCCTTTCCATTCTTCATCCTCTTCAATGCCCTTCTCACTTCACCCTTACTGATCTTTGCTACATCCTGCTCCTCAATGGTTACCTCTTCTACTCTTTTTCTCTCTCATTTTCCTCCTCCATCAGCTCTTCAAACTCCTCTTTCCATCTTCCCAGCACACTTCTGTCATTAGTCAATAGAGTTCCCTCTCTGTCCTTTATCAATCTAACTTGCTGCACGTCCTTCCCATCTCTATTTCTCTGCTGTGCCAACCTGTATAGATCATTTTCTCCTCTTTACTATCCAACCTATCATACAAGTCATCATATGCCCTCTGTTTGGCCTTAGCCACTGCTACTTTCGCCTTATGCTGTGTCTCCCTGTACTCCTGTTTACTCTCTTCGGTCCTCTCAATGTCCCACTTCTTCTTGGCTAACCTCTTCCTTTGTACACACTCCTGCACTTCCTCATTCCACCACCAAGTCTCCTTATCTACTTTCTTTCCAGAGGACACACCAAGTACTCTCCTACCTGTGTCCCTGATCACATTTGCTGTGGTTGTCCAGTCATTTGGAAGCCCTTCCTGGCCACCCAAAGCCTGTTTCAACTCCTCCTTGAAGACAACACGACACTCTTCCTTTTCAGCTTCCACCACTTTGTCTTCTGCTCTGCCTTTGCCTTTTTCACCTTTCTCACCATCAGAGTCATCCTGCACACCACCATCCTATGCTGTTTGGCAACGCTCTCACCCACGATGACTTTGCAGTCACTGACTTCCTTCAAATTACATCGCCTACACAAGATGTAGTCTACCTGTGTGCCTACCTCCGCTTTCATAAGCCACCCTATGCTCCTGTTTCTTCTCAAAGAAAGTCTTCACCCCAGCCATTTCCATCCTTTTTGCAAAATCTATCAACATCTGTCCTTCATGCGTTCCTGTCCTGGATACCAAACCTGCCCATCACTTCCTCGTCCCTCTGTTGCCTGCCCCAACATGTCCATTGAAGTCTGCACCTATGACCACTCTTTCACCTCTGGGGGTACTCTGCATCACTTCATCTAAGTCACTCCAGAATCTCTCCTTCTCTTCTAGCTCACATCCTGCCTGTGGGGCATAAGCACTAACAACATTGAGCATTACACCTTCAATTTCTAACTTGAGATTCATCACTCTGTCTGACACTCTTTTCACTTTTAGAACATTCCTGACAAACTCCTCCTTCAAGATGACTCCGACTCCATTTCTCTTCCCATCCACACCGTGATAAAATAGCTTAAACCCTGCTCCTAAGCTTTTAGCTTTGCTACCTTTCCACCTGGTCTCCTGAACACACAGTATGTCCACCTTCCTCCTCTGCATCATGTCAACCAGCTCTCTACCTTTTCTGTGCATAGTTCCAACATTCAAAGTCCCCACTCTCAGTCCTAGACTCATGCCTTTCCTCTTCTCTCTCTGCCTACGGACACGCCTCCCACCTCTCCTTCTTCGACGTCTTCGACCAACAGTAGTCCAATTTCCATCAGCACCCTGTTGATTGACAGCACTGATGGCGGTCGTTGTTAACCCGGGCCTCGACCGATCCGGTATGGAGGTAATACTTTTGATTTGCATTTTAAGTAATTGGCATTGGTTTTACATCGGATGCCCTTCCTGACACAACCCTCTGCATTTCTCCGGGCTTGGGACCGGCATGAGGGGGAGAGACACTGGTTAGTGCCCCCCCACCTCATGGCTGCATTACAATATGCGCCCACATACTTCAATTTTTAAAGTGCCCTGGGCACTTATCACATTAAATATGGTAGTTCTCTTACCATTCTCCTCACTGTGTGTGGTGGTAAAATAACCTTTCATCCTTGTCCAAGCTTGTTTCCCACTGTTCCAATTGTTTTATGTTTCTTAATGATTCCTCTGAAGGTAGCTATGGGGTATGTGCAGATGAGGGGCAATTTTCTTGCAGCCTTTGCCTGACTTGTGAAGGTCGACATACATCTGCCTTACTTGAATGGTGAATTCCTTTGTGTTTCCCATGTTGAAGAGTGGATAAGAGAAATGGCTTCTGTCACGTCATATTTATACCCCAGGGAAACAGGAAGTGATGAATTACTAATTAAATGTTCCTAAATACAGTCGGCCCTCTACTTACGAAATTAATCCGTTCCAGTGCCTTTTTCGTAACTTGGAGTTTTCGTAAGTAGAGGTGCATTTTACATGTAAAACACGTGATTCGTTCCAAGGCACCCAAGACTACCCCATAAACCCTTTAAAAATTAGAAAAGTATACCAATTTTGTACAAAATATGTATGAAATATGTGTTAAAAGTAAAAGAAAATTATTTACCTTTTTAAAAATATCTCGAACCACCCATGCGATGCTTTAAAGTTTGGGTGTTGCTGGTCTGAAGAACCCTCATCCCCACCCCACCCTCCTTCATGAGGTTCTGAAATATGGCGGTTGCTTTTTCCGAAATAATCGCCTCCATCACTGTATCTCTGCTTTTAATGCCTCCTTCTGCTTCAATATCGTTCCAAAATAATTGCCTCCATCACTATATCTCCGCTTTTAAGGTCTCCTTCTGCTTCAATATTGTCCCGATTGTAGAGGGGTTTTGGCCATACTCCTTTGTGATTTCGCTCAACCGCATCCCACTTTCGAAATTTTTTATTATCTCTTGCTTCACTTTGCTTGATAACGGAGCACGCTTCTTCTTTTTGGTGTCACCGGGAATCACTTTCTTGGGGTCCATAATGGATAACGAAATATAACGCTGCAATGATCACTCTCAAAAAATCTCACGCGCCAAAAGTCCTGTCCAACTCTCCTTCATGCGTTTGACAAATAGGAAGTATGGGTAGAGAAAGGATGGGTACAGTTCAGCTTCCTCCTGGCCAATGGGAAGCCAGCGGGGCGGGATGTTGGGAGACAGCCAATGAGAGAGCAACTCGCACATTGTTTGGATGTTTGAATGGCACGTTTGAATTTTTTAATGGTGCGTTTCAATTTTTGAGTGGCGCGTTTGGCGCTTTTCGCAAGAAGAGGTTGTTTCGTATACAGTAGACGAAAATTTAGGAAAATGTTTTTCGTAATCTGGATTTTTCGTATTCAGAGGTTTTTGTAAGTAGAGGGCCGACTGTACTCTGATCAACTTTGTAAACTACAGTAGAAATGACAGCAATACTTCAATTACATTTATTTTTGAGGAATTGTTGTGGATGCCAATAAATGTGGAACAGGTGATTTTATGAAATAATTATTTCTTAGATAGAGATTTTTTTTCCCTGCTTAAAATCCACTTTAATTGAAAGTTACATTTTCTTAGAATTTTCATTATGCGTGTAGCTTCTGCAATAAAAATTACAGTGTATATATATATATATATATATATATATATATATATATATATATATATATATATATGTATATATATCAATCAACAGGGTGCTGATGGAAATTGGACTACTGTTGGTCGAAGACGTCGAAGAAGGAGAGGCGGGAGGCGTGTCCGTAGGCAGAGAGAGAGAAGAGGAAAGACATGAGTCTAGGACTGAGAGTAGGGACTTTGAATGTTGGAACTATGCAAAGAAAAGGTAGAGAGCTGGCCGACATGATGCAGAGGAGGAAGGTGGACATACTGTTTGTTCAGGAGACCAGGTGGAAAGGTAGAAAAGCTGAAAGCTTAGGAGCAGGGTTTAAGCTGTTTTATCATGGTGTGGATGGGAAGAGAAATGGAGTAGGAGTCATCTTGAAGGAGGGGTTTGGATGTGATGTGAGCTAAAAGAGAAGGAGAGATTCTGGAGTGACTTAGATGAAGTAATGCAGAGTACCCCCAGAGGTGAAAGAGTGGTCATTGGTGCAGGCAATAGAGGGGGACGAGGAAGTGATGGGCAGGTTTGGTATCCAGGACAGGAACACAGAAGGACTGATGTTGAGCGATTTTGCAAAAAGCATAGAAATGGCTGTGGTAAATACTTTCTTCCAGAAGAAACAGGAGCATAGGGTGACTTATAAAAGCGGAGGTAGGAGAACACAGGTAGACTACATCTTGTGTAGGCGATGTAATTTGAAGGAAGTCAGTGATTGCAAAGTAGTAGTGGGTGAGAGTGTTGCCAAACAGCATAGGATGGTGGTGTGCAGGATGACGCTGATGGTGAGGAAGGTGAAGAAGGCAAAGGCAGAGCAGACGACAAAGTGGTGGAAGCTGAAAAAAGAAGAGTGTCATGTTGTCTTCAAAGAGGAGTTGAAACAGGCTTTGGGTGGCCAGGAAGTGCTTCCAAATGACTGGACCACCACAGCAAATGTGATCAGGGACACAGGTAGGAGAGTACTTGGTGTGTCCTCTGGAAGGAAAGTAGATAAGGAGACTTGGTGGTGGAATGAGGAAGTGCAGGAGTGCACTGGGGGCACCAGTCCGAATGACGTCCTGGGGATTCCATGGAAGTGGAACATGTGTTGGACCAGGGGGCAAGCTGTTTCCATTGCCAAGGGGAGTTTGAGTCAGGCGACGAAGTGGACGGCCTTAGAGAAACGGTCTACTACCGTCAGGATGATCGTGTTGCCCTCAGACAGAGGTAGCCCTGTGGCAAAGTCCATCGCAATGTGCGACCAGGGGCAATGAGGAATGAAGAAGGGTTGGAGGAAGCCTGAGGGTGTACGATGGGATGACTTGCTTTGGGCACAGGTCATCAGAAAAATTGTTGGAGGAGAAAGAGAGTTCTATGGGCTATGGGGTGGCAGGCCAAATTAGCCGAGTGAGCCCACTGGAGCACTGGGGTTCTGGCTGGTGGGGGAACATATAACCGACCTTGGGGGGACCCGACGAGCTCTGATTCTCCTTGCTGGGTGTTCTGAACTAGGTGTTCAACCTCCCATCAACCGGCTCCAAGTATGCAAGAGGCGGGCAGGATGGTCTCCATGGTGGTGTCTTCCCCAGGGAGAATTGCCTGGAGAGAGCATTGGCTTAGTGTTCCGGGAGCCAGGGCGGTACATCAGAGTAAAGTTGAATCTTTCCAGGTAGAGGCACGGACCATTGTGCCTGACGAGAGTTCAACCTCTTGGCCATACGGAGATAAGGCAGGCTCTTGTGGACTATGTAGACGATTCCAGCCAGTGCCGCCACTCTTGGCGTGCCAAGACCGCCACTCTTGGCGTGCCAAGACCACCACCAGCAGCTCATGGTTGCCAGCGTCATAGTTTCGTTCCGCCGGGGACAAGTGATGGGAGAAGAAGGCGCACGGGTGTAATTTTTGATATGTTGATAACCGCTGGGAGAGTACCGCCCCCACCCCCGAGTCTGAGGCGTCCACCTCCACCACAAACTGCAGCAAGGGGTCCGGATGGATCAGTACTGGTGCATTGATGAATTTTGCCTTCAGTCTGTCAAACGCCACCTGCGCACTAGGGAGCCACTTGAAAGGTGTTTTGGGCAATGTCAGCTGTGTGAGGGTGGCTGCTAGACAGCTCTAGTCCCGCAAAAACCGTCAATAAAAGTTCGCGAACCCCAGGAACCTCTGCAGCTGTTTCCGCGTCCCCAGAGCTGGCCACTCCGCCACTGCCTTCAGCTTCGCCAGATCGGGTCTAATCCTCCCCTTCTCCTCGATGTACCCTAGGAACGAAACTGAGAGACATGGAACTCGCACTTCTCACTTTGACAAATAATTGATTCTCTAGGAGCCTCATTAAAACCATTCTCACGTGACGAAGATGCTCGTCATGGTCATTAGAAAAGATCAGGATGTCGTCCAGGTAAACAAACACAAAGCAGTTCAACATGTCTCTGAGCACGTCATTGACCAGGGCTTGGAAACCCGCCAAGGCGTTGGTTAGACCTAACAGCATGACCAGATACTCAAAATGACCCAGAGGCGTATTAAAAGCCGTCTTTCATTCGTCCCACTCCTGAATCCGGACTAAGTTGTAGGCCTTTCTGAGGTCCAGCTTAGAAAAAACGCCTGCGTTGTGGAGAGGGGGGAAGGCCGAGTCTATGAGAGGGAGGGGGTTCTTATTCTTTACGGTGATGCTGGTCAGGCCTGTGTAATGAATGCAGAGTCTCAGGGTTTTGTTCTGTTTCTCTACAAAGAAAAACCCAGCATCGACCGGGGACGATGAGGGCCAGATGAGACCTGCAGTCAGCAACTCGTTTATATAAGTTTCCATTGCTTTCTTCTCCGGCTTCGAAGGTTATAGAGTCACTGAGAAGGGAGCATGGAACCTGGGAGTAACTCGATGGCACAGTCGTATGGTCAATGAGGTGATAGTGAATGAGCCCGGTACTTATTGAACACCTCTTTCAGATCATGGTATTCCCTCAGGATGCCAGCCAAGTCCATATGTCCCAGCTCGACCGGGGTTTGTGAAACTTGGGGGGGGGGGTACGGCCACCAGTAGGCAGTGCTGGAGGAAGTAATCACTCCAGCTGCGTGTGGTGAGGGTGCGCCAGTCAATGTGGGGATTGTGGGTCTGCAGCCACGGCCACCCCACCACCAGAGGAGAGAGAGGGGCGGAGAGAACAAACAGCTCCAAACACTCATGGTGATTTACCGGACAGACTGAGCATGACAGGCTTTGTTTTGTGAGTGACACGAGCTGTGAGTCAGCCGTAAATGGCTACTATCTCCTTGGGGGTTTTCAGTTTGTATACGGGTAGGTTGTGCAGCTCAACCATCCCCAAATCAATGAAATTAGCGTCGGCACCTGTGTCGATGAATATGTCGACTGAGTTGGTATGTTGTGTGGAGAGCAGCGTACCTTGAACCTGCAGGCACTTCATGGAGGGTTCTCTCATAGCTGCTCCTCTCCTAGCTGTCGGACCCTGCCGCGCTGGGCAATGAGCGAGGTAATGCCCCTTTTCCAAGCAGTAAATGCAAAGACCGTTGGTCAGTCTCCGATGCCTTTCCTCTGCCATCAGCCTGGTGCGGCCCAGTTGCATGGGCTTGTGAGAGTCATCCTCCCTCGGAGGGGGGAATTGTGAGGAGGCTTGAGGAGAGGCAGCATTGGGTCTCATGGAGGTGCTCGGGGACGGGTAGACAAGGCTACTCCGCTCTTCCCAGGATCTGTCTCTCTCTCTTAGCAGGTTGTCCAGCCACATAGTCAAGGAGATGAGATCTTCTAGCGTCACTGTCTCATCTCGTGCACGAGCTCGTCCTTCAGTCTCTCATTCAGCCCCTGCAGGAACGCCCCCCGGAGCGCGGGATCATTCCAGCCGCTTTCTAAAGTGAGGATCCGGAATCTGATCACATATTCAGACACTGATTGCGAGCCTTGATGGAGCCACAGCAGCTGACTGCTTGTCTCCTCCCCTTTCACCAGATGATCGAAGATTCTCTTCATCTCCAACACGAACCAATCGAAGTGCATGTATAACTCCGGTGTATGGGTGGTGACCGCCAGCGCCCAGAACAAGGCTTGATCAGTGAGTAGGCTCATCACAAACGTGGTCTTGGCTTGGTCGGTGGTGTATGTGAACGGCTGCTAGCTGAAGACTAGTGAACACTGATGGAGGAACCGTGCACATGAGCCAATCGTGCCAGAGTACCTGGCTGGCGTGAGGATGAGCGGCTCTCGGTGCATGGAGAGTAGGACTGGCGTAGCTGCCGGTGCGGAAAGTGAAGGGTGAGTTGGTGGGGTCGTGGCGGTGAGTTGGGTGACGATGACGTCCATCCTTCTGCCGAGCTGCACCATGCTGGTGGTTATTCTTTAGAGGCTGTCCACAATTTGGTGCAGGGTGGATTCATGTTGTCCCGACAGGATTCCCTGGTGGGATAATAACTGCTGGAGTTGGGCGGTCTCTGCTGGGTCCATGTTTTAGGCCAGAAGATTCTGTGACACCAGGAGCATTTCAGTCAGACCCAAAGCTGCAGGAGACCAGGTGCAATGATACAGTGACTTTTATTGAACACAGGGGAAGCACTGGAGTACAGGAAATCGTGATCACCATAGCGGAGAGGGGGAAACACGAAAACCAAAGTCACTAGGAGAAATATCAATGCAGGAACTCGTTGAGCACGGAGCTGAGAACCAGGAGCCAGAGAGATTACGGGGAGACAGAATCACATGGAGGGAATATTAATAGCCCGTTGATGGCTGAGTGGAATCAGGTGCGCTCTCGGAATTCTGCCTGCATGTGACATCCATGCCCCTCGCCAGAGCCTGCAGTGCATAGGGAGAGAGAGAGAGTGAGTTAAAAGCCACCAAATAACACAGATCATAACAAAACAAATGGTCACAAATATCTTCCATTGTGCAAATGATACTATTTGTGTGGAGGAAGTGCCATCGTTCTGTGAACAGTTGACCTAGAGCAATGTCAATATAATAGTTCCTAACCAAGGAAAAATAAACCAATAAATATAAAGTAAAATTAAGAGTTTTTAAATCAAATTAACGGTGGCACAGTTGCATAGTGGTTAACGGATTTGCCTCACAACAATAGCATCCTGGGTTTGAGTCCTGGGCTTTGGTGTTTCTGTGTGGAGTTTGATAGCTGTTCAGGGCACACCCCACCTTCAACCAGTGTCAGCTGAACCAGGCTCCAGCCTGTCTGTGACACTAATAAAATTCACCAAATGAGTCAGTGGGCTTTGGTGTTTCTGTGTGGAGTTTGATAGCTGTTCAGGGTACACCCCACCTTCAACCAGTGTCAGCTGAATCAGGCTCCAGCCTGTCTGTGACACCAATAAAATTCACCAAATGACCAGTGCAGCTAACTGGGTTATCAAAGGCAGGCCATGTCTCTCACTGTCTATGGTGAGAGGCATGTAAAAGAACCATTGCTGACTTTAGTAAAGAGTAGGCTGCAAAGTCGTCAGCGTGTTTCTGTCCCTTGCTAAAAAGGGTTGAGACAGGAAGGGCATCCGATGTAAAAATCTCTGCCAAATCATACATGCGAATCAGATGATTTGCTGTAGCGACTCCCGAGTAAAAGGGAAAAAGCAGAAAGGAAGACAGACAGACAGTCTTCTACAAACACCATGTCTCTTCACAGCTTCATTATGTATCGGCACATCATTACAATGTCTCAACATATCCACCCCATGTCCCCTACATCATCACCATCACCATCATCATCATCTCATCATTTTCCACTTCTTCTGGGGTCACGTTGCAGGAGCAGCAACCTAAGCAATGAGGTCCAGAAGTCTCTTTCCCCAGCCACTTCCTCTAGCTTTTCTGGGTGGACACTGAGGTGTTCCAACAAGCTGAGAGACAGTCCCTCCAGCATGTTCTAGGTCAACCCCAGTGTCTCTTCCCAGTTGGACATGCCTGAAACACCACACCAGGGAGGTGTTTGGGAGGCATTCTGACCAGATGCCCGAGCCACCTCAACTGGCTCCTCTCAATGCGGAGGAGCAACGGTTCTACTCCTAGCTCTCCCTGGTTGGTTGAGCTTCTCACCTTCTCTCTAAGGGAGAGCCCCGCCACCCAGCAAAGGAAGCTCATTTCAGCCGTTTGTTTCCACGATCTTGTTCTTTTGGTCACTCCCCAAAGCTTGTAACCATAGGTCAGGGTTGGAACGTAGATCGTCTAGTAAATTGAGAGCTTTGCCTTGAGGCTCAGCCCCCTCCACTACAAAGGACCAGTAACAGCTCCGTTTTACAGCAGAGGCTGCAGCCATCCGTCTGTTGTCCTTCCCTCACTCGTGAACAAGACCCCAAGATATTTGAACTCCTTCACTTGGGGTAGGACCTCATTCCCAACCCGGAAGGTGCATTTCACCCTTGTCCGACTGAGAATCAAGTGCCAAGGCCATCAATGCTGGAGTCCCTTCCAAAGGAGGGCACTGAAGATCATCAATATTCTAAATACAACCACTGGAGCAAAGGACAACTGTTGGAGCCCCTTACCCTACTCCATCGTATCTATCACAAAGAGGCTCCAGAATTGATAAATAGCCAACTCCCAGAGCCTTACAAAGTTCGAAGAACAACACGCCTGTCTAAATCCCTCAATTCAGCTGCCCTTGAACAACTCAAATCAAATACAACAAGCCCCAAGAGATCATTCCTTCCATCCACAGTACAATTGTGGAACACCCTACCCCAATATATAGTGAATACCAAAGATAGAAAGAAATTCAAGAATGAAGTCAATGCCCACCTCAGTGCTTTTCGTCAGCGCTCAATCAGTCACTAACAGTCCAACTGCGAATGCTGAGGTATGGGATCTACTGTAAAATTAAATAAATAAAAAAGATGATTTGCACTCTACTGTGAATCGCTCCAATGAGAGCTGGAGGTCCCAGCTTAATGAAGCCAAAAGGACAACGTCATGTGCAAAAGCAGAGATGAGATCCAATGGCCACCAAACCAGAGCCCCTCAATGCCTAGGCTGCACCTAAAAATTCTATGCATAAAAATTATGAACATAATTGGTGACAAAGGACAGCCTTGGCAGACTCCAACCCTCACCAGAAACAGATTTGACCTTTTGTTACCAATACGGACCAAACTCTGGCTTCGCTAATACAGTGATCGAATGGCCGACAGCTTCAGGTCCTGAACACCGTACTCCCAGAGCATGCCCCACGACCTGCCGGTACTGTCTGCTACCTCGGGAGTCCCACAGGCCAATAAGACCTGGTAGGCCTCCTTTTTCAGCTGGATGGCCCCCATCACCACAGGTGTCCACCACTGGGTTCGGGGATTACTGCTACGACAAGCAGTGTCAAGACCATGAAACACACAAATTTTAAAAAGTTGGGACATTCTTTAAATTTTTGTCCCCTACATATCCTCATTTTATTCCTTACACATCATCACAATGTCCCCTATACATCCTCATTATGTTCCCTACACATCTTTTCTATATTGCCTGTAAATTCTTAATATGTACCGACACATCCTTACCAGTGTTCCCTACACATCCTCACCATGTCCACTACACATTCTCACCATTCCCTACACATTCACCCCACATTCCATACTTACTTGAAAGCGTACTTGTTTAGCGGAGCATTTAATATATTAATGTTAATATTAATTTAAAATTGGTAAAGGAGTAGATCTAGGGGTTTCAGGCATAGAGAATTCTGGTAAACTGTGATGTTGGGATGCTGTCGCTCCCTCACTCTACAAGCTTACCCAGATCTGTTTGACAGCGTGGTGGCTGATTATCCAACGTCACAGGAGCTCTCATGTCTGCCTTCCTTCTAGTTCTCTCAATTAATTATGCTACCATAGCCAGTAATGCTGGAGTCCATCGGGCAGTGGTGGTCTAGTGGATAGGGCGCAGGATCGCTGATCCTAAGGTTGGGGGTTCGAGTCCCCACAGGGTTGTCACTATCCCCCCAGTGCAGCTAACTGGGTTATCAAAGGTGGGCCATGTCTCTCAATGTCTATGGTGAGAGGCATGTAAAAGAACCATTGCTGACTTTCGTAAAGAGTAGGCTGCAAAGCCGTCAGCGTGTTTCTGTCCCTTGATAAAGGGTTGTGACAGGAAGGGCATCCGACGTAAAAACCTCTGCCAAATCAAATGTGCGAATCAGATGATTCACTGTGGCGACTCTCGAGAAAGGGAAAAAGCCAAAAGGAAAAGAAAGCCAGTAATGCTGGAGTCCCTGCTTGCACTCAGTAATAATAAATTATTCTATTTTCTATTTCTATTACACTTCATGAGTATACTTAACAATCTCTCTCTCTCTCTCTCTCTCTCTCTCTCTCTCTCTCTCTCTCTCTTTCTCTCTCTCTCTCTCTGTTTTTTATATTCAGGTACACATGCTTCTTCTGGGATGCTGGTGATCCTGATCCTTCTGCTTCCTGAGTCCTGTGATCTGTCCTGGTGTGCTGATACTGACTGGAGTCCTCATCTTGGAAGCCCCTCTTTTCTGCTGATGAAGATCTAAATGGACCCAAATGTGCACTAACAGACTGTGAAGATGATTTTTTTTTTTTTTTTTTTTTTTTTCCCCCCAAGATGGCGGCGGGTGACCTGCAGCCAGTTACAGGAGCTCTTCAGTTTATTTTCCTTTTTTTTCTTTTTTCTATTGTATATAGGCGTGTTTCTTTATCTTTTTTCAAATTTTCTTTTTCTTTCTTCAATACTGCATCTGGGAAACCCACTTTTATGATGCTTTTGTTTTTCTGTGCACTTTTACTCTCACTTTTTGCATCGGCGTCAGGAAACTCATTCACCGACGGCTCTGAGCAACGCAGGTCTTACACACGTGAGACCCTCCTCGGCCTGCGCGCCCCCGCCCTCCTTCATGCGGAAAAGCCCGTTGTTCCTGTGGAAATACGGAGGAAAAGGAGAGGCTGCAGAGGGGGATGAAAGACGCGGAGGACATGTGTTCCCTCTGTCATCATGGGAAATGTCCACGCGATCGCCAACAAGACGGAGGAGCTGGCAGCGCTGACCCGGCAGCAGAGGCAGTACCGGGGCTGCAGCCTCATGTGTTTCTCAGAGACGTGGCTGAATGAACTCACACCGGACTCTGTGGTTTCTCTGAACGGATTTACACTCGTGCGTGCAGATCGGAGTGCAACGGAGAGCGGTAAGAAGAAAGGAGGCGGCGTGGCAGTCTATGTGAATGAACGATGGTGCCACCCGGCCAACGTGCACGTGAAGGAGCAGCAATGCACGCGGGACCTGGAACTGCTTGCGGTGAGCGCGCGGCCATATTATCTACCGAGGGAGTTTTCACACGTGATTGTGTTTTGCGTGTACATTCCGCCCTCGGCTGATGCGGCAGCCGCATGTGAGCGTCTACACAGCGCCGTTAATCAGACTCAGACTCGTCACCCCCCGCGCCATGATTCTGATCAGCGGGGACTTTAACCACGCCCCTCTCTCCGCCTCTCTTCCGACGTTCACGCAATACGTGAAGTGCGCCACAAGAGACAATAAAACACTGGACTTGCTGTATGCAAATGTGAAGGACGCTTACAGCTCCACCCCCCTCCCCCCACTGGGACGCTCAGACCACAACCTGGTCTATCTGCTCCCCCAATACACACCCAGGGTGCGAAAGGAACCTGTGCAGAAGAGGTCTGTGAAAGTGTGGACCGAGGAGACCAATGAGAGGCTTAGGGACTGTTTCCAGACCACAGACTGGAGCATGCTCTGTGACTCCTTTGGTGATGACATCGACGGCCTCACACACTGTATCACTGATTACATGAACTTCTGCGTGGACAGCACCGTGCCAACACGGAGAGTACGGTGCTTCTCCAACAATCACCCGTGGGTCACCCCTGAACTTAAAGTCCTCCTGAACCAGAAAAAGAGGGCTTTCATCTCAGGGGAGCAGAAGAAGGTCCAGCGTGAGCTCCAGTGGAGGATCAGGAAGGCAAAGAAGGACTATGGGAAGAAGCTGGAGGAGAAGCTGGCTCAGAACAACGTGCGGGATGTCTGGAGAGGACTAAAATCCATGTCTGGATTTGGGCAGGGTGTCAGAGGGACAGCTGATGGTGACCAGTGCTGGGCGGATGAACTAAACTGTTACTTCAACAGGTTTGATTCTCCCCCCTCCCCCTCTGCCCCTCCCCCTCTTCCCCCTCCCCTGCCTCCCTCTCTTCACACGCCTCTAGACCAGCAGACACCTCCCCCCTCCCCCCGCCCACTTCACTTGACTGCTACAGCCCGACAGACACATCCCCCTCCCGCTGCAGCCCACCCCAGCCCCCCCTCTCCCTCACATCAGACCAGGTGAGGAGACAGCTGAGGCGACTAAATCAGAGGAAATCTGAAGGACCAGATGGCATCAGCCCCAGGCTGCTGAGGACCTGCGCAGACCAGCTCTGTGAGGTACTATGCTACCTGTACAACCTGAGCCTCAGCCTGGAGAAGGTTCCCGTCCTGTGGAAGACCTCCTGTGTGGTTCCGGTTCCCAAAACAGCACAAGCGAAGGAACCGGCCCACTACAGACCTGTTGCCCTGACCTCCCACCTTATGAAGACCATGGAAAGGCTCCGCCTCATACACCTCCGCTCTATGGTGAGCCCCACCCTAGATCCGCTGCAGTTTGCCTACAGGCCCAACATCGGAGTAGAAGACGCCGTCAACTACCTTCTGCAGCGGGCACTCACCCACCTGGAGATCGCTGGCAGCGCTGTGAGGGTCATGTTCTTTGACTTCTCCAGCGCCTTCAACACCATCAGGCCAGCGCTTCTGCGGGGAAAGCTGGAGGACGTGGGAATGGACGGGCATCTTGCTGCCTGGATCACTGACTACCTTACTAACCGTCCACAGTACGTGCGGCTACGCGGCTGTAAGTCAAAGGTGGCAGTCTGCAGCACGGGGGCACCTCAGGGCACCGTCCTCTCACCCTTCCTTTTCAGCATTTATACCTCGGACTTTAGCTATAGCACAGACAGCTGCCACCTCCAGAAGTTTTCGGACGACTCTGCCATCGTGGGCCGTGTGTCAGAGGGGAACGAGCTGGAGTACCGGTCGGTCATCTTTGACTTCGTGGACTGGTGTGAGCGCAACCACTTGTGCTTGAACACCAGGAAGACGAAGGAGATGGTGGTCGACTTCAGAAGAGGCACACTAACACACACACACACACACACACACAATCATTAATGAACGTCCAGGGACAGGACATTGGGATAGTGAACAGTTTCAAACTGGTCCCACAACACCAACGCCCTGTACAAGAAGGGCCAGAGTCGCCTCCACCTTCTGAGGAGACTCAAGTCCTTCGGAGTATGCAGACCTCTGCTCAGGACATTTTATGACTCTGTGGTAGCCTCTGCAATCCTCTACGCTGCCATCTGCTGGGCCCCGGGCAGCACAGAGCAGGACAGAAAAAGACTGAACAAGCTGGTCAGGAGGGCCAGCTCTGTCCTCGGCTGCCCACTGGACTCTGTGGAGGAGGTGAGTGAGAGGAGGATGGTAGCAAAGCTCACATCCATCACGGTCAACAGCTCTCACCCACTGCACCAGACTGTAGAGAAGCTGAGTAGCTCCTTCAGTGGACGACTGAGACATCCTCAGTGCAGGAAGGAGCGCTACCGCAGGTCGTTCATTCCCACCGCTGTCAGACTGTACAACGCCACTTTGTAACTGTCTGTGAAAATACCGGTTATGTGCAATAAAAATCCCATGCACTTTAATCAACCACATCTGCCCCACTGACTGTCAACCATATCAACCCATCTACTCTGCACTCAGATACATTACACTTTAATATAGGCCAGTCTATAAAGTCGTTCCCTTCTTTTCTTTTATTGTTTATTAATTTATACTATTTATGTATCTATTTATTTATTTACTTATATAATATATATGTATGTGTGTATGTTTGTATATGTATCTATTTTTGCACCCCCTACTGATGGTACCTCAAGAGCCTGTAACAGTGAATTTCTCCATTGTGAGATTAATAAAGCTGTATCTCTGTATCTTTCACTGCTGCAGCTCTTTTCGCCAATATTATTTAAGACTGTAATGCATTTTTCAAATATATATGTTTTGTATTTTTATCGTTTCACCCAAATGAGGATGGGCTTCCCTTTTGGACCAGGTTCCTCTCAAGGTTTCTTGCTCGCATCGACTGAGGGAGTTTTTCTTTGCCACCATCGCCATAGGCAATTCTCATTAGAGATGTGTAGGAGTTGTAGGAAATGTTTAAATTATTTTATACTTTGTTAGCCCCTACTTTTACTGTGTAAAGCTGCTTTGGAACAATGTCAACTATAAAAAGCATAAATATAATTAAAAATTGAATTGAATTGAATGTTCTCTATACATCCTCACCATGACTTCTGCACGTCTTGACAATGTCCCCCGTAAATCCTTATCATGCTGCCTTCACATCCTCACCATATCTCCTACCATGTCTCCTATATGTCTTTACATATGTGTCACTAATGGATCTTTTTTATATCCCATTAGTATCCCCTGCACACTTTGACTGCATCTCCTACCTGTATTAAACATATCATTTTGTGGAAAGTTGTTTCATTCTGTGAATATATTTATGAATTTACGATTAAAGTGGCTCTGTATTTTTCAGTTGATGGACAGTCATTGTCACGTGTGTAAGAAAGCCATGTATGAGGAATGCAGAAGTGATGACCACACCAGACACCTGGCTGTCCCTTTCATGCATGTTGTCACGCAGCACAGAGTGTCACTGATACAGCAGCTAAAGTCTATGAGGAGTAGGTGAGGAGCTAACTTCTTTTGTTTTCTGTTAAAGCACACTTTCCTTTATTTCATTTATAACACAGAATCCACATAAATGATTTGGATTGTCATTATGATAAAGTGTATATAATACATTAGATGAAATGTTATGTGTCCGTCTCAGACTTATGGGGATTGACTCAGCACTGCAGGAGCTGTCTGAGATCTTGCAGGAGCTAACCAACCAGAAGAGCTCAGCTGAGGAGAAAATTCACACCACTTTCAGTGATCTTCAGAAGATGCTGGATGTTCGTAAGAGCATACTGCTAATGGAGGTGGAGGTGAACTACACTCTCAAGCACAAGGTCAGAGGAGCAGCTCTATCACACATTCTTATAATAAAAAGGTGACAAGGTTACTGGATAGTAAGAAGTCTGTACCTTTCGACAGTGTCTAAAGAACCATCTTCTCTCTGCCTAGCCAGTCCCTGATGTTCGTTGATATGTGAAAGACCAAGCAGATTCAATTAGCTTCAAATTTAGCTATTTAATAAAGTATAGCGAAATAAGTTAAAGACACAAGTGATCTTGCATCTGAATCAACCCGCTATTGGCCCTCTTCTCACCTGACTCCCAAGTTTTTATCCTCTTCGGAATATTTCCATAGTGTGGTTGGTTTTGTGTGTGTGCGTGTGTGTGTGTGTGTGTGTGTGTGTGTGTGTGTGTGTGTGTGTGTGTGTGTGTGTATATACACATAAAATGGACTCTTCATCCAAGCTGATGATATCCCTAACATATAACCTTAAACCTCTACCAAAGCCATCATATAGCTGCAACCAGGTAAAACACAGCATAATTAAAAGTTCACATCATCTCACATATGCCATGCAAACAACACACAATAAAAGTTGACAGATTTACAGAGACAAAGACTGTCTTGTTCATTTGTAAGAATTTGTGAGCTTTCTATGTCCATTAGCTTGTCTGAATCTCAGCGTGTTTAACATTTCTTTTCATGGAATGTGTTCAATTTTTACACAAATGTAGCATGGAAACAGAGACAAAATAGAAAACTGTGAATAAAAGAATACAACTTATTATTTCTAACACTTACTACTCTGGAATTCTTTCTGGTGGAGAGGTTGTTGAGCTCTGTGTGGAAACTTCAGAGACAAGAGGTGCCTGTAAGCTTTTTAGTGATATTCTTGGAGTGTAGATCTGTTTGACAGTCATTCAGTAATTACTAGCTCTTCTTCAAAAATATCCAGGATTGTCATTGTGACTACTGCAGTAGAACTGATGAGCTCTTTATATGCTCAACATTTTAATATTGAGCCGATGTTTTCGTGTGATCAATTCAAAGTACTGTCTCAGTGCTCTTTCAATATTTATTCAGATCGGAGCCACTTTGGATATTCCTCCTTGGAAACTACATAATATTTTATGAATCTGTGTGCTTATGTGTGTGTGTGTGTGTGTGTGTGTGTGTGTGTGTGTGTGTGTGTGTGTGTGTGTGTGTGTGTGTGTGTGTATCTGTTGCATGACAGTGGTTAAACTGTAAAACTGATAGAACTGGTTATGCATGTGGAGGCAGATTGATCGGCGAGAGTGTTTGGGAAGTTTTGAATGTCACGGAGTTCTGTGATTTGATGGGGGAAGTTGAACATGCAGAGCTCAAAATGATCACACTTTTTTGTTCATGTTTTCATCAGTGCCTTAAATATATGTGTACAGATAAACATGAAACCAGATTGGATTACCGTCCATTTGCTTGTTAGCTTTCTGTAGATCTGTTATTCTTTAGTGGACAAAGTTAAAAAAAATAAGATTATAGGAGACAGTTGGATGGACACAGTTGTTTATGACGGGACTTGTGCATATTTCACTCCTCTTCTATGGAATTTTTAAGCATGAATCTGCTTACTGTATGGAAAGAGTTGATTATGAAGCAATATAACTTTACTTTTCACTTTGAATTCATATTCTTAAAATGATTTACATATTTATATAAAGTAAAAATTGATCTCAATTGTATAATTTTGTTTCAGTGTGACCTGTATAACCAGAGAATGAATAGATAGATAGATAGATAGATAGATAGATAGATAGATAGATAGATAGATAGATAGATAGATGACTTTATTAATCTCATGATATGGGATAAATATATAGCGTGTATAGTAAAACAGAGCCTTATGTAATGCTGTTGTAGTGGTACTGTTTCATTAGACACGAAAGGCAGCTGGACAATTCACTGTCATTTCACTTTTTATTTGCACCTTCTGTTTCATTTTGAGACACCAGCAGTAAAACCAGTGAACAATATTATTTATAGAGACACACAACTGCTTCCAAAACTCTCTCTCTCTCTCTCTCTCTCTCTCTCTCTCTCTCTCTCTCTCTCTCTCTCTCTCTCTCTCTATCTCTCTACATACATACACACACACACACACGCACACAAAGAAATATGAACATACATAAGCGGGTACAGTACTAGTAACAACTCACAGGTGAATCTCATGAACATTCTGCCATCCTCCTCCACCTGTAGAGTGCGCTCAATAGTTAACATTCTGTCAAAGAAAATCAAACACAGGAAAATGTGTATTCTTCTCTCAAGCAATGTTCCTGCAGTTAAAGGCAGGCAAAAATTCACTGGCAGATTAATCCAACTCTTCTTCTGAAATGTGATGTTTGTCAGGAAAGCCACTTAAAAGACATGTTTGTATTGTACGTCTTTATTATGCACAGGTGCTGGAGGCACAGTTAGCATTGTTACTACAGGAGCAAGAGGACATATGCAGTGGATGCAGTCTGACAGAACAGGCATTATGCAATGGCTCTGAAGCTGAGGTGCTATTGATGGAGAAGCAGCTGAGCGAGCATGTAAGTGACATGATAACTCGTGAACTTCCCCTACGGCCTGAAGAGAACAGTCATCTGAGCTTCACAGCTGAGACTGGGGGTCTATGCAGCTCTATTTGCCGTCTTGGTTCCATTCTCATTGGTAGCGCAGTGGCAGGAGAGACTGAGGCAAGTGGTGAGGGATTGAGGCGCTGCATAGTGGGCCAGCCCACGTCAATCACTGTCACCTCTAAGGACAGACATGGTGGGTTGTGCCAGACAGGAGGTGCTCTATTTTCAGCTGAACTGAATGGTACAGATGGGACACTTGTTGGAGAAGGTGAAGTTGTTGATCATAAAGATGGCACCTATGACATACTGTACACTGTATCACATGAGGGCCATTACATGCTCGCACTTCGGCTTTATGGACAACACATTCAGGGAAGTCCCTTCAGCATCCATGCCACCAAACATGTGCATAAATATAACAACATAAAAAGTGCCCAGAGATGGATGAAGTCATCAGGGAACTCCCATATCAAAGAGCAACCCATCATGCGGCCCAGCAGTATGAACAGCTCAGGCAGGATCAAGTTAAATGCCACTGAGGATGACCTTATTCTACGAATCGGTACAGATAAGTGCGAGTGTGAGTTTACTAATTCATGAATTAAATTAAGGTGTTTTCCGTAATAATGTGTGTTTTTGTTTACTGTAGGGACTAAAGGGAGAAATAAGGGAGAGTTCATCAATCTGCAGGGTGTAGTTGCTTCAGATTCTGGAAATGTTTTAATTGCAGATAGCAACAATCACTGTATTCAGGTATAAAAGAAACACTCATATAAACTCTCTTAAACTATGAAAATTCACTAATTTGTTTGACTGTCCACATAGATATTCTCTCATGATGGACAGTTTAAGAGTCGTTTTGGTGTGAGGGGTCGGTCTACAGGGCAACTCCAGCGGCCAACTGGTATTTCCATACACCCCAACAGTGATATTATCATTGCTGACTATGACACTAAATGGGTCAGCATTTTCTCCAGTGATGGTAAATTTAAGGTAAGTGTGTTCTAGATATTGAAAACATACACTAGATCAGTGGTTCTTAACATTGTTGGCGGTACTGAACCCCACCAGTTTCATATGCTTATTCACCGAACCCTTCTTTAGTGAAAAATAAAATATGATTTTTTTTTTCAAATTCAAGACATCAGTATATGTTTTTATTGGGGCACCAAAATGAACCGTGCATTAACATCACTGTGTTCAAAGAACAAAACCAATACAATGCATGAACTCCCCCATCACAACTACTTACATTTTTATCTGAGGTGCGCATCTGAGTGCGTGCACGCGTGTGCGTCTGTATGTGTGTGTATTTGTTTTATTTACATCTTATGCATTATTTTTGAACGTTTAATCGTTATTATAAGCATTTATAGTATTGAATATGTATTTATTGATATTATATGTACATATACATGTACGTATACGTCAGTCAGCACAGGGTTGATCCTACTTTGCAAATCATGCAGATAGGACGCCGACGAATATCACGTTCCGTTATATATGTGAATCCATGTTGTATATATTCGTCCGACCACTTTCTTTTTTACTCAACATAGTATGGATTAAAACATTAAGAAAGAAATCACATGATGTACCATCACAACAGTCACAATTCAACTACTGAGCACACCAAATCTCCTGCAGCACAGATTGGCCAAGCAATGTAGCGTGATCACCTGCAGCCAGCGATGGCCAAGCGGGGCGTGTCGTCATGAATATGAGTCAGGTGTGTGTCTTGACCTCCGCCGAACCCCTGAGACTGACTCACCGAACCCCTAGGGTTCGATCGAACCCAGGTTAGGAACCACTGCACTAGAGTCATAAAGTGTGATGTAATGTCATGACAGTGAAATGCCATGTTCTCTACAAATGGAAGACAGCATCAAACATGTTGACATTATTACTGACACATGAGAAGTAAAAATACAAGTGTACAGAACAATTTATACCGCTATATGTCTTTATTTGCAATAATGATAGATTATAGTCAGCAGAAGGACTAGGTCAGCCAGTATTGTTTCTGTCCTCGTTTTAATAAATCCATATTTAGACGCAAATTACAGTTGGAGTTAAGTGTTTTATATCAGAGCTTCTAATACATTAAAGCGATCTCTGTTGTTTTTAACAATGTCTGAACACAGGGTTTTTCACATATAGCATGAAATATTAATACTCCCTACACCGTCCTTTTACCATATTTAAATTATACTGACCTCATCCAAGATTCAAGATTCAAGATTATTAATTGCCATTTGTGTTTTTACAGACATAGCGGTCATTCACTGAGTCAAGTTAAAAAACAGGAAGGAAGGCTCAAATCAACAAGAACACATATTTCTATAAAATACATACATAAAATTTCTATATTTAAAAAGGACCTTACACAGGCCCAGTAAACAATACAATAATAACAATAATGAAAGTAATTAAAAAATTATCATAATAATAAAATAAATAAATAATCAGTAGATACAACAACAATAATTTAAATTGAACTATATTATATTATATTATATTATATTATATATTATATTATCTTCTTTTCCTTTCGGCTTTTCCCTTCAGGGGTCGCCACAGCAAACCGTCCGCCTCCATCTCACTCGATCCTCTGTGTCTTCTACTGTTACTCCAACTACCTTCATGTTCTCCTTCACTACATCCATAAATCTTCTCTTTGGTCTTCCTCGAGACCTTCTGACTGGTAGTTCCAACTTTAGCATCCTACTACCAATATACTCACAATCCCTCCTCTGTACATGTCCAAACCATCTCAATCTAGCCTCTCTGACTTTGTCTCCAAAACCTCTAACATGTACTGTCCCTCTGATGTACTCATTCCTGATCCTATCCATCCTCATTTCTCCCAAAGAGAATCTCAACATTTTCATCTCTGCTGCCTCCAGCTCTGCCTCCTGTCTTTTCCCCAGGGCCACTGTTTCTAACCCATACAACATCGCTGGCCTCAACACTGTCTTGTACACTCCTCCTTTCATTCTTGCCGATACCTTCCTATCGCACATCACACCAGATACTTTTCTCCAACCATTCCAACCTGCCTGCACACGCTTCTTCACCTCTTTTCCACACTCTCCATCGCTCTGGATTGTTGAGCCTAAGTACTTGAAATCCTCCACCTTCTTTATCTCTACTCCCTGTAACCTCACCGTTCCTCTTGGGTCTTTCATTCACACACATGTATTCTGTTTTACTAAGGCTAACCTTCATTCTTCTCCTTTCCAGCGCATACCTCCACCTCTCTGGATTTTCCTGCACTTGTTCTCTGCTCTCACTGCATATCACAATGTCATCTGCAAACATCCGGACAAGGGCAGACTACACCATGGACAAATCACCAAGACGTCGCAGGGCGGAAACACCCTTCTGGCTATGCAGCTCCTCTTTATGAAAATCAGTAATGTTTTGTTTTTTGTTTTTTTCATCACAGACAGTTAGAGACATGGACGGCCTTTGATAACCCAGTTAGCTGCATTGGTAGGACATCAGTAAAAACCAGTTGATAGTGGGGCCTGAACCCTGACTTTCAGTAATTTAGCACCCTACCACAGAGCACCAGTTTTATTTTGCATGGCACCCTTTTATAATTAACATTGTCACAAAGCAGCTTAACATATTAAATTATTTATTAAATATGTTTCTTCTTTTCTGTATGAAACCTGAGAGGAAACCAATTCAGAAGGGAAACCCATCTTCATCTGGGGAAAACCAGATAAATATAGAAACCATGCAAGCAGAAACTTCACTCCAGTTGAACATGAAGTCTCATTGGTTCTTTTAACTTTAATGGGAATCATCATCCTAAATCATTTCAGTAAATAGTTTTTATCACTGCAGTGAAATGTCAAAGGTTCTGAATGGAAATTTAGGTCCATCTGGATCATCATCGGCAGGAACAAGGGGCTTCTGAAATCAGAACACCGATCAGGAGTAGCACATTAGGACGATCATAAGGTGAGGAGACAGCATCATGCCTCAAGCCAAATATAGTTAAAATCTATCAAAGCATAGTAATGTACCGTATTCTATAAGTTCAGAGTCATTCTTACTCTTTATTCTCACTTTAATTTCACGAACTCAAGTTTTATATTTTATAGCATCATAACACATTTTAGCATGAAACGTTTCACCTTACATAAAGAAAAAAACATTAACTTATTATTACAAATTTAATTTTCTGCTTGAACAAGATCTCAGTCGGACAAAGATGGAATGCATCCTCCGGGTTGGGAATGAGGTCCTGCTCCAAGTGGAGGAGTTTAAGTATCTTGGGGTCTTGTTAACGAGTGAGGGAAGGATGGAGCGGGAGATCGACAGACAGATTGCTGCAGCCTCTGCTGTTAAGTGGAGCCTGTACCTGTCCGTCGTGGTGAAGAAGGAGCTGAGCCGCAAGGCAAAGCTCTCAATTTACCAGTCAATCTACGTTCCAACCCTCACCTATGGTTATGAGCTTTGGGTAGTGACCGAAAGAACAAGATCGCGGATACAAGCGGCTGAAATGAGCTTCCTTCATCGGGTGGTGGGGTTCTCCCTTAGTGATAAGGTAAGAAGCTCTACCATCTGTGGAGAGCTCGGAGTAGATCCGCTGCTCCTCCGCATTAAGAGGGGGCAATTGAGGTGGCTCGGGCATCTGGTCAGAATGCCTCCTGGACGCCTCCCTGGTGTGGTGTTTCGGGCATGTCCAACCAGGAAGAGACCCCAGGGTTGACCTAGAACACGCTGGATGGACTATATCTCCCGGCTCGTCTGGGACCGCCTTGGTGTTCCTCCGAGAGAGTTGGAAGAAGTGTCTGGGGAGAGGGACATCTGGACCTCTTTGCTAAGGTTGCTGCCCCCGCGACCCGACCCTGGACTTAGCGGAAGATGATGATGATGATGATGATGATGGCTTTACAAGATTTTGTTCATGAATTCACCGATGTTTCATATGGAGAGTGTGTAACATGATATTGATCCGGTGTTTTTCCTGGTCAGGCAGCAACATGCTTCCTTAACATATAGCTCCCGGAGAACAGATTAAACTTTGTATATCCCAGCGTCACAGAAAGATCTAGTGAACCGAAAAAGAAAAGCAAAATGATGAAAGTTAGTGAGAAAGTTAAGCCTCTAGATTTATTAAAAGAAGGGTGAAGGTTTGCGTCTGAGGCTTGCCATTACGTCATTAACGAGTCGACTCTGCGCTACATTAAGAGGTAGGAAGAGAAAATACACATCAGGCGGACCCAGGGGAAAACAGTGTCGAGCACGGAGCTCCTCTGGCCCGCTGATGGCCGAGTCAATTCAGGTGCGCTCTCTGGATTTTTTCCTGCGGGTAACAGTCACGCCCGTCACCAGTGTATGCACAGAGAGGAGTTAAACACCGCGAACTAGCACAGACCATAACAGTAACAGCGCAATAAGGCCATTGCGAAAATGGAAAATGCCTTATCGTTATGAGTTTGGACACTAACATGATACGTACTACTGTAAAGCAAAGGCTCTGGAGGTGCTGACGAGCCCCAATTAAGCACCAGTTCTGCCAGTGATTCTCCTCCTTGATGTGGTTGTGGATTTGTTATTTTTAAGGTTTGTTATACAGTATTTATATATATATATATATATATATATATATATATATATATATATATATATATATATTTATTTATTTATTGTCATTATAAGGTGTATCATTTATTTATATATTAATACACGTTGCCTGTATGACATTAATATCCATAGAACACTTTAAAATTAACTTCTATATAAATTTTACATATATATATATATATATATATATATATATATATATATATATATAATATATAGGTGGGTGCATGCCCTTAAGAAGTGACAGAAGTCATTTTGCGGTTTTTCGCATATCACAGAGAGGGCTGGTCCCCATTAATTGCAAAATAAGGGGGTTACTGTAATCAGATTTGAAATGTTTTATTACCGTGATTATATTTTTGCTCTCCAGGAAAAGAAAGAAACAACAGAGGGGATTGATGGCAATGTGTTCTGTGGTTTGTAGAGTGCTGAAAGTTCTCTTGTCATGAAAAGATGATATGACTCTTGAAGATCAAATAAATATTAGGGGAAGAAATGACTGCATAAAAGTGGCTATGAAATGAAAATAAAGAGTGTACTGTGGATTTTCTCCCAGTTATAGCGTGAATGCTTTAGTTCACCCCATACACACACACACACACACACACACACACACACACACACACACACGCAGCTAACTGGGTTATTAAAGGCTGGCCATGTCTCTCACTGCCTATGGTGTGATTTTCATGTTAAAGAACCATTGCTGACTTTTAGCAAGAGTAGGCTGCATAGCTGTCAGTGTGTTTCTGCCCTGCGATGTCCTGGTGAGCTGTCCAGGGTGTACTCTGCCCTCGCCCGGAGTTGGCTGGGATGGGCACCAGTCTCCCCAACCCTAATAAGCAATAAGCGGTTATAGAAAATGAATGGAAGAATGATGCTTTGATTCATTTTTTCTGCACCCTTTTCTCTCCAGTCTTTAATGTGGATGCGCTCCTGAAACAGAGCTGAGTGATGAACTGTGTGTTTGTGTCTCAGGGTAAGATTGGCTTGGGGAAACTTATGGGTCCTAAAGGAGTGTCTGTGGACAGAAATGGGAACATCATTGTGGTGGATAATAAATCCTGCAGCATCTTCATCTTCCAGCCAAATGGCAAACTCCTCCGGAAGTTTGGCACTCGAGGAAATGGAGACAATCAGTTTGCAGGTATTTACTCTTTTCATTTCTTCCATTTCACTTCTACATGCACCAAAACACAACACTTGTTTTACAAGTCATATATTTCCCATGCACTCAGAACGTCAACCACATTTCAAAAGACTTATTCAAAATAAATAAGCAAAACTTTGAATTTATATCAGTGCTCATTTCTCATCTTATCTTTTTGTCTCTCCCTGTTGTGGCTCTTGCTTTAGGTCCCCACTTTGCAGCAGTGAATCAGAATAATGAGATAATTGTTACTGATTTCCATAATCACTCAGTAAAGGTGTGTGAGATCTTGGTAACAAGTGTAAAGTCAACTGAGTGGTTTTGTAAGTGATGAAGATTGTGTTGTTTTTAAGATGTTTAATGTAGAGGGAGAATTCTTGATGAAGTTTGGCTGTAGTGGTGATGGAAAAGGTCAGTTTAACGCCCCAACTGGAGTTGCTGTGGATTCAAAGGGAAACATCATCGTGGCAGACTGGGGGAACAATCGGATACAGGTGATACACTCCTGTAATGTCAATACATAACTTTTACATTACACTCACTCTGTGGTGTCAAGCTCAAATCTGTATATGTGTGTGTGTGTGTGTGTGTGTGTGTGTGTGTGTGTGTGTGTGTGTGTGTGTATGTAGGTGTTTGACAGCAGTGGCTCATTCCTGTCTGTAATTAATACTTCAGCAGATCCACTGTTTGGCCCTCAGGGACTTGCTGTCACAGCCGACTCGCATGTCCTTGTGGCTGATTCAGGAAACCATTGCTATAAACTTTACCGCTACCGCCAATAACACTCTTTGTCCCTTCATCCACTCATTACTCCATTCCATAATCCCATCATCCCATCTCTTCGTCCCTTGCCATCTTAATCATTTTATCCTCGACCTGATAGCACTGTAGGTTGTCTACAGTTTTAATAACCATAGAATCAGAAATAAAATGTGGTAAAATACAAATGATGAAATAAACGATCATTATATAAATAAACATGCTATTATAAATGTATATTTGAATTAATTTGTTATTTTTAAAGGAGCCTTTTTCCTCTTGATTTTCACAGATTTGTTCTCCTGGCTGATGCAAATTGACTATGAAATATACTGAAAAATAATGATTACATTTTATTTAAAATCCTCTTGTTATTTGTGTTTTCCTTGTGTTCAATATTTCTTTTAAATACAAAATTAAATAGGTAATTACTTTATTATTTGTAATTATCCAGGCATATGAGCTTTTTTTTTTAAAAACAAATTTAATAACTAATTTTTATTTGTCGGCAATAATGTGAATTAACTGTTTCTATATAAAGTTTTATATATGTATATATAAAGTTGCTTCTTTGTTTTTTTTGTTTTAGGATTGTTTATTTTTTTGCACTATGCTCGTCTATGACCAGGCGACCCTACTACAGCTATGAGGGTGCAGTACTTTTGGACATTTAGAACCGAACATGCTCAACTCCTATCCCGAGTTAACGCGCTATGGCAGCTCAATTGTTGGCCGCATCCTGGAGAACAATTATTATTATTATTGTGGATGCTTATATAGCGCAATTTCATGCACGCGTATGCTCAATGCGCATGAGACCCCAGCGCTCCCTGCGCTCCGGGTACCCATCACTACTGTACGGCACCAGTTGTTGCGTTGTTCTGTCCTTTTGATGCTGAGCGCCAAGCAGGAAGCAACAACTCCCAAATTTTAACGTCTCATGGTATGATGCGGCCGGATTCGAACTCAACAACTCCCAAATTTTAACGTCTCATGGTATGATGCGGCCGGATTCGAACTCCGACCTTCCGGAGGATAAAGCGGACACTCTACCAACTGAGCTAAATCTCCGGTAGCCTAAACAATAAGCCCAAGCGGAGACGCGGCAGGTGGGGAAGGGCCGAACGACGACTCCGGCGCTTGGTTAGCAGTGGGATGTTAGCACTCTCGGTCATACTGTTTGCAAATGGTCAGTCTCTGCGAGACAAGATTTTTCCGAAATCTCCTCAGTCACTGTATCTCCGACAATTTCTTTTTCCTTTATCCAAAGGAGTAACAGTCTCGCCATCTCGTTGTTCAGTGACGACCTCTTTTTTGATATTTCTTGATATCACAGTGAGGCCTTTCGAAGGGGTCGTCACTTTTAAGGCCTTCTTCTGCTTCAATATTGTCCCAATTGTGAAGGGGTTTCGACCATACTCCGTTGCGATTTCACTCAACCGAATCCCACTTTCATATTTTTTTATCATCTCCTGTTTTACTTTTATTGATAACAGAGCCCGCTTCTTCTTTTCAGTCTCACCAAGAATCACTTTCTTGGGGCTCATGATTAATAACAAAAAATAACTCTGCAATAAGCACACTCAAAAAACTCATGAAACTCATGAACCAACAATAAAACTGTCCTTCATGCGTGTGTTGAATAATGGGTCGAAGGAACACGAAAAGCATTATGGGTACAGTACTGTATTATGGAGATTCAGCTCACTCCTAGCCAATGGGAGGCCAGCGGGGCAGGGTGTTGGGAGACAACCAATGGGAAAGCAACTCGGGCATTGTTTGAATGGCGTGTTTGAATTTTTAAGATGGTGCTTTCTTAACATGAATTTGTTTCATATCCAGAGACAAATATTTCAGGAAAATGCATTTCGTAACCTGTTTTTTTCGTTTGGTGAGACTTTCGTAAATTGAGGTAGCACTGTATATACACTCATGCCTCGGTTTTACGGACTTCGCTTTAACGGATTTCGGATGCAACAGACAAAATCTGTAGCTTTCGACTAGTCTGCATCGTCTGGACGTGGGCCATTGTTTCCAAAAGTGACCGCCAGATGACCGGACTGGCTTGAAAAAATCTCGCGCATTTAAACCTATTCATCTATTTTCAATGCCACGTCACTGTGGCGCGAAGCAGAGAGCCAATCCTTTCTGTATGCAAGCAGGTCCGATACCTTGAAACTCTAATTTTATTGGACTCACACGCTGCAGTGTTTATGTGACAGGAAGTGCGTCGCAAGTTTTGTCAGCTGCTCTGCGGGTTGAAGTTTTTCCATGTCTGTCCATTTGTGTTTGCTTGTCAGCTGTGCTTGGCTTCGTGGAAATGAGCCGATCAAAATGAAAGAAATTTACCTCTTTACTCAAAAACAACACGCACAGCCTGTGGCTGTTATTATAATCCTATAAAATTAGAGTTTGAAGGTATCAGACTCGCCCACATACTGGCGTACAGAAAGGATTGGCTCTCTGCTGCACCACAGTGACGTGGCATTGAAAATAGATGTATAGATTTAAATGCACGAGATTCATCTGTTTTTGTTTTACTTGATGGCTTTTTTTTGTATCTTTATTTAAATGACAGTGAAATTATGTATTCGTTATTCTGTTAAGAAAGGCCACCTGATTTATCTGAGAGCCAGATACAGTCATCAAAACAGCCACATTTGTCTCGCGAGCCATAGGTCCCCGACCCCTGATATATACAGGTCCTTCTCAAAAAATTAGAATATCGTGATAAAGTTAATTATTTTCTGTAATGTACTGATAACCATTAGACTTTCATATATTTTAGATTCATTAACACAACTGAAATAGTTCAAGTCTTTTATTGTTTTAATATTGATAATTTTGGCAAAAAAGTAAAGAAAAACCAAAAATCCCTATCTAAAAAAATTAGCATATTTCATCCAACCAATAAAAAAAGTGTTTTTTAATACAAAAAAAGTCAACCTTCAAATAATTATGTTCAGTTATTCACTCAATACTTGGTCGGGAATCCTTTTACAGAAATGACTGCTTCAATGCGGCGTGGCATGGAGGCAATCAGCCTGTGGCACTGCTGAGGTGTTACGGAGACCCAGGATGCTTCGATAGTGGCCTTAAGCTCATCCACATGTTGGGTCTGGTGTCTCTCAACTTTCTCTTCATAATATCCCACAGATTCTCTATGGGCTTCAGGTCAGGAGAGTTGGCAGGCCAATTGAGCACAGTAATACCATGGTCAGTAAACCATTTATCAGTGGTCTTGGCACTGTGAGCAGGTGCCAGGTCGTGCTGAAAAATGACTGACTGTGGGTACTTGTCACTGGACTTCAGGCATTTTGGCATTTCCTTCTCCCCAGTCTTCCTCCAGACTCTGGCACCTTGATTTCCGAATATTTGCTTTCATCCGAAAAAAGAACTTTGGACCATTGAGCAACAGTCCAAAAGTGGCTTGACCTGGGGAATACGGCACCTGTAGCCTATTTCCTGCAAACGCCTGTGCACGATGGCTCTAGATGTTTCTACTCCAGACTCAGTCCACTGCTTCCACAGGTCCCCCAAGGTCTGGAATCGGCCCTTCACCACAATCTTCCTCAGGGTCCTGTCACCTCTTCTGGTTGTGCAGTGTTTTGTGCCACACTTTTTCCTTCCCACAGACGTCCCACTGAGGTGCCTTGATACAGCATATGTCGTTTTTTGGCTCTCTTAGACTTAAAGGTTCCCGACCCCTGATCTTATGGTGTACATTTACAGAGTATACAGTATTTACATTTGCAGATTACATAGGGTGCTTAAGTAAAAGTTTTTCATGACGTAATTGTTGAAATATATGGAATCGGAAATTTCGGACAATCAGGTACTTCAGACCACTGTTCCCCCTATTAGTCCATTAAACCAAGGCATGAGTGTGTATACTAATATATATATATAAATATATATATATATATATATATATATATATATATATATATATATATATATATATATATATATATATATATATATGTGTATGTAACTTTCATCATAGGTACACATCAAGCTTGAGAGAGAATGTCAAAAAAAAAAAAATCCAGCCAACGAAAGTTACTTTTAATACTTTGTAATGTAGCCTTGATTGGCTATGACAGAGGTCAAACGGTTCCTGTAGTTCTTGACCAGGTCTACACACACACTTTAGTTGGTATTTTGGCCCACTCCTCTGCACAGACCTTCTCTAGAGCTGTAATTTTGAGGGCTGCCGCTTGGCAACTCGAAGTTTTAACTCCCTCCACAGGTTTTCGATTGGGTTGAGGTCTGAAGACTGGCTAGGCCACTCCAGAACCTTGATATGCTTTTTACGGAGCCACTCTTTGGTTTTCTTGGCTGTGTGCTTCAGATCGTTTTCATGCTGGAATACCCAGCCATGTTTCATCTTTAATGCTCTGACCGAGGGAAGGAGGTTTTTACCCAAAATATCACAATACATGGCCCCATTCATGTTGCCATTGATACGGTGCAGTCTTCCTGTCCCTTTTGCAGAAAAGCATCCCCAAAGCATGATGTGTCCACCCCCATGCTTCACAGTAGGTATGGTGTTCTTGGGATACAACTCAGCATTCTTCTTCCTCTAAACACGGCGAGTGCTATTTAAACCAAAAAGTTCAATTTTGGTCTCATCTGACCACATCACATTTTCCCAATCCTCCTTTGGATCGTCCAGATGGTCTTTAGCATATTTCAGATGGGCCTTTACATGTTTTTTGTTTAGTAGGGGAATCTTTTGGGCAATGCAGGATTTCATGTCATGACGACGTAGTGTGTTAGTTATTGTCATCTTTGTAACTGTGGTTCCTGCCGTCTTCAAATCATTGACCAGTTCCTGCCGTGTAGTTCTTGGCTGATTACTCACTGTTCTCAGGATCCTTTGAACCCCACGAGGTGATATCTTGCATGGAGCGCCACTCCTTGGGAGGTTGTCAGTGATGTTATATTTCTTCCATTTTCTAATAATGTTTCCAACTGTTGATCTTTTCTCACAGTTGTTTACCAATTGCAGTTTGATTCATCCCAGCTTTGTGCAGTTGTACAATTTTATCTCTGGTGTCTTTGGGAAGCTCTCTGGTCTTGGTCATGATGAAGACTGCAGTCTGACAGTTTGAAGTTGTGTGCAGGTTTGAATGTGTCTCTTATGCATTGTTTGAAGGTGTGTCTTATGCATCTAATCAGTTCAAACAGGTGTCATTCATACTGTTAACGAGTGGGGGCCGAAATGTTTGTTTTCTAGCTGCCCAATATTTATTGGCCTCCCATTTTCACAAATAAATTGTTTAAAAATCATACAATGTGATTTCCTGGAGGTTTTTTTTTACATTCTGTCTCTCAAGCTTGATGTGTACCTATGATGAAAATTACAAATCTCTCATCTTTTTAAATGGGTGAACTTGCACATTTTTACATTGTCGAATACTTATTGGCCCCACTGTGTGTGTGTGTGTGTGTGTGTGTGTATATATACATACACACACACACACACACACACACACACACACACACACACACACACACACACATACATACATACAGGGATCCCTCACTATTTTCACTTCAATTTATGCAGTTTCACCCCATTGCGTTTTTTAAATATTCATCGAAATAAAAAAAATAAGGAAATTAAGGAAGAAAAGGGGGAAAAGTTAAGGAAACTGCCACAAAACAAGGCCAAGTATGCAAAATAAAAAAAAACCTTTACAAACACAAAACAAAAAACAACCCAAAATCTCCCATCATATTATTGTGAGGTGCGCATCTGCGTGTGTGCGTCTTTATGTGTGTGTGTGTGTATTTATGCATTATTCTTTCATTGTTATTATAAACATTTATAGCATTGAATATGTATTTATTCATATTACATACACATATACATGTAAGTAAACATCAGTCAAGGGGGGTTGGGGGGGGTTGATCCTACTTCGTGGATTTCAGTTATCACGGAAATCAAACTAAAGCGGGAACTGGTGGAGCACGGAGCTGAGATCCAGATAGATCACAGGGAAGAGGGACAGTCTTCTAGACCTGGGAAGAGCGCTGCTAGTCTTTATAGAATGTGATAAAATGGAATCAAAGTACTCTTTCCATCTTCCCAGCACACTTCTGTCATCAGTCAATACATTTCCCTCTCTGTCCTTAATCACTCGAACTTGCTGCACATCCTTCCCATCTTGATTTCTCTGCTGGGCTAACCTGTATAAATCATTTTCTCCCTCCTTACTGTCCAACCTAGCATACAAGTCATCATGCGCCCTCTGTTTGGCTTTTGACACCGCTCCCTTCGCCTTCCGCTGTGTCTCCCTGTACTCCTGTTTACTCTCTTCGGTCCTATCTATGTCCCACTTCTTCTTGGCTAACCTCTTCATTTGTACACACTCCTGCATGTTCTCATTCCACCACCTCCTTATCTACTGTCCTTCCAGAGGACACACCAAGTACTCTCCTACCTGTCTTCATGATCACACTTGCTGTGGTTGTCCAGTCATCTGGAAGCACTTCTGACCACCCAAAGCCTGTTTCAACTCCTCCTTGAAGACAACATGACACTCCTCCTTTTTCAGCTTCCACCACTTTGTCTTCTGCTCTGCCTTTGCCTTCTTCAACTTCCTCACCATCAGCATCGTCCTGCACACCACCATCCTATGCTGTTTGGCAACACTCTCACCCACTACTTCTTTGCAGTCACTGACTTCCTTCAAATTATATCACTTACACAAGATGTAGTCTATCTGTGTGCTCCTACTTCCGCTTTTATAAGTCACCCTATGCTCCTCTCTCTTCTGGAAGAAAGTATTCACCACAGCCATTTCCATCCTTTTTGCAAAATCTATCAACATCTGTCCTTCTGTGTTCCTGTCTTCTTCTTCTTCTTTTCCTTTTGGCTTTTCCCTTCAGGGGTCGCCACAGCGAATCATCTGCCTCCATCTCACCCTATCCTTTGCATCTTCTTCTCTTACACCAACGACCTTCATGTCCTCCTTTACCACATCCATGAATCGTCTCTTTGGTCTTCCTCTAGGCCTTCTGCCTGGTAGTGCCAATCTCAGCATCCTACTACCAGTATACTGACTATCCCTCCTCTGTACATGTCCAAACCATCTCAATCTAGCCTCTCTGACTTTGTCTCCAAAACGTCTTACATGTGCTGTCCCTCTGACGTGCTCATTCCTAATCCTATCCATTCTCGTTACTCCCAAAGAGAACCTCAACATTTTCATCTCTGCTACCTCCAGCTCTGCCTCCTGTCTTTTCCCCAGGGCCACTGTTTCTAACCCATACAGCATCGTTGGCCTCAACACCGTCTTGTACACTTTTCCTTTCATTTTTGCCGATACCCTCCTATCACACATCACACCGGACACTTTTCTCCAACCATTCCAACCTGCCTGCACACGCTTCTTCACCTCTTCTTGTGATTCGCATAGTTTATTTGGCATTTGTTTTACGCCGGATGCCCTTCCTGACGCAACCCTCTGCATTTATCCGGGCTTGGGACCGGCGTGAGGGAGAGACACTGGTTTGTGCCCCCCCCTCACGGCTGCATTCCTGTCCTGGATACCAAACCTGCCCATCACTCCCTCGTCCCCCCATCTTCCCCTCTGTTGCTGCACCAATATGTCCATTGAAGACTGCACCAATGACCACTCTTTCACCACGGGGGTACTCTGCATCACTTCATCGAAGTCACTCCATAATCTCTCCTTCTCTTTCACCTCACATTCTGCCTGCGTGGCATAAGCACCAACAATATTGAACATCATGCCTTCAATTTTTAACATGAGACTCATCACTCTGTCTGACACTCTTTTCACTTCTAGAACATTCCTGACCAACTCCTCCTTCAAGATGACTCCTACTCTATAGCTCTTCCCATCCACACCATGATAAAATAGCTTAAACCCTGCTCCCTAAGCTTCTTACCTTGCTACCTTTCCACCTGGTCTCCTGAACACAGAGTATGTCCACCTTCCTCCTCTGCATCATGTCAGCCTCTACCTTTTCCTTTCATAGTTCCAACATTCAAAGTCCTGACTCTCAGTCCTAGACTAATGCTTTTCCTCTTCTCTCTCCGCTTACGGACACGCCTCTCACCTCTCCTTCTTCGACCAACAGTAGTCTAATTTCCACCAGCACCCTGTTGGTTAACAGCACTAATGGCGGTCGTCGCTAACCTGGGCCTCAACAGATCCGGTATGGAGGTAATAGTTGTGATTTGCATATTTGATCTGGATCAGGTTTTATGTCGAATGCCCTTCCTGACACAACCCTCTGCATTGATCTAGGCTTGGGACCGGCATGATCAAGAGCACTGGCTTGTGCCTTCCTCACGGCTGCATTACAGTCTTACTTGTTAATACAATATTAATGTAGTGATGATTTAGAAAAACTATTTTTTTTACTGTGATATTTACTGATAATAAAATATATATATATATATATATATATACACACACACACACACACACACACACACACACACACACACACACAGTAGGCCCTTGACTATTCGCGGTTTTGCAATCGCGGTTTAAGTAGTCGTGGACTGCCGAGCAACTGATATGTCACTCAAATTCAGCCAATGGCTGTCCTCCTTCCTGCTGATTGGTTGAGATAATGTAACACCCCTTTTTCTTCATTCGCGCATAAGTTGTCAATGAGCGTCTTTTTTAGTGTGTTTTAAGTACCAGTTAAGCTCTATGATGCCACTCAAACGCTGTGCATCTTCTCTGGCTTTTTCTTCTTGTCCTTTCGGCTTTTCCCTTCAGGGGTCGCCACAGCGAATCATCTGCCTCCATCTCACCCTATCCTCTGCATCTTTTTCTCTTACACCAACTGCCTTCATGTCCTCCTTCACCACATCCATGAATCGTCTCTTTGGTCTTCCTCTAGGCCTTCTGCCTGGTAGTTCCAACCTCAGCATCCTACTCCCAATATATTCACTATCCCTCCTCTGTACATGTCCAAACCATCTCAATTTAGCCTCTCTGACTTTGTCTCCAAAACATCTTACATGTGCTGTCCCTCTGATGTGCTCATTCCTGATCCTATCCATCCTCGTTACTCCCAAAGAGAACCTCAACATTTTCATCTCTGCTACCTCCAGCTCTGCCTCCTGTCTTTTCCCCAGGTCCACTTTTTATAAACCATACAACATCGCTGGCCTCAACACCATCTTGTACACTTTTCCTTTCATTTTTGCTGATACCTTCCTATCACACATCACACCGGACACTTTTCTCTTTCTCCAACCATTCCAACCAGCCTGCACACGCTTCTTCACCTCTTTTCCACACTCTCCATTGCTCTGAATTGTTGAGCCTAAGTACTTAAAATCCTCCACCTTCCTTATCTCTGCTCCCTGTAACCTCACCGTTCCTGTTGGGTCCTTGGCATTCATACACATGTATTCTGTCTTACTGAGGCTAACCTTCATTCCCCTCTTTTCTAGGGCATACCTCCACCTCTCTAGGTTTTCCTGCACTTGTTCTCTGCTCTCACTGCAGATCACAATGTCATCTGCAAACATCATAGTCCATGGAGATTCTTGCCTAACCTCGTCTGTCAGCCTGTCCATCACCATAGCAAACAAGAAGGGGCTCAGAGCTGACCCTTGATGCAGTCCCACCTCCACCTTGAACTCTTCTGTCACACCGACAGCACACCTCACCACTGTCTTACATCTATCATACATGTCCTGCACCACTCTACCATACTTCTCTGCCACTCCAGACTTCCTCATGCAATACCACAGTTCCTCTCTCAGCACCCTGTCATATGCTTTCTCCAGATCCACAAAGGAACAATGCAGCTCCCTCTGACCTTCTCTGTACTTCTCTATTAACATCCTCAAGGCAAACACTGCATCTGTTGTGCTCTTTCTTGGCATGAAACCAAACTGTTGTTCACAAATGCTGACCTCTGCCCTTAGTCGTGCTTCCACTATTCTTTCCCATAACTTCATCGTATGGCTCATCAACTTCATCCCTCTGTAGTTGCCACAACTCTGCACATCTCCCTTGTTCTTTAAAATGGACACCAGCACACTTCTCTTCCATTCCTCTGGCATCCTCTCATGCTCTAAGACCTTGTTGAATGTTCTTGTCAGAAAATCTACTGCTACCTTTCCAAGACCCTTCCATACCTCCATCGGTATGTCATCAGGACCAACTGCCTTTCCATTCTTCATCCTCTTCAATGCCCTCCTCACTTCACCCTTACTAATCTTTGCTACTTCATGGCAACTGATGTAAGTGCCACTCACCTGAAGTCATTCAGGAGATGGGTTCCGCTTCTTTGGAACTGGTACAATAGTAGAGGACTTAAATACATGGGGAACCATGGCTTGGCGTAGAGACAGATTGAAGATGTCCGCATACACACCAGTAAGCTGTAACACACAGCCTTCAGAACTCTGGGAAGTACACCGTCTGGTCCTCCAGCCTTGTGGGGGTTAACTTGCCTCAGAGTCTTCAGTACCTGTGCAGGTGTCGCCTGAAAGATATTTTCTGTGGAGTTGCAGGGGGCTTTTGAGGGAGTGTCTGTACCAAGTCTGTCGAACCTGGCGTAGAAGGTGTTTAGGCTGTCAGGCAGGGAGATAGCCTGAGGGTCTGTAGTTGGTGCTGTCTTCTTATAATTTGTTACTGCTTGGATTTCCTGCCACATACTGTGTGTGTTATTACTTAGGTAATAGCTTTCAAGTTTTTGGGAATAAGTCCTCTTTGCAGTTCTGATAGACTTCTGCAACTCGTACTGGGCTTTTTTATATTTCCCTTGATTTCCACACTTCAAAGTTACTTGCCGTTTTCAGATTTTTGCCCTGATGTGTCCATTGTACCAGGGTTTCTAGTTTGGAAACACATGCACAGTTCTGGGGGGGGTGCACATATTGATGTGCACCAACTGATGTTGTCACTCACAGCTTCTGTGTACTCATGGATGTCGTTCGTGGACACTTTGAAGGTATTCCAGTCTGTGGCCGCTAAACAGCCCTGCAGACTAGCCTGTGCATTGTCAGACCAGGTGTTTACCGTTCTTGTTGTGACAGGCTGTGCTTTAAGCCTCTTGGTGTAAGTGGGATTGAGCCAAACTGCCAGGTGATCAGACCTACCAAAGTGGGGTTTTGGTTCAGCAGTGTAAGCATTTTTAATGTTTCTGTATCAGTGATCTAGTGTTTTATTGTTCCCGGTTGGAAAAGGTATGAACTGATACAGGTTGGGCATATCTTTCCGGAGGGCACAGTGAATAAAATCCCCCAGAATGATAAATGCAGCATCAGGATGTTTGTTTTCATGTTCATTGATCATATCGTGTAGCTCTCCCAGTGCAGCTTCCTCCTTAGTGGTGGTGGTGGTGGTGGTGGTGAGGGGTGTGTGTGTACATGACACTCACAATGATACATTTCAGTTCTCTGGCTAAAGAAAATGGCCACAACTTCAAAGTTACATATTCTACATTCGCAGAACAAGATTTAGAGATGATCTTACAGTCGGTACACCAGGTTTGTTTAACAAATACCACTGTTCCTCCAGTATGGGTCTTGCCACTATCCGCTGCGCTCCGGTCCTCCCTGAAGGCTGTGTAGCCGGCTGGTGTAATCGCCAAGTTGGGTGTACTCTCTTCGAGCCATGTTTCACAGACACACAGCATGGAGCAGACCTGTAGATCCCTCTGCGTTGCAATCCGTGCATGAAGCTTGTCCATCTTATTTCGTAGAGACTGAACATTTGCAAATAGTATGAGTACGTGAGTGCTGGCCTACTACTGCTAACCAAGCGCCGGAGTCGTCATTCAGCCCCTCCCACCTGGGCTTATTGTTATCAGGGGTGCAGGCTAGCATTGAGCTGTCGTAGCGTGTTACCTCAGGATAGGAGTTGAGCATGTTCAGGTCTAAATGTCCGAAAGTACTGCACTCTCCTAGCTGTAGTAGGGTCGCCTAGTCATAGACAAGCATGGTACAAAAAATAGACAACCAAAACAATAAACAGAACATATCAAGACAAACCAAGAAATGAATTGACTCAGAGCTCCGCAGCATTACCCTACCGCAGGATTACCCTCCGCCATACTTCAGTTCAGCAGCTTTTATCTGCGATCTTGTTCTTTCAGTCACTACCCAAAGCTCGTGACCATAGGTGATGGTTGGAACATAGATCGACCTCTTAAATTGAGAGCTTTGCCTTGTGGCTCAGCTCCCTTTTCACCACGACGGACCGGTACAGGTTCCACTTTACAGCAGAGGCTGCAGCGATCCGTCTGTCGATGTCCTGCCCCACCCTTCCCTTACTCGTGAACAAGACCCCAAGATACTTCAACTCTTTCACTTGAGGCAGGACCTCATTCTCAACCCAGAGGGTGCATTCCAGCCTTGTCCCACTGAGAACCATGGCCTCAGACTTGGAGGTGTTGCTTTTCATCCCGGCTGCTTCGCACTTGACTATGGACTTGCTCCAATGAGAGCTGGAGGTCCTAGCTTGATGAAGCCAAAAGGACGCCATCCATAAAAAGCAGAGACGAGATCTGATGGCCACCAAACCAGAGCCCCTTAAAAATTATCAACAGAATCAGATACAAAGGACAGCCTTGGCGGACTCCAGCCCTCACCAGAAACGAATCTGGCCTGTTGTTCCAATACGGACCAACCTCTGGCTCCAGTGGTAGAGTGATCAAATGGTCCGTAGCAACCGGTCCGGAACGCCGTACTACTACTACTACTACTAATTAATTAACTGAGTTATTGGTTCAAAATAAGTAACTTAAGAACTTATTAAATATATATTAAAAATAACCTTTCTGATGACACTATGCAGTGATCATCTTGTCCTAATATACACCATCTTGAACTTGGAAAAATTTACAGTTATAATGCAATACCGGATCAGTCAAGGCCCGGGTTAACAACGACCGCTATCAGTGCTGTTAACCAACAGGCGACTGGTGGAAATTAGACTGCTGTTGGTCGAAGAAGGACAGGCAGGAGGCATGTCCATAGGCAGAGAGAGAAGAAGAAAGGCAAGAGGCTAGGAATGAGAGTAGGGACTTTAAATGTAGGAACTATGACAGGAAAAGGCAGAGCGCTGGCTGACATGATGCAGAGGAGGAAGGTGGACATATTGTGTGTTCAGGAGACTAGGTGGAAAGGGAGCAAGCCTAAAAGCTTAGGAGCAGGGTTTAAGCTGTTTTATCAAGGTGTGGATGGGAAGAGCAATAGAGTAGGAATCATCTTGAAAGAGGGGTTTGTCAGGAACGTTCTAGAAGTGAAAAGAGTGTCAGACAGAGTGATGAGTCTCAAGTTAGAAATTGAAATGTTCAATGTTGTTAGTGCTTATGCCTCGCAGGCAGGATTTGAACTGGAAGAGAAGGAGAGATTCTGGAGTTAGTTAGATGAAGTGATGCAGAGTACCCCCAGAGGTGAAAGAGTGGTAATTGGTGCAGACTTCAATGGACATAGTGCAGGCAACAGAGGGGATGAAGTGATGGGCAGGTTTGATATCCAGGACAGGAACACAGAAGGACAGATGTTGATAGATTTTTCAAAAAGTATGGAAATGGCTATGGTGAATACTTTCTACCAGAAGAGACAGGAGCATAGGATGACTTATGAAAGCGGAGGTAGGAGCACACAGGTAGATTACATCTTGTGTAGCCGATGCAATTTAAAGGAAGCCAGTGATTGCAAAGTAGTAGTCGGTGAGAGTGTTGCCAAACAGCATAGGATGGTGGTATCCAGGATGATGCTAATGGTGAGAAAGGTGAAGAAGCAGAGAAATAGAGATGGGAAGGATGTGCAGCGAGTTAGACTGATTAAGAACAGAGTGGGAAATGTATTAACTTATGACAGAAGTGTGCTGGGAAGATGGAAAGATTACTTTGAAGAGCTAATGAATGAGGAACATGAGAGAGGAAAAAAATGTAGACGAGATGACTGTTGAGGACCAGGAAGTAGCAAAGATTAGTAAGGGTGAAGTGAGGAAGGCACTGAAGAGGATGAAGAGTGGAAAGGCAGTTGGTCCTGATGACATTCCAATGAAGGTATGGAAGTGTCTAGGAAAGGTAGCAGTAGATTTTCTGACAAGACCATTCAACAAGGTCTTAGAGAGTGAGAGGATGCCGGAGAAATGTAGAAGTGTGCTGGTGCCCATTTTTAAGAACAAGGAAGACGTGCAGAGTTGTGGCAACTACAGAGGGATAAAGTTGATGAGCCATACGATGAAGTTTTGGGAAAGAATAGTGGAAGCTAGGCTAAGGGCAGAGGTCAGCATTTGTGAACAACAGTTTGGTTTCATGCCAAGAAAGAGCACCGCAGATGCAGTGTTTGCCTTGAGGATGTTAATTGAGAAGTACAGAGAAGGCCAGAGGGAGCTGCATTGTGCCTTTGTGGATTTGGCGAAAGCATGACAGGGTGCCGAGAGAGGAACTGTGCATGAGAAAGTCTGGAGTGGCAGAGAAGTATGGTAGAGTGGTGCAGGACATGTATGAGAAATGTAAGACAGTGGTGAGGTGTGCTGTCGGTGTGACACAAGAGTTCAAGGTGGAGGTGGGACTGCATCAAAGGTCAGCTCTGAGCCCCTTCTTGTTTGCTATGGTGATGGACAGGCTGACAGACGAGGTTAGACAAGATTCCCCACGGACTACGATGTTTGCAGATGCCATTGTGATCTTTAGTGAGAGCAGAGAACAAGTGCAGGAAAATGTAGCGAGGTCCTGGAGAGGAATGAAGTTTTGGCTCAGTGAGACAGAATACATGTGTGTGAATGACAAGGACCCAAGAGGAACAGTAAGGCCCAACAATCCAGAGCAATGGAGAGTGTGAAAAGAGGTGAAGAACCGTGTGCAGGCAGGTTAGAATGGCTGGAGAAAAGTGTCTGGTGTGATGTGTGATAGGAGGGTATCGGCAAGAATGAAACAAAAGTGTACAAGACGGTGTTGAGGCCAGCGATGTTGTATGGTTTAGAAACAGTGGCACTGAGGAAAAGGCAGGAGGCAGAGCTGGAGGTAGCAGAGATGAAAATGTCGAGGCTCTCTTTGGGAGTAACGAGGATAGATAGGATCAAGAATGAGTACACCAGAGGGACAGCACATGTAAGAGGTTTTGGAGACAAAGTCGGAGAGGCTAGATGGAGATGGTTTGGACATGTACAGAGGAGGGATAGTGAGTATATTGGTAGTAGGATGCTGAGGTTGGAACTACCAGGCCAAAGGCCTAGAGGAAGACCAAAGAGAACATTTATGGATGTGGTGAAGGTGGACATGAGGGAGTTGGAGTAAGAGTAGAAGATGCAGAGGAGAGGGTGAGATGGAGGCAGATGATTCGCTGTGGCGACCCCTGAAGGGAACAGCCGAAAAGAAAAGAAGAATGCAAATTATTTGTGGTTAGATAAAGTTCTTCATCATGTCCCTTGAGCACCAGGTTTTGCCACTCCAGTTTGAAATGTAAAATAAATAAATAAATAAATACAAAATAAAAAAAGAAAGAGAAGAGAAAAAAAGGCACCGGCAATGAAATTAAAATAAAATACACACACACACAAATACAGTTATACACAAATAACAGCAGCAAATGAGCATCATGTAGTCGGAAGAATACTGAATTAAAAGCAACACAGCAGCTATTAAAGATCTTCAGCTATTCTGTATAAGCACTGAAGTTCTGTATATGATTCTAATACTAATGTGCACTTGTACAGTGCTACACATTTACAACTACTTATTATAAATATTTGTTGTCATGCACAGAACAGATTTAATACATCACTCTTCATTGATGTGAGATCAGTGAGATCTCGGTGTATACTCGAGTCCTTGGGCTTCTCTTTACCAGGTCTAACACACGTGTATTCTTTACACTGAACAGACTGATCGAAAACTCCAACCCAGAGATGTCTTATACAAGGCTCTCAAATAAACATGAATTATCTGAAAAAAACATCCATCTATTTTTCCGAACCATTTAATCCTAATTCCGGGGAAGCTGGCGCCCATCTCCACTGGCTCTGGGCAAAGGCAGCATACATCCTGGACAGCTCACCATTATGTTGCAGAGCAGAAACACGAGGCACTAGTGGCTTAGTGGATAAGCTGGTGGCTTACTGGGCTGAAGGGGAGCGGTTCAATTCCCACTGTCAACATTGTTGGGCCCTTGATGAAGGCCCTTAGCCCTCAATTGTGTAGTTGTATTGATTAAAAAAGATAACCAAGTTGCTCTGGATAAGGCGTCTGCTAAATACTGTAAATGTAATGTAGACATGCTGGCGGCACTGCAGCGCCTCTTTACAAAAGTCAGCAGTGGTTCTTTTACATGAACCTCTCACCACTGGCCCATGTCTCTCGCTGGCTGTGGTGAGAGGTTCAAGTAAAAGAACCACTGCAACTCCTGTTTACAAAAGTCAGCAGTGTTTTATTTTTTACATGAACCTCTTACCACAGCCAGCGAGAGACATGGGCCGGCCTTTGATAACCCAGTTAGCTGCACTGTGGGGACCCTAACCTTGGGATGCACTTCATCCAGCCCCTACCAGATGCCATCCCCTGTGAATTCTCTGAAAATGTCTCACTTTATTTAGGGTAACAAGTAAGATTTTAGCTTCAGAGTTTCAACAACAAAATTCAGTTGCAACTAATTTCTATTCATTGAAGCTGAAACTGGCCCACTGAGGCTCCTGCACATTCACATAATATATAATATTAACAGTGGAGTGAAAATAAAGTGATATGGCAGTGAAAAAAGAGCTGTTTTATTCACTCCATGTTGTAGGAGCAGTTGTAATTAAATTATATAAGAATTAAAACATTAATTTAAATAAAATCAACACCCAATCAATTAATAAAGCATGAGGAGAAGCACACTAGAAAAATGTTACAGAATAAAAGTGCAAGAACATTTCTGATGACATATAAAACGATTTAAATCTATTATCAATATGTAGATATGTTCAATACAAACCCGCTCTCAAGTAAAAAGAACAAACTTGTAAATTACAAACTATAATGAATTCAATAATTGAGGATTTATTGTGACTGTGATAACAAATATAAATAAATAAAATCAGATTAAAATCAGATAATTTAATGTGTTTTACAATATTTTACTGATTTGTGTTCTAGTCCAACTTTTTTTATAATTTTCATCATTTTAATAAAGTAAGATAACCCCGTTATTGTTGTGATGTGTTAGTGATGTTAATGATCGTATATATGTCATTAATTTTTTTTACAAATAAAAAGTTTTGAATGTGTCGCTGAGAATGCACACACTACCGATACACACCCGACACACACTCCCCCCCACACACACTACCGATACACATTCACCACACACACTAACAATATACACTCCTCCCCACACACTACCAACCCACACTAACAGTATACACTCCCCCTCTACACACCCACACACGATACACATTCCCCAAACACACTACCGATACACACTGCCCTCACACACACACACACACACACACACACACACACACACTACCGATACACACTCACCACACACACTAATATACACTCCCCCCTTCTCACACACACACACACACACACGATACACACTCCCCCCACACACACTACCGATACACATTCACCACACACACTAACAATATACACACCTCCCCACAAACTAACACTATACACTCCACCCTCCACACACACACACACACACACACACGATACATATTCCCCAAACACACTACCGATACACACTGCCCCCCGCATACACATACACACACAACCGATACACACTCACCACATACACTAATATACACTCCCCCTCCACACACACACACACACACACACACACACACACACACACACACACACACACACACACCAAACACTCCCCTCCACACACACACACAACCGATACACACTCCCCCACACACAACCAATACACCCCCCCACACACACACACACACACTACCGATACTCCCCAGACACACACACTGACAGTATACAGTCCCCTACACACACACACACACACACACCCCCACATACACACACACTACCGATACACATTCACCACACACACACTAACAATATACACACCTCCCCACACACTAACGACACACACTAACACTATACACTCCCTCCACACACACACACACACACACACACACACACACGATACATATTCCCCAAACACACTACCGATACATACTGCCCCCGCATACACATACACACACACACACAACCGATACACACTCACCACACACACTAATATACACTCCCCCTCCACACACACACACACACACACACACTCCTCCACACACACACAACCGATACACCCCCCACACACAACCAATACACCCACACACACCCTACCAATACTCCCCCACACACACACACTGACAGTATACAGTCCCCTACACACACACACACACACACACACACACACACACACACACACACACACAACCGATACACCCCCACACACACACTACCGATATACACACCTCCCCACACACTAACGACACACACTAACACTATACACTCCCTCCACACACACACACACGATACACATTCCCCAAACACACTACCGATACACACTGCCCCCCCACACACTCACTACACACACTAATATACACTCTCCCTACACACACTCCCTCCACATACTCCCCACACACATCCGATACACATTCACCCCCCACACACACACACACATTACCAATACACATATAACCGCTTATACAGTCCCTACACACACACACACACACACACACACACACATACTACCAATACATACTCCCCGCACACATACGATACCGATACACACTCCCACACAAGGAAACACACACTACCGATACACACTTCCCACACACAAACTACGGATACACACTTCCCACATACACACACACACACACACATTATCGATACACACACACAATACCGATACACACTTCCACACACACACACACACACACACACACACACACACACAACCGATACACACTCCCCACACACAAACTACGGATACACACTCCCCATACACACATTACTAATACACACTCCCCATACACACTCCCCACACCCACACTAAGGATACACACTCCCCAAACACATACTACCGATACACATCCGCCCCCCCACACACTACTGATACACACTCCCCATACACACAGACTACCAATACACACATACGAACAAATACACATACTACTGATACACACTCCTCACACACATAATACTGATACACACTCCACACACACATACGACTGATACACACTCCACACACACACATACTACTGATACACACTCACTACACACACACACTAATGCAGCCATGAGGTGGGGGGGACACTAACCAGAGTCTCTCCCCCTCTCATGCTGGTCCCAAGCCCGGAGAAATGCAGAGGGTTGTGTCAGGAAGGGCATCCGACGTAAAACCAATGCCAAACTTTTATGATGCAAATCAGAAGTATTACCCCCATACCGGATCGGTCGAGGCCCGGGTTAACAACGACCGCCATCAGTGCTGTCAATCAACAGGGTGCTGATGGAAATTGGACGACTGTTGGTCGAAGACGTCGAAAAAGGAGAGGTGGGAGGTGTGTCCGTAAGCAGAGAGAGAGAAGAGGAAAGGCATGAGTGTAGGACTGAGAGTGGGGACTTTGAATGTTGGAACTATGCAAAGAAAAGGTAGAGAGCTGGCTGACATGATGCAGAGGAGGAAGGTGGACATACTATGTGTTCAGGAGACCAGGTGGAAAGGTAGCAAAGCTAAAAGCTTAGGAGCAGGGTTTAAGCTATTTTATCATGGTGTGGATGGGAAGAGAAATGGAGTAGGAGTCATCTTGAAGGAGGAGTTTGTCAGGAATGTTCTAAAGGTGAAAAGAGTGTCAGACAGAGTGATGAGTCTCAAGTTAGAAATTGAAGGTGTAATGGTGTAATTAATGGTGTAAAGGTGTAATTCATGGATGTGGTAAAGGAGGACATGAAGGTCGTTGGCGTAAGAGAAGAAGATGCAAAGGATAGGGCGAGATGGAGGCAGATGATTCGCTGTGGCGACCCCTGAAGGGAAAAGCCAAAAGGAAAAGAAGAATGCTCAATGTTGTTAGTGCTTATGCCCCACAGGCAGGATGTGAGCTAGAAGAGAAGGAGAGATTCTGGAGTGACTTAGATGAAGTGATGCAGAGTACCCCCAGAGGTGAAAGAGTGGTCATTGGTGCAGACTTGTTGGTGCAGGCAACAGAGGGGACGAGGAAGTGATGGGCAGGTTTGGGATCCAGGACAGGAACGCAGAAGGACAGATGTTGACAGATTTTGCAAAAAGGATGGAAATGGCTGTGGTGAATACTTTCTTCCAGAAGATACAGGAGCATAGGGTGACTTATAAAAGTGGAGGTAGGAGCACACAGGTAGACTACATCTTGTGTAGGCGATGTAATTTGAAGGAAGTCAGTGATTGCAAAGTAGTAGTGGGTGAGAGTGTTGCCAAACAGCATAGGATGGTGGTATGCAGGATGATGCTGATGGTGAGGAAGGTGAAGAAGGCAAAGGCAGAGCAGAAGACAAAGTGGTGGAAGCTGAAAAAGGAGGAGTGTTGTGTTGTCTTCAAGGAGGAGTTGAAAATGGCTTTGGGTGGCCAGGAAGTGCTTCCAAATGACTGGACAACCACAGCAAATGTGATCAGGGACACAGGTAGGAGAGTACTTGGTGTGTCCTCTGGAAGGAAAGTAGATAAGGAGACTTGGTGGTGGAATGAGGAAGTGCAGGAGTGTGTACAAAGGAAGAGGTTAGCCAAGAAGAAGTGGGACATTGAGAGGACCGAAGAGAGTAAACAGGAGTACAGGGAGACACAGCGTAAGGCGAAAGTAGCAGTGGCTAAGGCCAAACAGAGGGCGTATGATGACTTGTATGATAGGTTGGACAGTAAAGAGGGAGAAAATTATCTATACAGGTTGGCACAGCAGAGAAATAGAGATGGGAAGGACGTGCAGCAAGTTAGATTGATAAAGGACAGAGAGGGAAATGTATTGACTGGTGACAGAAGTACTTTGAAGAGCTGATGAATGAGGAAAATGAGAGAAAAAAAAGAGTAGAAGAGGTGACCATTGAGGAGCAGGATGTAGCAAAGATCAGTAAGGGTGAAGTGAGAAGGGCATTGAAGAGGATGAAGAATGGAAAGGCAGTTGGTCCTGATGACATACCGGTGGAGGTATGGAAGTGTCTAGGAGAGGTAGCAGTGGATTTTCTGACAAGAACATTCAACAAGGTCCTAGAGAGTGAGCAGATGCCGGAGGAGTGGAGGAGAAGTGTGCTGGTGCCCATTTTTAAGAACAAGGGAGACGTGCAGAGTTGCGGCAACTACAGAGGGATAAAGTTGATGAGCCATACGATGAAGTTATGGGAAAGAATAGTGGAAGCTAGACTAAGGGCAGAGGTCAGCATTTGTGAACAACAGTTTGGTTTCATGCCAAGAAAGAGCACCACAGATGCAATGTTTGCTTTGAGGATGTTAATAGAGAAGTACAGAGAAGGTCAGACGGAGCTACATTGTGCCTTTGTGGATCTGGAAAAAGCATATGACAGGGTGCCGAGAGAAGAACTGTGGTATTGCATGAGGAAGTCTGGAGTGGCAGAGAAGTATGTTAGAGTGGTGCAGGACATGTATGAGAGATGTAAGACAGTGGTGAGGCGTGCTGTCGGTGTGACAGAAGAGTTCAAGGTGGAGGTGGGACTGCATCAAGGGTCAGCTCTCAGCCCCTTCTTGTTTGCTATGGTGATGGACAGGCTGACAGACGAGGTGAGACAAGAATCTCCATGGACTATGATGTTTGCAGATGACATTGTGATCTGTAGTGAGAGCAGAGAACAAGTGCAGGGTGTGATGTGCGATAGGAGAGTGTCAGCAAGAATGAAGGGAAAAGTGTACAAGACGGTGGTGAGGCCAGCGATGTTGTATGGCTTAGAAACAGTGGCACTGAGGAAAAGGCAGGAGGCAGAGCTGGCGGTAGCGTAGATGAAAATGTTGAGGTTCTCTCTGGGAGTAACGAGGATGGATAGGATCAGAAATGAGTATATCAGAGGGACAGCCCATGTCAGATGTTTTGGAGACAAAGTCAGAGAGGCTAGATTGAGATGGTTTGGACATGCACAGAGGAGGGATAGTGAGTATATTGGCAGTAGGATGCTGAGGTTGGAACCACCAGGCAGAAGGCCTCGAGGAAGACCAAAGAACAGATTTATGGATGTGGTGAAGGAAGACATGAATGTCGTTGGAGTCAGAAAAGAAGATGCAGAGGACAGGGTGAGCTGGAGGCAGATGATTTGCTGTGGCGACCCCTGAAGGGAGCAGCCGAAAGTAGAAGTAGAAGAAGACTCTCTACACACACACACACACACACTACCAATGCACATTACCCCATACACACACTACCAATACACCCCCCACACACACACACACTACTGATGCACACTCCCACACACACTACAGATACACACTCTCCACACACACACACACACACACACACACACACACACTACCGATACACCCCCACACACACACACGACTGATACACACCCTATACACACACACACTACAAATACACACTCTCCACACACACACACACACACACACTACTGATACACATCCGCCCCACACATACACTCCCCTTACACACACTACCGATACATACTCCCCACACACACTACCGATAAACACTTCCCGTACATGCTTTCATGTACACTATACATTCACACCTCCAAACAATTTAATTAAGTCATCTCAGTTCTCTATGGTGTTCTTAATTTCTCCTGTCGAGCACTGATTAGGGTGTACTGCTCCATTATGTTATACTCTGTGTCAGTAAAACGAAATGTAATTAAAAAGAAATTAATTTTTTAGGTTTAGGATTTTTTTTTATTTAACTTCTAAATGATAGATTTAACTTTGGTCCGCAGTCAGAAAGTTATATAGCAAAGAGGTGTTTTAGGAAATGACTGAAAAAACTTACTTATATTACCAGATGAACTATTGCCTTTTAAATCTGATAGAAAATCTTACACTTTTCCTTTTCTACTGCAGGTAACATATCAAATTAATGGACTGCATTTGTTTTCAGGAACACCCAGCTATTTCACCCCAGTTTGAGTGTCATCGGCAAAAAAGATCACCAAATTCAGCTTTGGTGCTTTGATCACATAGCCCAGTGGAAAAGCTTTATTATTGAAACTGAAGAGCAAATACTGAACCAGGCTTATCCAATTAGCTCAGAGACTTTATTAACCCAAACCCAAGACACAGCTTATTTCTTTTTTCATCTTGTTTGAGATTCAAAATCTAGTTATACTATAATTAGTTTAACATCTCAGGAAGTATAATATCATATTTCAAATCAAAGTGACAATCATGAATCCATGTTTGAAAATGACGAGGCAGAAGTTAAATACCACATTTACGGTAAGCTATTGGAAAGGCCATCAATAACATCCGTGTATGGATGAAGTGCTACTACTAAAATGGGTTGTCAAATATTGACAGCAGCTAGTTTCATTTGGAAATCTAGCTCAATACGTAGAAGCTCAGCTACATGTAAAAGGCTTTCGATACATTCAGATAAGTCTTACATGAGGAAAAAAAGTTGTAACTGTGTGAGATATAATGACTTTTTACCCATAAACTCTACTTCCAAATGGGTTTAATAACCCTACCACTGGAGGAGTCTTTTACTGGAAATGATTTCTCAGAGAAACCGCTGGCCATTTGAGATTGCTCCTGCCCAGCTGGTGGTGGGGTTGTGTTACTCTGTAAAGTGTTTCGACCAGAGGCCCGAGCACTCTGCACCCTCCTTATATATTCAACTTGTTTATCCTCACCCTGGACTGAGTGTCCACTAGATACAGAGTTTGCTTTACTTCCAGAAGGTCCTTTTAGTGAGTTTCTCGATAAGTTTGAGCTCTTCAATGGAGTCCCTAGTACAGACTGTGTGTCCAAGTCTTTCTTTGTTCTTGAAGAGAAAGCAATAGTATTGCGAGCAAAGCTTGGCAAGGGTAAAGCAGATTTCCTGCCATGGGTTGGTGTTTGAGTAGCACTAGCATCAGCTACAGCTTGAGCCTGTGCCAGGGCTCTCATGGTAGAGCGACATATTTTCTCTTCTACTGGAGCTTTGAGGATTTTACGGGGAGGTTTTGTAGTCGGTTTCTTTATGAAAGGCCTGTGCAGAGTTGGATCTCGAGCAAAATGAGAACCTGCAACACTTGAGGTTGGACCTCTTTTTGCCTTGGACTCTGGAGGAAGGCTAGAATGGCGAGCTGGTCTACCCTGTCTCTCATCCGTTCTTGGAGGCATACTCTGGTCACGTAGAGGATGTCTTGGTTCGGTGCTCTCAAGCACAAAAGATTTCTGTACTCTCTTAGCATTGCTGCCAGATCGACTTGCCTTGGTGACTGGTACCACCTTGCGGAAGTGTCTGGTCTCAGTTGGTGTAAGAGTTCTTGTCAGACGTCCTGTTTGCGTGATAGCAGATTTAGATGGTGTCTTGATTTTCATATTGGCTGCTGTGGGACTATGCATCTGCACTGCTTTTTCACACACCTTTTCACCTTCTGCCACGTCTTCCCCGCATGTGGTAACAGCTAGAATAGCTCGGTGTTCTTTTGCTGGTTTCTCTTCAAATGGCTCATCAAAAGATACTGACACAGATGGATAGTTGGTAGACAAAGACTCAACATTGGAAGAAAGTGATCCGGGGTCTTGAAGGAGACACTGACAGTTGTTGTCCTGTGTTTTTTTGTCAAGTTGAGATCCTTCTGTAACATTAGGGGTAATCTCAAGTTCTGAGAAGTCTAACATGACAGAACAATCAGCTTCAGTGCAGTCCAGGATGTAGGTAAGAGGTTTCTTATTGGACAACGAGGGATCAAGAGGCAAAGGTGTGTCACATGTTGTTGAGGAGACAGTGCTGCTTTCCTCTTCCTCCTCTGTCTGAGAAGCTATTTTGGTGTCATACACTGCTTCTGACTGCGGCACATCCTCAGATCTCTGACTGAATGGAGGAGCATCTAAGAAAGCTGTTTTTTGAAAGCCTTTTTCCTTCTCTAAATCTGTCACAGCAGTTTCTTCTTTGTTATCCAGTGATGCACAACTACTATTGTCATTAGAATTTGACAACTCAAAAAGCCGAGGCCCTGACACTGGTGTATGTTTTTCTACACTAATACTCATGTCTCTAACATCATGTGATTTATCAAACCGGTTATTGTTGTGACTCAGCTGAGAGGAATTTACAATATCATTATTACTGTACACATCATTCTCTTCAGTGCAGCTGGATATTGTGTATCTAGTCGGAGGGCTGATTGGTTCAGTCTCTGCCTTTGGTGAAGTTGTCAACTTCTCATGATGGAGTTTGCTTAGCTCTCTGTTGTCATCTGTGGTGGTTAGCCAGGCTATTGTCCTTCTTTGGTGAGGTCGACTTGATCGTGGAAGGCTGCAGAATTTAGTGATGTCAGCTGTGGGTGACCCAGAAAACAGATCAAGGTAGCCCCGGAGGCTGCGCTCGGTTGTTGTGTGTCGGTAACGGCGGGCACTTGCAGAGCGTCCTAGTGGACTGAGGGGGCTGTTAGGTCGGGGATGGAGCAGGAAATCTAGAAGGCCATCTTTGGTAAGAACGTCCACATCATTTTCACTGCTGCTGCGGCCAAAATTACCACTGCCGCTCAGACCCCCACTCGCAGCAACCCAGGCAAGCCGCCTTTCTTCCAGCTCGCGAAGTCGCTGCTGCCTGGCAGTTTCCTTCAACTCCCTATCCAGATTATCCTAAGCATAAGAGGGTCGGAACAAGACCAATAAAATACATATCAATGTGATAAAAGTAGTTTTACATTCATTTTCATTAATTTTCTCTTTTTTGGGGAGTTATCCATATTTTTTTTTCCTAATTTAGTTGTATCCAATTCCCACCCATCAGGTATTACTTTCGCTATCACCCGACCACCACCAAACAATGACAGGTAAAAGCATGCACATGCCCCCTCCGTGGCACGGAGTCTTTTTTCGAACTGTGGTGCATGAGTATTGGAGGCGGTTGAACACACTAGGAGGGAAAGCACTATCCGCCCCTCATACAAATAAGCTCACAGACACCCATGAATGGCTGGTGATCGCTGTGATTGACAGGGAAAGGAGTGTATACTGTCCCGCGCTCTTGTGCAAGCCAATTGGCTTCCATGGACTCCATGAAATGGACAGCTGTGGCAATTCATTCATTTTCTAAGCTGGTTAATCCGAATTAGGGTCGCGGAAAGTACACCCCGGACAGCTTGCCAGGCCATCGCAAGTCCAACATTCACACAACCATTAACACTCCCACCTAGGAGCGATTTGGAAAATCCAATTAACCTACTGTGTATGTTTTTGGACTGTGAAAGGAAACCAGAGGACCCAGAGTAAACCCACATGTTGAACATACATACAGAAAGAGCCCATATGGCAATAAGGTCCTTTCTGCTGTGAGGTGACCGTGATAATAAACATGATACCACTGTACCACCTGAAACAAATTCTTAAATACTCACTAAAACATCACTGAATTGAACTGTAACTCTCTGTAGCCAAGTAGAAGTGTCTGATAAAAAGACTATTTTATCATTTTTTTTGAATGAGGAAGAAATATAAAATAAAAATCATAACTAACTTTAAAACAACTTAATTAACACAGAGCTGACAAAGTTCCCCAATATTTTTTTTTCTCTCTCTCTCTCTATATATATATATTTTTTTACTTTAGTGGCTTCAAATCAACGTTTTTCAAAAAGTGGTTATATTCAAGAAATGCTATACATCTCTGTATTAATAGGGTATGTTTGTTTATTTGACAAAATCAAATACACACTATAGTTCTTTCTTTGTCATAAGAAGCCATCATATCTGTACCTTCACAGCCTTCTCGAATTTGAGACAGAAGTCTTGAAAGATCCTAAAACCCTCATCGAGTTTAAACATGTCTTTGTCTTCACAGAAGAAATCAATTAGAATGTTGCCCTTCTTGCGCAAGTCCAGTCTGAGATGATTCAAATCCTGAAGGGTTTGTGTTGAACTCTAATGGGTAAAGAACAATTCACAAGAAAACATTCACAAAACACACCTGACTGCAAATTTGGAGCTTACATTCTACAAAAAACAGTAGCAAATCCCCAAACACCCCCCCACACACACCACCGATTTGATCACAGTACAAGTGCATAAAACTGAGCTGAATAAATAAAATTAAAGTATCATTTGATGATCACGTTTCTGTTTCAAGTTTACCAGAAATACACGCAATGACCAGTGAGTCTGAACAAACAGTTGTTTACTTGTTTATCCATGAAAAATACAGGAACCTGTAACTGTATATATATGAAAGCCAGCACTTTTAAGTACATAAAAATATTTGCTGCCGGGTAAAGTTATGATCCCCTCCTTGAATCGCCACCTTATCGTGGTGGAGGGGTTTGCGTGACCTAATGATCCTAGGAGCTATGTTGTCGGGGGCAAATGCCCCTGGTAGGGTCACCCAAGGCAAACAGGTCCGGGGTGAAGGTCCAGACAAAGTGCGATTCAAAACAAACCCCTAAGACACGAGACAACAAAGGAAGCAGTCTCCCTTGCCCGGACGCGGGTCACCAGGGTTCCCTCCTGGAGCCAGGCCCAGGGGAGGGGCTCGAAGGCGAGCGCCTGGTGGTCGGGCTTATGCCCATGGAGCCTGGCCGGGCCCAGCCCGAAAAGGAGACATGGGTCCGCCCTCCCATGGACCCACCACCCGTGGGAGGAGTTTTAGGGGTCGGGTGCAGTGTGGGTTGGGTGGCAGCCAAAGGCATGGGTTATGTCGGACTGATCCTCGGCTACTTACTCTGACCTTCGGGAAATGGAATGTCACCTCTCTGGCGGGAAAGGAGCCTGATTTGGTGCGTGAGGTGGAGAGATACCGACTAGATATAGTCGGGCTCACCTCAACGCATAGCTTGGGCTCTGGAACCATCCATCTCGAAAGAGGCTGGACCTTCTTCTATTCTGGAGTTGCTCATGGGGAGAGGCGGCGAGCCGGTGTGGGTATTCTTGTTGCCCCCCGTCTCGGTGCCCAAATGTTGGGGTTCTCCCCGGTTGACGAAAGGGTAGCTTCCCTCCGTCTTCGGGTGGGGGGACGGGTCCTGACTGTTATTTGTGCTTATGCACCAAATGACAGTTCAGAGTACCCACCCTTCTTGGAGTCTTTGGGGGGGGGTGTTGGAGAACGCTCCCTCGGGAGACTTGCTCGTTGTCTTGGGAGACTTCAACGCCCATGTGGGCAACGATAGTGTGACCTGGAAGGGTGTGATCGGTAGGTACGGCCTCTCCAGTCTGAATCCGAATGGTGTGTCGTTGTTGGACTTCTGTGCTCGTCATAGTTTGTCGATCACGAACACCATGTTCGAACATAAGGGTGTCCATAAGTGCACTTGGCACCAGGACACCCTAGGTCGCAGTTCGATGATTGACTTTGTAGTCGTGTCATCGGACTTTCGACCATATGTTCTGGACACTCGGGTGAAGAGAGGAGCTGAGCTGTCTACCGATCACTACCTGGTGGTGAGTTGGCTTCGGTGGTGTGGGAGGTTGCCTTCCAGACCTGGCAGGCCCAAGCGTGTAATCAGGGTCTGCTGGGAACGTTTGGCGGAGCCCCCTGTCCGAGAGGCCTTTAACTCCCACCTCCGGCAGAGCTACAACCACGTTCCGGAGGAGGCGGGGACATGGAATCCGAATGGGCCATGTTTCGCCCCTCCATTGCTGAGGCGGCAGCCCATAGCTGTGGCCGTAAGGTCGCCGGTGCTTGTCGTGGCGGTAATCCCCGAACCCGGTGGTGGACACCTGCGGTGAAGGGGGCCGTCCAGCTGAAGAAGGAGGCCTATCGGGTTTTATTAGCCTGTGGGACTCCTGAGGCAGAAAACGGGTACCGGCAGGCCAAACGTGCTGCAGCCGAGGCTGTCGCAGATGCAAAATCTCGGGCGTGGGAGGAGTTCGGTGAGGGCCTGGAGAGTGATTATCGGTTGGCCTCAAAAAGGTTCTGGGCCACCATCCGACGCCTCAGGAGGGGGAAGCAGTTCTTCACAAACACTGTTTACGGTGGAGGTGGGGAGCTGCTTACCTTGACTGGGGATGTTGTTGAGAGGTGGAGGGAATACTTTGAGGACCTTCTCAATCCCACCAACACGCCCTCCGTGGAAGAGGAAGACCCTGGGGGTTCGGGTGAGGGTCCGCCCATCACTGGAGTGGAGGTCACTGAGGTTGTCAAAAAGCTCCTCGGTGGTCGAGCTCCGGGGTTGGACGAGATCCGCCCGGAATATCTCAGGGCTCTGGATGTTGTAGGACTTGTAGGTCTTGGTTGACACATCTCTGCAACATCGCGTGGTCATTGGGGGCTGTACCTCTGGATTGGCAAACTGGGGTGGTGGTCCCAATTTTTAAGAAGGGGGACTGGAGGGTGTGTTCCAATTATCGGGGAATTACACTCCTCAGCCTACCTGGGAAAGTCTATGCAGGGGTACTAGAGAGGAGGATCCGACCGATAGTCGAACCTCGGATTCAGGAGGAACAATGTGGTTTTCGTCCTGGCCACAGCACTCTTGACCAACTCTATACGCTCCACAGGATTCTGGAGGGGGCATGGGAGTTTGCCCAATCTGTCCACATGTGCTTTGTGGATTTGGAGAAGGCTTTCGACCGTGTCCCTCGAAAGATCTTGTGGGGCGTGCTCGAGAATACGGCGTTCGGATCCATTGCTACGAGCTATTCGGTCGCTGTATCACCGGAGCCAGAGTTTGGTCCGTATTGGTAACAGCAGGTCGGATTCGTTTCCAGTGGGAGTTGGAGTCCGCCAAGGCTGTCCTTTGTCACCGATTCTGTTCATAATTTTTATCGACAGAATTTCTAGGCGCAGTCGAGGCGATGAGGGGTTCTGGTTTGGTGGCCATCGGATATCGTCTCTGCTTTTTGCGGATGATGTTGTCCTTTTGGCTTCATCAAGTCGGGCCCTCCAGCTCTCATTGGAGCGATTCGCGGCTGAGTGCGAAGCAGCCGGGATGAAGATCAGTACCTCCAAGTCCGAGGCCATGGTTCTCAGTCGGACAATGGTGGAATGCACCCTCCGGTCGGGAATGAGGTCCTGCCCCAAGTGGAGGAGTTTAAGTATCTTGGGGTCTTGTTTACGAGTGAGGGAAGGATGGAGCGAGAGATCGACAGACGGATCGCTGCAGCCTCTGCTGTTAAGCGGTGCCTGTACCGGTCCGTTGTGGTGAAAAAGGAGCTGAGCCGCAAGGCGAAGCTCTCAATTTACCAGTCGATCTACGTTCCAACCCTCACCTATGGTCACGAGCTTTGGGTAATGACCGAAAGAACAAGATCACGGATACAAGCGGCTGAAATGAGCTTTCTTCGCCGGGTGGCGGGGTTCTCCCTTAGAGATAGGGTGAGAAGCTCCGCCATCCGGGGAGAGCTCGGAGTAGATCCGCTGCTCCTCCGCATTGAGAGGGGCAAGTTGAGGTGGCTCGGGCATCTGGTCAGAATGCCCCCCGGACGCCTCCCTGGTGTGGTGTTTCGGGCATGTCCAACCGGGAAGAGACCCCAGGGTCGACCTAGAACACGCTGGAGGGACTATGTCTCTCGGCTTGTCTGGGACCGCCTCGGTGTCCCCCCGGGAGAGTTGGAGGAAGTAGCTCGGGAGAGGGATGTCTGGACCGTTTTGCTAAGGTTGCTGCCCCCGCAACCCGACCCTGGACTAAGCGGAAGAAGATGATGATGATGATGATGTAAAGTTATGATTTTTTAAAAATATAATCTTTTTGTCTGTGCTAAATTTAAAAACCTGATTTCTATTAAACTAGTCAGAAAGATGTAGTGTGGGCCAAGGATCAACCCAGAAAATTTTAGAGCATGTCAGAGTCGTGGGGCAAATTCCTGAATCTACTTTGATTTCACCAACAATGTGAAATCTTACAATCCAGTAGAGTAGGCCCCTGATTTTCGTGATGGTTCGGTTCTGGCCCTTCCCGTGAATCATGAAAATCCGAGAGTTATTGATGCGGTTTTAAAATCCTATGCATGATATTACATGCACTAAAATCTTCTTCTTTTACTTTCGGCTGCTCCCTTCAGGGGTCGCCACAGCAAATCATCCGCCTCCACCTCACCCTGTCCTCCGCATCTTCTTTTCTGACTCCAACAACCTTCATGTCTTCCTTCACCACATCCATAAATCTCTTCTTCGGTCTTCCTCGAGGCCTTCTGCCTGGTAGTTCCAACCTCAGCATCCTACTGCCAATATACTCACTATCCCTCCTCTGTACATGTCCAAACCATCTCAATCTAGCCTCTCTGACTTTGTCTCCAAAACATCTTACGTGGGCTGTCCCTCTGATATACTCATTTCTGATCCTATCCATCCTCGTTACTCCCAGGGAGAACCTCAACATTTTCATCTCCGCTACCTCCAGCTCTGCCTCCTGCCTTTTCCTCAGCGCCACTGTTTCTAAGCCATACAACATCGCTGGCCTCACCACCATCTTGTACACTTTTCCCTTCATTCTTGCTGACACTCTCCTATCGCATCACACCTGATACTTTTTCTCCAACCATTCCAGCCTGCCTGCACAGCTTCTTCACCTCTTTTCCACACTCTCCATTGCTCTGGATTGTTGAGCCTAAGTACTTAAAATCCTCCACCTTCGTTATCTCTGCTCCCTGTAACATCACTGTTCCTCCTGGGTCCTTCTCATTCACACACATGTATTCTGATTTTCTGAGGCTAACCTTCATTCCTCTCCTTTCCAGGGCATACCTCCACCTCTCGAGATTTTCCTGCACTTGTTCTCTGCTCTCACTACAGATCACGATGTCATCTGCAAACATCATAGTCCATGGAGATTCTTGTCTCACCTCGTCTGTCAGCCTGTCCATCACCATAGCAAACAAGAAGGGGCTCAGAGCTGACCCTTGATGCAGTCCCACCTCCACCTTGAATTCGTCGGTCACACCGACAGCACACCTCACCACTGTCTTACATCTCTCATACATGTCCTGCACCACTCTAACATACTTCTCTGCCACTCCAGACTTCCTCATGCAATACCACAGTTCTTCTCTTGGCACCCTGTCATATGCTTTCCAGATCCACAAAGGCACAATGTAGCTCCCTCTGACCTTCTCTGTACTTCTCTATTAACATCCTCAAGGCAAACATTGCATCTGTGGTGCTCTTTCTTGCATGAAACCAAACTGTTGTTCACAAATGCTGACCTCTGCCCGTAGTCTAGCTTCCTATTCTTTCCCATAACTTCATCGTATGGCTCATCAACTTTATCCTCTGTAGTTGCTGCAACTCTGCACGCGTCTCCCTTGTTCTTAAAAATGGGCACCAGCACACTTCTCCTCCACTCCTCCGGCATCTGCTCACTCTCTAGTACCGTGTTGAATGTTCTTGTCAGAAAATCTACTGCTACCTCTCCTAGACACTTCCATACCTCCACAGGTATATCATCAGGACCAACTGCCTTTCCATTCTTCATCCTCTTCAATGCCCTTCTCACTTCACCCTTACTGATCTTTGCTACATCCTGCCCCTCAATGGATTTACCTCTTCTACTCTTTTTCTCTCTCATTTTCCTCATTCATCAGCTCTTCAAAGTACTCTTTCCATCTTACCAGCACACTTCTGTCATCAGTCAATAGAGTTCCCTCTCTGTCCTTTATCAATCTAACTTGCTGCACGTCCTTTCCATCTCTATTTCTCTGCTGTGCCAACCTGTATAGATCATTTTCTCCCTCTTTACTATCCAACCTATCATACAAGTCATCATATGCCCTCTGTTTGGTCTTAGCCACTGCTACTTTAAGCCTTGCGCTGTGTCTCCCTGTACTCCTGTTTACTCCTTCGGTCCTCTCAATGTCCCACTTCTTCTTGGCTAACCTTTTCCTTTGTACACACTCCTGCACTTCCTCATTCCACCACCAAGTCTCCTTATCTACTTTCCTTCCAGAGGACACACCAAGTACTCTCCTACCTGTGTCTGATCACATTTGCTGTGGTTGTCCAGTCATTTGGAAGCACTTCCTGGCCACCCAAAGCCTGTTTCAACTCCTCCTTGAAGACAACACGACCTCTTCCTTTTCAGCTTCCACCACTTTGTCTTCTGCTCTGCCTTTGCCTTTTTCACCTTTCTCACCATCAGAGTCATCCTGCACACCACCATCCTATGCTGTTTGGCAACGCTCTCACCACGATGACTTTGCAGTCACTGACTTCCTTCAAATTACATCGCCTACACAAGATGTAGTCTACCTGTGTGCGCCTACCTCGCTTTCATAAGTCACCCTATGCTCCTGTTTCTTCTCAAAGAAAGTATTCACCACAGCCATTTCCATCACTTTTTGCAAAATCTATCAACATCTGTCCTTCTGCGTTCCTGTCCTGGATACCAAACCTGCCCATCACTTCCTCGTCCCTCTGTTGCCTGCCCCAACATGTCCATTGAAGTCTGCACCTATGACCACTCTTTCACCTCTGGGGGGGTACTCTGCATCACTTCATCTAAGTCACTCCAGAATCTCTCCTTCTCTTCTAGCTCACATCCTGCCTGTGGGGCATAAGCACTAACAACATTGAGCATTACACCTTCAATTTCTAACTTGAGATTCATCACTCTGTCTGACACTCTTTTCACTTTTAGAACATTCCTGACAAACTCCTCCTTCAAGATGACTCCGACTCCATTTCTCTTCCCATCCACACCGTGATAAAATAGCTTAAACCCTGCTCCTAAGCTTTTAGCTTTGCTACCTTTCCACCTGGTCTCCTGAACACACAGTATGTCCACCTTCCTCCTCTGCATCATGTCAACCAGCTCTCTACCTTTTCTGTGCATAGTTCCAACATTCAAAGTCCCCACTCTCAGTCCTAGACTCATGCCTTTCCTCTTCTCTCTCTGCCTCTACGGACACGCCTCCCACCTCTCCTTCTTGACGTCTTCGACCAACAGTAGTCCAATTTCCATCAGCACCCTGTTGATTGACAGCACTGATGGCGATGCGTTGTTAACCGGACCTCGACCGATCCGGTATGGAGGTAATACTTCTGATTTGCATTTTAAGTAATTGGCATTGGTTTTACGTCGGATGCCCTTCCTGACACAACCCTCTGCATTTCTCCGGGCTTGGGACCGGCATGAGGGGGAGAGACACTGGTTAGTGCCCCCCCACCTCATGGCTGCATTATTACATGCACTAAAATATGCTTCTTAAATACATTCTATAGACAGTCTTACTCATTAATACAGTAATAATGCAGTAAAATGTAGTAACGATTAAGTAAAAACTTTTTAATTTTGCACTGTGATAATATTTAATCATGAATAAAGCACTTAGGCTACTTACCAGAAGCTAGAGAAGATGCAGGAAGTTTGAGTGGCATCATAGGGCTTAAGTAATAATTAAAAACACACTAAAAAATTTACTTTGCAATTCAGGCAATCACGTTGATAACTTGTGCGCGAAAGAGAAAAAAAAAAAAGTGTACACATCATCTGTAACCAATCAGCAGGAGGGAGAAACAAAAGCTCTCAGCCATTGGCTAAATTTGAATCACGTGCCAGTTATTCCGGGTATGTTGCCAATCAGCTAGTATGTCGGGGCGCGAGCGCTGAACCATGAATGGTCAAGGGCAAACTGTAGATAGCAGTACAGTTGATACAGTTAAAAAGACTTAGTATTATGCTGATACACTGACCAACCATAATATTAGCACCACATGACAATGTCTATGTAGACAATCCCGTACACAGTGTAATACACTGTTTTTACGATTCCTTTCTAACAAGATCCGGCACTAACAGGCTAAGTATTTTATGCTGTAGTGGCTCCTGTGTGGGATCAGACCAGATGTACTCACCTTCACTACCCACACAAACACCCCCCCACACACACACACACACACACAGATGAGGGTCGTGCTTCTTGATCCTCTTCCACTTTACTGCTTATTATATAATCACTTGGGTTCATCACATTTTCTGATTTTCCCTGCTTCCAACACGTCAGCTTCCACAACAGACTCTTTACTTCCTGTGTAATTCACTACACTGCTTCACATTGCAATGATCAGAATGTTTTTAATCCTATGGCTGACTGGTGTAGAAACATACCGACTTCACACCACAAGCCTCATTCACAGGTGTCAGCAATCTGACACAAGCATGTGGGCACTTAATACTAATAACATAATTTGGAAAATAATTCCAAGTGTATAATGTGGCTGAGGTTTTCAGATTTCACAGAAGAATCAATTATTGTCCTTGCTAGAGGTCTATGGTCTCTAAGTGCTCTTCCATGTATAGCTGTGTGATTGATGATGGGGTGTTTTTTAGCTGATTTAGATCATTTTGATGTGCTAAATCCAAACATTGCATTGTTTTACACAATCAGGTCATCTTCCGGAACGAAGATATATGTTTGTGTTTTGACATTTTTGTTTACATGTACAGGTATTTTGACATAATATAATACATAATTCTAATACAGCCGTGAGGGGGAGGCACAAGCCAGTGTTCTTTCTCACGCCGGTCCCAAGCCCGGATTAATGCAGAGATTTGTGTCAGGAAGCGCATCCGACGTAAAACCTATACCAAATCAGCTATGCAAATAATCAATATGACTTCCAAACCAGATCGGTTGAGGCCCGGGTTAACAATGACCACCATCAGTGATGTTAACCAACAGAGTGCTGGTGGAATCTGGGCTACTGTTGGTTGAAGAATGAGAGGTGGGAGGCATGTCCATAGGCAGAGAGAGAAGAAGAAAGGCAAGAGGCTAGGACTGAGAGTAGGGACTTTGAATGTTGGATCTATGACAAGAAAAGGCAGAGCTGGCTGACATGATGCAGAGGAGGAAGGTAAACATACTGTGTGTTCAGGAGACCAGGTGGAAAGGTAGCAAGGCTAGAAGCTTAGGAGCAGGGTTTAAGCTGTTTTTTCATGGTATGGATCGGAAGAGAAATGGAGTATGAATCGTCTTAAAGGAGGGGCTTGTTAGGAATGTTCTAGAGGTGAAAGAGTGTCAGACAGAGTGATGAGTCTCAAGTTAGAAATTGAAGGCGTGATGTTCAATGTTGTTAGTGCTTATGCCCCACAGGCAGGATGTGAGCTAGTAGAGAAAGAGAGATTCTGGAGTGAATTAGATGAAGTCAGGGATAGTACCGCAAAAGGTGAAAGAGTGGTCATTGGTGCAGACTTCAATGGGCATGTTGGTGCAGCAAGAGAGGGGACGAGGACGTGATGGGCAGGTTTGGTATCCAGGACAGGAACGCAGAAGGACAGATGTTGATAGATTTTGCTAAAAGGACAGAAATGGCTGTGGTGAATACGTTCTTCCAGAAGATACAGGAGCATAGGATGACTTATTAAAGCGGAGGTAGGAGCACACAGGTAGACTACATCTTGTGTAGACAATGTAATTTGAAGGAAGTCAGTGACTGCAAAGTAGTAGCGGGTGAGAGTGTTGCCAGACAGCATACGATGGTGATGTGTAGGATGACGCTGATGCTAAGGAAGGTGAAGAAGGCAAAGAGAGAGCAGAAGACAAAGTAGTGAGAGCTGAAAAAGGAAGTGTCGTATTCAAGGAGGAGTTGAAACAGGCTTTGGGTGGTCAGGAAGTGCTTCCAGATGACTGGATAACTACAGCTAATGTGATCAGTGAGACAGGCGTTAATGTGATCAGTGAGACAGGCAAGAGAGTACTTCATGTGTCTTCTGGATGGAAAGTAGATAAGGAGACTTGGTGGTGGAATGAGGAAGTGCAGGAGTGTGTACAAAGGAACTGGTTAGAGGCAGACATTGAGAGGACAGAAAGACAGTAAAAAGGAGTACAACGAGACGCAGCGTAAGGTGAAGCTAGCAATGTCAAAAGCCAAACAGAGGGCGTATGATGACTTGTATGATAGGTTGGACAGTAAGGAGGGAGAAAATGATCTATTCAGGTTGGCACAGCAGAGAAATAGCGATGGGAAGGACATGCTGCAAATTAGAGTGATGAAGGACTGAGAGGGAAATGTATTGACTGATGACAGAAGTGTGCTGGGAAGATGGAAAGTGTACTTTGAAGAGCAGATGAATGAGGAAAATGAGAGAAAAAAAGAGTAGAAGAGGTGACCGTCGAGGACCAGGAAGTAGTAAAGATTAGTAAGGGTGAAGTAAGGAGGGCATTGAAGAGGATGAAGAGTGGAAATGCAGTTGGTCCTGTTAACATACCTGTGGAGGTATGGAAGTGTCTAGGAGAGGTAACAGTAGATTTCCTGACAAGAACATTCAACAAGGTCTAAGAGAGTGAGAGGATGCCAGAGGAATGGAGGAGAAGTGTGCTGGTGCCCATTTTTAAGAACAAGGAAGATGTGCAGAGTTGTGGCAACGACAGAGGGATAAAGTTGATGAGCCATATGATGAAGTTATGGGAAAGAATAGTGGAAGCTAGACTAAGGGCTGAGGTCAGCATTTTGAAGAAAAGTTTGTTTCCATGCAAAGAACGAGCACAACAGATGTAGTGTTTGCCTTGAGGATGTTAATAGAGAAGTACAGAGAAGGTCAGAAGGGGCTGCATTGTGCCTTTGGGAATCTGGAGACAGCATATGACAGGGTGCCGAGAGAGGAACCGTGGTATTGCATGAGGAAGTCTGGAGTGGCAGAGAAGTATGTTAGAGTGGTGCAAAAAATATATGAGAGATGAAAGACAGTGGTGAGGTGTGCTGTCGGCATGACAGAAGAGTTCAAGATGGAGGTGGGACTGCATCGAGGGTCAGCTCTGAGCCCCTTCTTGTTTCCTATGGTGATGGACAGGCTGACAGACGAGGTGAGGCAAGATTCCCCATGGACTATGATTTTTGCAGATGACATTGTGATCTGTAGTGAGAGCAGAGAACAAGTGCAGGAAGATCTAGAGAGGTGGAAGTACGCCCTGGGAAGGAGAGGAATGAAGGTTTGCCTCAATAAGACAGAATACATGAGTGTGAATGAGAAGGACCCAAGAGGAACGGTGAGGTTACAGGGAGCAGAGATAAGAAAGGTGGAGGATTTTAAAAACTTCGGTTCAACAGTCCAGAGCAATGGAGAGTGTGGAAAAGAGGTGAAGAAGCATGTGCAGGCAGGTTGGAATAGTTGGAGAAAAGTGTCCGGTGTGATGTGTGATAGGAGAGTCGTCTTCTTCTCTTTCGACTTTTTTCCCTTTCTCGGGAGTCGCCACAGCGAATCATCTGATTCGCACATTTGATTTGGCATAGGTTTTTACGTCAGATGCGCTTCCTGTCACAACCCTTTAGCAAGGGACAGAAATACGTCAACAGCTTAGCAAGAATGAAAGAAAAAGTCTACAAGACGGTGATGAGGCCGGCGACGTTCTATGGTTTAGAAACAGTGGCGCTGAGGAAAAGACAGGAGGCAGAGCTGGAGGTAGCAGAGATGAACATGTTGAGGTTCTCTTTGGGGGTAACCAGGATGGATAGGATCAGGAATGAGTACATCAGAGGGACACCACAAGTAAGATGTTTTGGAGACAAAGTCAGAGAGGCTGGATTGAGATGGTTTGGCCAAGTACAGAGGAGGGATAGTGTATATATTGGTAGTAGGATGCTGAGGTTGGAACTAGCAGGCAGAAGGCCAAGAGGAAGACCAAAGAAGAGATTTATGGATGCGGTGAAGGAGGACATGAAGGTAGTTGGTGTAAGAGAAGAACATGCAGAGTATAGGGTAAAACGGAGGCAGACGATTTGCTGTGGCGACCCCTGAAGGGAACAGCCAAAAGGAAATGAAGAAAATTATGCAAAATTCTTTCATATTTCTTTCAACAAACAAATTCTGAAGATTCTGCATATGCCAACTTATGATGCCAACTTATGTCTAATTTTTTTTTTTTTTTTTTTTTTTTTTTTTGTATTGCAGGTGAATGAAATGGTTTGGATATAGATGCACTCTGCTACATCTGCAGTGAATACACCATTGTACCTAACAGGAATCAAGTCACAGATTTCATAAAGTGTGCTTACAATTCTTATTTTTGTATTGATCTTGGTGACTAGAATAGAGCTTAGGCGCTACACATAGTATGCAAGTCATGCACCGAATACCTGCTTCAGTGGACCAAAGGCAAGAAGTCCTATCTGAAGTGTGGAATTCCTATGATTTGGAGGAAGCCGACAAACTATGTCACCGAGTGCTACTTGTGCGCTATTGATGTGACTGGGATCAACAGAAAAAAAACGAAGCACCCTCAAGTATCCTGATCTTGAATCAGTACGTTGTCCTGTAGCTCACTGTGATGAAATTCCAGTACCCATCTTTGGAGTACATCCCAACATCACTGATGAAGATTCCTCCACTGCTCCAGAAGATGAAGAACAAGAAGTGGTTCTTGATAATGATGCTCCGCATACTTTTCCTAAAAAGGAGCTAAATGATCTAGTACGTCATCTCAGCTTATCAAAGTCCTCTGCCGAGCTGTTGACATCCAGATTGAAGGAAAAGAACCTCCTTTTTGACAATGCAGACATCAAGAGTTCCTCCATTTTTTCTTTGAGGTTCTTTTATTTGAAGGAATTTGTGTAGTGTACAGATATTGATCAGCTTCTGCACAAGACATAGGTGTACTGTACAGATATTGCTCAGCTTCGGCACGGGAACGTGCCGCTCTGCTCTGTGCTGGTGTCTGTCCGGCAAAGTTTCACTGCGAGTGATAGTTAAACGCTCGATCTTTATCTAATAGCTTATTATTTATCCACAACATAATGGGAGATGTAAAGCAGTTGAGAAAAGATCAAGAGGATTTACAAAAACAACTTAAATCGTTCACAAAGGAATTTGAAAACCTACAGGAAAAAATGGCAGAGAAATCAAATATTAGCTCATCACCAAGTAGTCAAGATGTCCAAGGATGATATAATGCGTTGGAAATTGAATTCGATGTTGTTGTTGGACAAATTCGGCAAACAGCTTGGTGCTTTGACCTCCCAAGTGGAAACAGTCTCCAAGGCAATTGACAACGTCACTAATTATCGTTATCAGTATAACCTTAAAATACTATGAGCACCTCAAGTGGTGGAACATGAACCGGCTGAAACCACCACCCAACTCTGTCTTAAGATATTCAACAAGATTGGTGTGGTTGTCAAAGAAGACATCAATATTTCACATAGGCTGCAATCAAGAAATCAAAATGGCCACCGAAGGGAGTGATATGAGGGCACTGCCATTGCAAGTTGTACGACGAATGGTGAGGGAAAAAGTGCTTGCAGCAAGATCCAGAACTAGTTGCATAGAACCTGTCAATCTTGGTTTTACACCAGAAATCGAGCAGGGTCGCATCGGTACAGTCATCCCTTGCCACTTCGCAATTTGAGCATCACGGTCTTGGTACATCGTGGTATTTTAATAAAAACTAAAATAAAAAAATATATATTCATAAAAAAATTCTAAATTCGCACTGAAACTCACATGTAAGCAAGCGGAAGGCAGGGACCCAAGGCAGGTTGCGTCCATTGTTTCCAACGACAGACTGAAGTGCCCCTCCTCCCCAGTTCAGGCAGGGACCGCCCACTCAACTAAATCTCGCAAGCTGATTGGCTTAGATGCGTGACACTGTTGCCTCCCGCCCACTCAACTCAATCTCGCAAGCTGATTGGCTTAGACGCGTGACACTGTTGCCTCGCACATTCCCATGGGATTTTTTGTGATTTTGTGATCTTATCGTGTTTGTGAATGTCCTGCACCGCAGAGAAGAGTTATTGTCAGAGGTGAGTACAGTACTTAAAGTATTTATATATAAATTCTATTTAAATATTAATCCATTACAGTATTTACATGTGTATATTAAATGTTACACATTGATATGCATATCTTGTATTGTATAGAGGCGAAAACATATAGAAATGAGACAACAGGGTAGAAATGAGAGAGGCGTTCCTACTTCACGGTTATTGCAGCAAGATCCAGAACTAGTTGCATAGAACCTGCCGATCTTGGTTTTACACCAGAAATCAAGCTGGGTCACATCGGTACTGTATCCTGAGCCATCTAACCCCAAAGCTACAAGAGCTGCTGTGCTTGGCGAAAACTTTTCAAGCTAATCTCGGATACAGGTTCTGCTGGGCCAAATCAACTGGGATCTTCCTGAGGAAGTCGAAGAACACAAGGGTCATTCGCATTAACTCAGAAGATGATCTGGAAGTACGAAGGAATGAGAGAGATGATCGCGATTTTCCAGGCAAAGCCTACCCAAATGTATCAAGCCATGGTTACAATACAAGATGCAATTTAGTCAGATAAGTGTTTAAACCCCATGTCTTGTGATTTCTGGAAGCAAACGAAGTTAAAATAAGTAAATCGGCTCAGAAAGAGATTAAAACCCTTTTTAAAGAACAGCTGTATAACAAGGAAAATATTGAAATCTCTCATAGCAAGTTTAAAAACAGCTTGAACTCTACATTACCAACCAAAAAAATCTTGAAAGATTACCTAGCTTGTATGACCTGGATCTATTCTCCCTCAACACTGTCTCAGACTTAAACTCCAGTTTAAATGCTAGTTTCTCAGAAATACATCGTAGATATTATTCGCCACACAGCTTTAGCATGTTAAAAAAAACAAGATACCAATTGCTCAATACTAGATAGTAGTCTTTCTTTTTTACACAATAACAAGTTTACAGAAAAATCTTGATAATTTCCACCTACTTCATGAGTTAAATTATAATTTTAATATTATTGACGTTTCTGAAACTCTAATTACAAGTTCAATTCGGAATCACTGAGCTTCAATCCCAACATTCCAGGGTATTGTTTTGAATACGTCCCTATGTCCCTCAGTGCGGGAGGTGTCAGGATGTACATAAACAACGCAATGAACGACAATGTAATTGAAAGAACATCTCTCCTTTCTTCATTTTTATGGGATTCTGTTACATCTCAAGAAATAGAAGGTGAAATAATGTTCTTACCCCTAATAAAGCCTGTGGTTTATACTCCCTCCCCGTGCATATTCTAAAGTGTGTGAGGTCTATCATATCGTAACCTATGGCTAATTTGATAAATAAATCCATAAGTACTGGAGTATTCCAATCTAAATTAAAACAACCTTAGATAATTCCCATATTTAAAGGTTGAGGAGACAGATCCAGGCAACCACTGACCTATTTTCCTTCTTTCTATTTTTAATCGTATAATTGAAAAGATCATGTATAACAGGCTAAAAACTTTCATTAGTAAACACAATATTCTTTGCTCCTCTCAGTATGGATTTCATGAGAATTTCTTTGCAGAGCATGTGCTTTTAGACATTGTTAACAAAATTCAGTAAAACATGGATAAAAATCTATACTCTTGCGGCATCTTCATAGATTTACACATGGCATTCGATATGGTGAATCACGAAATACTTTTATACAAATTACAACACTATGGCAT
>CM045731.1:197500-237500 GCA_024760905.1 Plotosus lineatus
TTTACATGCCTCTCACCAAAGACAGTGAGAGACATGGCCCGCTTTTGATAACCCAGTTAGCTGCACTGGGGGGGTACAGTGACAACCTTGTGGAGAGTGGGACTCGGACCCCCAACCTTTGGATCAGCGATCCAGCGCCCTGTACCACTAGACCACCACTGCCCCAACTTGCGAAAATTGGACATTCATTCAAAAATATCTGATCCTGATTCCATTATGAAAATCCTGACTTAAATTTCCCCTTTAACTCATTAACCTAGAGATGCTCATAATTTTGTCACTCACATATAAGTAGTATTGGATATTTTTCTCAATAAATAAATGACCAAGTATAAAATATTTGTCTCATTTATTTACCTGTGTTCTCATTATAATGTTTAGGACTTGCGCTAAAATCTGTTAATGTTTTAAACCACATTTTTCTAAAAAATGTAAAACATTCTAAAGGGTTCTCAAATGTTTAAACACCACTGCATGTGATTGACAGCACAGTGTGTGTCTGTGTGTCTTACCATGGTACTTGGATAAGTAAAAACATGAAGGAATCCACCAGAGTGAGCTTTGCTGGATCTCCTTCAAATTTCCTTAACTTTTTTATCTACAACATTAGAATGGAAATGTTTATTAATCTAACTCAGAGTAGCGAAGTGATTTAAAAAAAAATGGTCATTATCATTATGATGGTTTTTCACCTCTTCTTCCTCAGGCAGCAGTTTGAGCAGTTCCTTCAGAGGTTCCAGTCCGACCTGCTGACTCCGCCCCAGACGGAGATCTTCCACTAGAGCTTGATTCGACCTGAAAGGTGAAAAATTTCCACTTAATAAAAACATCAAAAAGTCTACAGTAAACTCACACAAATCCACTCACACACACCCACACATGCACGCATGGAAGCACACACACACACGCACCCATGTATGCACACACACATATGCATGCACACACACACACACACACACACACACACACACGCACCCATGCATGCACACACACATATGCATGCACACACACACACACACACACACGCATGCATGCATGCACACACACACGCACACACACACATGCATGCACACACACACACACATGCGCCACATGCATGCACACACACTTACTTCTTGAACTGCTTGAGGAAAATTCCCATGTTCATCCCCCTCTTCGAATCTAAAATGCTGATCTACAGGAAGACAATAAAGTTTACTTGTATGTGGTGTGTATAACATAACCCTAATTCTAACCCTAACCCAAACTGTGAAAAAGTCAGCATCATATCTTACAGCTAGTGGGCGCCATCACGTAGACATAACAGCAGCTCATATCATGATGTGTAGAATTACATCTCAATGTTGAATAATAGCAGTGGAAGCATCATCACCAAGCAACTGTACACTGTCCTAGTTGTGTACAGAGCTAAATAAACATTCTATTGTAAGAACTATGTCACCATGATAAACATGACATGGCAAAGTCATGTTGAAAATGAGAGTGGAAGAGAAATGTGGAAGAAAAATGAGAGTGAAAAAATGAGAGTGGGACTCGAACCCCCAACCTTTGGATCAGCGATCCAGCGCCCTATACCACCACTGCCCCCTACATGGCAAAACACCATAAGTATCTTCAATGTCAAACCTTTCAGTGGTGTTTTAAAGCAAACACATTGGTACAGATGTAATGTTTTTAAAGTTTGCGTCTGTATATTTGTATCGGCTGAAATCTGCTGAAATTGGTGTCAGGCTCCACATGACCGTAATTAGATTAAGCAGTGTAAGACGTGAATGAATGAATGAGCTATAGATGTTAGATATTAGTGATATTACCCTGTAGGTATAAGACATTAATGATGTTATTCAATTCAGTGTACAATAATTATACAACAGATTTAATTAGACATAAATATCAGATATCATTGATATTAAGCTATAGGTAATAGATATTACTGATTATAGACCATCACAGACAGTAAGTGGACATGGGGCATGTTTTACATATTCATAACAGGAAATTGGGGAACATTAGTACACACACGAAAACATCAGAAGCCATTGTTGAATTTTCAGGAAAACTTTGGGGAAAAGTGAAATAATGCGTTAAAAAATTTGGTGGTTATGTATGTGGAGAACTTCAGTGAAACAGAATCACATCATGGTTTTGAAAAAACAAATAAATGAATATTCATTGAATTAAAAAAATAAAGAAATTAAGGAAGAATAGTGGGAAACTGGAAACATTAAGGAAAATGCCACAACAACAATGCCAATTATGCAAAACAAACCCCTAAACCAACACAAAACAAAAAACATCCTAAAATCCCACATCAAAACTGAATACATTGTTGATAGGTGTGCATCCGAATGTGTTTATTTATACAGTAAAACCTCCGCTGACGAACGCTTAAGCTCACGAACTTTTCGCCTCAAGAACATTAAATTTGCGAGCATATAGTCTCTGCTGACGAACTAGTTTTCGGTGGACGAATCAAACCACGCGGTCGAACAGCGCCACGGTGGCGGCCACGAGAAGCTGACGCACGCTCATGGCGTCACAGTTCATCACCCCCTTTCTTTGAATGCGGAAGTGCTTTGTGTTTGCTAGACATTTTGGACCGTATTGAGTGTACTTTTGCTATTATGGGACCGAAAAAGACCCACCACAGGCGGAGATCATTGAAAAACACGAACGAGGTGTGCGTTTGTGTGACTCAGCGTCCCAGTACCAGTACGCTAAGTCTACCATTGCTCCCATCCTTAAGAACAAGGAAGCTATTAAGGGTGCGTGTGTGGCTAAGGGTGTTTCCAAACAGTAGGCGTTTCCAAACTCTCCTTCCAAACAGTAACTCCCTCCCTCCCTCCTCCTCCCACTCCATTCCATCAAGCCATCAACTACCATCACAAAGGTAAATAAAACTACTTTATTATACAGTACAGTTTATTTCTTTAATTACAATACAATAGCACATTTATTATACATAAAATAAGGTATATTTTTGTGTAGTTTTAAGGCTTATTTAGTAGAAAATTATGTTTTATGGGGACCTGGGAACGGATTATTCTCATTTTAATGGTTTCTAATGGGAAATAAATGTTCGGAAGACGAACTTTTCGCCTTACACACACTTTCTGGGAACCAATTATGTTCGTGAGCAGAGGTATCACTGTATTTTATTTCCATCTTATGCATTATTTTTTAATGTTTAATTAGTATTATAAGCATTAATAGCATTGAATTTATTGATATACACATACATGTATGTATATGTCAGTGGGGGGGGGGGGGTGATCCTAATTCGTGGATTTCGATGGTCACGTGGGGATCTCTGTTTTTATATGATCCCAATTAACCGCGGAAAGTGAGCGATCCCTGTATGTATGTATGTATGTATGTATGTATGTGTGTGTCTATATATATATATATATATATATATATATATATACAGACACACACAGTCGGCATTTTTCGTAGCCTGGAGGCTTTTTTATTAACATTTTATTAACATAAACCATTTTATTAACATATTTATTAATGAAACCATTATTAAACATTTGTATTAATGCACATATACACCCCCCCCCACACACACAAAAAACACTGTCTCTCTCTCTCTCACACACACACACACACACACACACACACACAAAATACCCATGTCGCACGCCGCTGAATGCGGGCTCCGCCTACACGCAGGACGCTGGAGCATTTTAAGACGGGGAATTCAAGGCGCATTCCCTGCTTGACAGATCGGAGGTTCAAACTCAACTTTAAATTGATTCCTTGAAGGATCTGCGGTCCAGATGAGCCGCGTTTTGCTCACATTTGTTGAGCGTGCCACATTTATTAAACATTTATCTCTCTCTCTCGCTCTCTTTCACACACACACACACACAAAACTCTGTCTCTATGGTGTGTTTTGCTGAATGCGGGCTCCACCCACACGCAACGCGGAGCTGACGGAACAATTCTATTTAAATGAACTCGATGTTGTATTTAAAGCAGAATTACAGTACCTGTTTGAAAGATCAGAGGTCCTGATTCAATATTAACTTGCTTCCTTGCGAGAACGGTCTCGTCCCACGGAGCATTCTGCTCATGCTCCTTCTGCTTCAATATCGTGCCGAAATAATCGCCTCAGTCACTGTATTTCCGCTTAAAGGTCTCCTTCTGCTTCAATATCGTCCCGATTGTATAGGGGTTTCGGCAACAACGAAATATAACGCTGCAATGATCTCAATACAAGCCAACAGTTCTGTTCAACTCCTCCACGCGTGTGACAAACAGGAAGTACGGGTACAGTTCAGCTGCCTCCTGGCCAATGGGGCGGGATGTTAGGAGACAGCCAATGAGAGAGCAACATGGTTTGAATTTTAAATGGCGCGTTTGGCGCTTTTCGTAAAAAGAGGATGAAAATTTTGAAAAATGTTTTTCGTAACCTGGAGTTTTCGTAGCCAGAGGGTTTCATAAGTAGAGGGCCGACTGTGTGTGTGTGTGTGTGTGTATGTGTATATATATATATAAATAATGTACACACATAATATATATATATATATATATATATATATATATATATATATATATATATATATGGGTACCTCGGTTCTCGAACACTTTGGAGGTCAAACAAATTGGAATTCGAAAAAAAAAATCTGGGCTTTTTTGGTCTTGGAAGTCGAACTCTAAAAATGCGTGAGAAAAAAACGAGACCAAGGTTGGCCCAGCAGAGAAATAGAGATAGGAAGGACGTGCAGCAAGTTAGAGTGACAAAGGACAGAGAGGGAAATGTATTGACTCATGACAGAAGTGTGCTGGAAAGATGGAAAGAGTACTTTGAAGAGCTGATGAACAAGGAAAATGAGAGAGAAAAAAGAGCAGAAGAGGTGACTGTTGAGGATCAGGAAGTAGCAAAGATTAGTAAGGGTGAAGTGAGGAGGGCATTGAAGAGGATGAACAGTGGAAAGGCAGTTCGTCCTGATGACATACCTGTGGAGGTATGGAAATGTCTAGGTGAGGTCGCAGTAGCATTTTCTGACAAGAACATTCAACAAGGTCTCAGAGAGTGAGAGAATGCCGGAGGAATGGAGAAGTGTGCTGGTGCCCATTTTAAAGAACAAGGGAGATGTGCAGAGTTGTGACAACTACAACAGGATAAAGTTGATGATCCATACAATGAGGTTATGGACAGTTTGGATTCATGCCAAGAAAGAGCACCACAGACGCAGTGTTTGCCTTGAGGACGTCAATAGCGAAATACAGAGAAGGCCAGAAAAATGAAAGGAAAAGGTAGAGAGCTGGCTGACATGATGCAGAGGAGGAAGGTGGACATACTGTGTGGTCACGAGACCAGGTGGAAAGGTAGCAAGGCTCAAAGCTTAGGAGCAGGGTTTAAGCTGTTTTTTCATGGTGTGGATGAGAAGAGAAATGGAGTAGGAATCATCTTGAAGAAGGTGTTTCTCAGGAATGTTCTAGAAGTGAAATGAGTGTCAGACAGAGTGATGAGTCTCAAGTTAGAAATTGAAGGTGTGATGTTCAATGTTATTAGTGCTTATGCCCCACAGGCAGGATGTGAGCGAGAAGAGAAGGAACAGGAACAGAAGAGACAGGAACGCAGAAGGATAGATGTTGGTAGATTTTTCAAAAAAGATGGAAATGGGTGTGGTAAATACTTTCTTCCAGAAGAGACAGGAGCATAGGGTGATTTATAAAAGCGGAGGTAGGAGCACACAGGTAGACTACATCTTGTGAAGGCAATGTAATTTGAAGGAAGTCAGTGACTGCCAAGTGGTAGTGGGTGACAGTGTTGCCAAACAGCATAGGATGGTGGTGTGCAGGATGACACTGATGGTAAGAAAGGTGAAGAAGGCAAAGTCAGAGCAGAAGACAAAGTGGTGGAAGCTGAAAAAGGAAGAGTGTCGGGTTGTCTTCAAGGAGGAGTTGAAAATGGCTTTGGGTGGTCAGGTAGTGCTTCCAGATGACTGGACAACTACAGTTAATGTGATCAGGGAGCCAGGTAGAAGAATACTTGGTGTGTCATCTGGAAGGACAGGAGATAAGGAAACTTGGTGGTGGAATGAGGAAGTGCAGGAGTGTGCACAAAAGAGGCGAGCTAAAAAGAAGTGGGACATAGAGAGGACTGAAGAGAGTAAACAGGAGAACAGGGAGACACAGCGGTGTCAAAGGCCAAACAGAGGGCGTATGATGACTTGTATGCTCGGTTGGAAAGTAAAGAGGGAGAAAATGATTTATACAGGTTGACACAGCAGAGAAATAGAGATGGGAAGGACATGCAGCAAGTTAGAGTGATTAAGAACAGAGAGGAAAATGTATTGACTGATGACAGAAGTGCGCTGGGAAGATGGAAAGAGTACTTTGAAGAGCTGATGAATGAGGAAAATGAGAGAGGAAAAAAAGAGTAGAAGAGGTGACTGTTGAGGACCAGGAAGTAGCAAAGATTAGTAAGGGTGAAGTGAGGAGGGCATTGAAGAGGATGAAGAATGGAAAGGCAGTTGGTCCTGATGACATACCGGTGAAGGTATGGAAGTGTCTAGGAGAGGTAGCAGTAGATTTCCTGACAAGAACATTCAACAAGGTCTTAGAGCGTGAGAGGATGCCAGAGGAATGGAAGAGAAGTGTGCTGGTGTCCATTTTTAAGAACAAGGGAGACGTGCAGAGTTGTGGCAATTACAGAGGGATAAAGTTGATGAGCCATACGATGAAGTTATGGGAAAGAATAGTGGAAGCTAGACTAAGGGCAGAGATGAGCATTTGTAAACAACAGTTTGGTTTCATGCCAAGAAAGAGCACCACAGATGCAGTGTTTGCCTTGAGGATGTTAATAGAGAAGTACAGAATAGGTCATAAGGAGTTGCATTGTGCCTTTGTGGATCTGGAGAAAGCATATAACAGGATGCCGAGAGAGGAACTGTGGTATTGCATGAGAAAGTCTGGAGTGGCAGAAGTATGTTAGAGTGGTGCAGGACATGTATGAGAGATGTAAGACAGTGGTGAGGTGTGCTGTCGGTGTGACACAAGAGTTCAAGGTGAAGGTAGGACTGCATCAAGGGTCAGCTCTGAGCCCCTTCTTGTTTGCTATGGTGATGGACAGGCTGACAGACGAGCTTAGACAAGATTCCCCATGGGCTATGATGTTTGCAGATGACATTGTGATATGCAGTGAGAGCAGAGAACAAGTGGAGGAAAATCTAGAGAGGTGGAGGTATGCCCTGGAAATGATGGGAATGATGGTTTAGCCTCAGTAAGACAGAATACATGTGTATGAATGACAAGGACCCAACAGGAACGGTGAGGTTACAGGGAGCAGAGATAAGGAAGGTGGAGGATTTTAAGTACTTAGGCTCAACAGTCCACAGCAATGGAGAGTGTGGAAAAGAGGTGAAGAAGCGCGTGCAGGCAGGTTGGAATGGATGGAGAAAAGTGTCCGGTGTGATGTGTGATAGGAAGGTATCAGCAAAAATGAAAGGAAAAGTGTACAAGACGGTGTTGAGGCCAGCGATGTTGTATGGTTTAGAAACAGTTGCCCTGGGGAAAAGGCAGGAGGCAGAGCTGGAGGTGGCAGAGATGAAAATGTTGAGGTTCTCTTTGGGAGTAACGAGGATGGATAGGATCAGGAATGAGCACATCAGAGGGACAGCACATGTAAGACGTTTTGGAGACAAAGTCAGAGAGGCTAGATTGAGATGGTTTGGACACATCCAGAGGAGGGATAGTGATATATTGGTCGTAGGATGCTGAGGTTGGAACTACCAGGCAGAAGGCCTAGAGGAAGACCAAAGAGATGATTCATGGACGTGGTGAAGGAGGACATGAAGGCAGTTGGTGTAAAAGAAGAAGTTGCAGAGGATAGGGTGAGATGGAGGCAGATGATTCACTGTGGCGACCCCTGAAGGGAACAGCCAGAAGGAAAAGAAGAAGAAATTATATTTATATTTATATATCATCATCATGATCATCATTATCATCTTCCGCTTGATCCAGAATCGGGACGAGGGGGCAGAGACCTAAGCAAAGAGGTCCAGACATCCCTCTCCCCCGCCACTTCCTCTAGCTCTTCCAGGGGGACACTGAGGCATTCCCAGACAAGCCGAGTGACATAGCCCCTCCAGCGTGTTCTAGTTCGACCCCGGGGTCTCTTCCCGGTTGGACATGTCCGAAACACCACACCAGGGAGGCGTTCAGGAGGCATTCTGACAAGATGCCTGAGCCACCACACGACTACAAAGTCGATCATCGAACTTCGACCTTGGGTGTCCTGGTGCCAAGTGCACTTATGAGCACCCTTATGTTTGAACATGGTGTTCATGATAGACAACTGTGACGAGCACAGAAGTCCAACAACGAAACACCATTCGGGTTCAAACTGAAGAGACTGTACCTACCACTCTACACTATCGTTGCCCACATGGGTGTTCAAGTTTCCCAAGATGAGCGAGTCTCCAGAGGGAGCGTTGTCCAACATACCCCCTAAAGACTCCAAAAAGGGTGAGTACTCTGAACTGTCATTTAGTGCATAAGCACAAATAACAGTCAGGATCTGTCCCCCAACCTGAAAGCGGAGGGAAGCTACCCTTTCATCAACCGGGGAGAACCCCAGTGTTTGGTCACCGAAACGGGAGGCAACAACGATGCCCACACTGGCTCGCCGCCTCCGCCCATGAGCAACTCAAGAATGAAATAAGGTCCAGCCTCTCTCAAGATGGGTGGTTCCGGAGCCCAAGCAATGCGTTGAGGTGAGCCGACCATATCTAGTCAGTATCTCTCCACCTCACGCACCAGCTCAGGGTCCTTCCCTGCCAGAGAGGTGACATTCCATGTCCCAAGAGTCAGAGTCAGTAAAAGAGGATCTGTCCGACAGAACATATACCTTTGGCTGCCCTCCAACTCACATCGCACCTGGCCCCCATGGCCCCTCACACAGGTGGTAGGTCCATGGGAGGGTGGACCCATGTTTCCTTTTCGGGCTGGGCCCAGCTCCATGGGCAGAAGCCCAACCACCAGACGCTTGCCTTCGAGCCCCTCCCCCAGGCCTGGCTCCGGGGGAAGGGACCCTGGTGACCCACGTCCGGGCGAGGGAAAATGTGTCCTTGCTTTTTCTATCAACAAGGTCTTCTGAACCACACCCAGGACCTGTTTGCCTTGGGTGACCCTAACAGGAACATTATGCCCCTGACAACATAGCTCCTGGGATCATTAGGTTGTGCAAACACCTCCACCACGATAAGGTGGCGATTCAGGGAGGGGTATATTTATATATACTCTCTCTATACATCTGTTGACCTGTCTGTCTCCATTAGCAATTTTTAATAAAGATTGCACAGAGCTTTGCTGAATATGATGGCACATGTTTTCCTTGAAGTTTGTTAATGTTTATTAAGAGGGTCCAAACCTTTCTACTGGTAGAATGACCACCTATTCCCTTTCACACATGTGCAATCAACACACACACAACTCCACAAGTGCAGGCGCTACCCAGATGGACTGTGGTCGATGATGTTTATCAGGAAACTTGTGATCCTGAGCACTGTTTGTTCACTGAGTCTGCGGAAGTACACTTTAATGATCATTATACAACTGCACCAAGACCACCATGTGAGATTATAACACGTAAACTCTAAGCAACGGTCACAATCTGCAGCCCTGATTATACATCAAATCTTTGGCATTGCTGGAATTTGGCCATCTGTAAGCAAAGGCGGCTCCCGCTGTTTGGGTTAGGAATTTCTGTGACAACACAATAACAATAAAACACAAACCTGCTTCTCAACAAAGTCTTAACTGGGAGTTCTGATTAAAGCTGATTTAAAGTTTTAAATTATGAGCTATGACAATGAGAAAGTACACACACACACACACATATACACACATACACACACATACACACACATACACACACATACACACACACACACACACACACACACACACACACACACACACATACACACATACACACATACACACATACACATATACACACACACACACACATACACACCTCATCTTTGTTCTCCTTGAAGGAACCTCTGCATCTTCCTTTGCGAGGATTTTGGTTGGTGCTCTGTGACCGTGTCTCCTCTTGTTGACCAAACAGCTCCTCTACAGTCCTCACGTCAATCTGGTAGTGCTGCTGTCTCACAGCCAGTGTCCATATGTTGGGTTTGCCACGGACCTTCTCTTCTGGGATTGTTTTCCAGTAGAAGCTGCGGACTCTGCGTTTCTTCCGTGAGCCTTGTGTCGGGACAGTTGTGGTCGTAAGCTGGGGTGGAGGTGGAGGAGGTAATGGGGGAGGTGGCGGAGCAGCTGGAGCTTTAGTTGAAAAGTTCAGGTGAGATCTTTTATCATGTTTTAGGTCTGGTTCGCAGCATGCAGAAGGATTTGGAGGATATTCAGGCACGAGGCTCTCATTTGTTGGGCTAATCGATACTTTCCTACTGGCCATGGTGGGGGTCACAGGGTCACAATAAGCACAGTAGCCCAAGCCAGTCCTGAATGGCCAACATGTGATCAGGGTTTAAAGGAGAACTGAGTGACTGGATGAACTGATTAAAGGCACCCTGATCTTCCATTGATAGGATTTTAAAACTCTAAACAACACTATTTTAATTTCTGTCAAGAATATGAAAACATTGTTATCAAGAATATAAATGAGATATGATGCATAATTTCAAACTGTGCATCCAAGCTTTGTGGTCCTGCTGTTATCCTCAGCAATCCTCTTTCAGATGTCTGTCCTCTCTGCTGATGCAACCCATAATGCTCCGTTTCTGTTATACAGCTTCGTAGCCATCACCAAAGAGGTCAAAGGTCAACACAGCAGTGCTCTAGGTTGATCAGAAACAGATACAAAAAAAAAATATATATATATATATATATATATATATATATTGCTTGCATATAAGGAAATTCCGAACACTCAAAGTGAGAAAACACACACACACACACAGTTTTTTGTTTGATGAATTCCAGAAGTAACTCTGTTCAGAGAATAAAGAATCAGCAGACTGCAGTGTGAAAGCCAGCAGGTCAGTTGACCTGGTTTATAAACCAATAATTCCTCATTAAGCTTTTTGTTTGTTCCACAAAGAGATCTGGATTTAAATATGTTAACCTGCTGCACTTTGACACTGACATGTAGGCTGCATGTAGATCCTTTTTTGAAAAGTTTTAAACAGGCATTAATTTTTGTAGATTAAAACACTCCTTAAATACGCTGAAATGAATGCAACATGCATGGTATGTGATTCACTAACACACAGAGTAGGACACGGCCCATGACAATTTGGATACAAGCATCTATGCTTGCGTTCCTTATTTGAATATGCAAATAAGCCACGTCACAGGTCTCTGCTTACAGAGAGGGTTGTCAGGGAGACACAACACTGACCATTCAGCACACAGAGGGCTATATATGGTTATATCACACACGGAAATTGAATAAAATCCAATAAGATATAAAGACAAAACTGACCAGTGAGAGTATGACATAGGATGAAGAGGGAGCTGAGAGGAAACCCTGATGTACCCCGGTGCAAAATTTAGATATCATCTGCTCATGATCTCAGAACATTAACATTTCTCTCCCAGGTCTCCCAGTCGAGTCTGAGTGCTACTCTCACCTGCCTCTGTTTCTAGTTTCTGCCTCTAACACAACACCATGTTCAAGACTTTAATAATACAAGCACAGGTTTCTCCTTTCAAACACCCGTGCACACACACACACACACACACACACACACACACACACACACACAAACACACACACACACACACACACAAACTGTTATCAGCCAGCAGCAGGACAAGACAGATAGAGGTGTGTCCCACCCAAACACACCCCAGCAACACACAGAGCCTAATCCTTATTTATCATAAAACATCCAGTACACATGGAAAGCTCCTGTGTCCTGCAGGTGCATCTCTCTCCAAAATAAACACAAGCGCGCACACACACACACACACACACACACACACACACACACACACACACACACACACACACACACACACACACACACCAACCAGCTTATTAACAACTCACAATCCAACAGTACACACAGTGAAATGCTATCAGGCCTCTCCAGTGCTCCGAGCCGCTCATTCGATCCTGCAGCCTTTTACTTATTAATGTCTCTGAAGCGGTCCAACTATCATTCATGAATAAACAGAGGAAAATCATCATCACTTTAATGATAAACTTCACCTTTATTATTATTTATATTAAATCGTTATTATTATTATTATTACTATTATCGTTATTATGATGGAACGAAACAAAGTCTGTCCCCACCACACACACAAAGTTCTCAGCATTGTCTTTGCTGCAACAATAACTTACGTGGATGAGATAAAATGATATTTTTAAATTTAATTCTGCAGAAGATTCCCTTGACAACAGATTCTATTCTCTGCTGATATTTGATCCATTATGGAGATTCACTGCTGTGGGAATTCTGCATCAATGCAAGCATTCCATATTATTCAGATCTGGGCCTGTCAAACAAGCTTAATTCATTAAAGGCCTCCTAACTGCCCTGATCAAGTGACTTCATATGTTATGGAAATGATGCCACTATTTTCAAAGAAGCGACCTGAGAAGCTGTGAGCTTGTACAGTAATTTGAAAAAGTAAATTCAGACAGATGGCCTCAAAATATCTCCTTTATCTCTTGGGTATGATACAGAATTAAGAGCTGAATTATTGAATGTAAGTTGCAATGACCTCAAGGCAGTAAAACAACCCCACACAATAACATTACCACCACTACTGGAATGAGCCACTTCTGTTCACATATGTACCATCTCTATGGACAAACAACCCTGTCTTTAATTCTTATGTACAGATCACAATATTCTGACTGGAAAGGCAGAACAATCTTTGAGCACGACTACAGTTTCCCCATGAATGTACAGACAATTTTCTTTTTTATGACACACATCCTATCACAGTTCGAATTTATTCAATCTCTTCCTGATTCAACACCAACTACAGTAAGAGTCACCTGCAGATACCGTGATGAAATTTCAAGGTAATGGACACTTATGTTCACATTGGGATGAATTTGATGAAGCGGTCAGTCCTAGACACACCGGTAGTTTTTTTTTACGATCCACACACGTCTGGATGATTTTCTTTACAGCAAAGCAATTAATTTTAAATAATTCAGAGACCTTTTAAAATCTATTGCCATCATCCACAACCTTATTTCCTGAAGGCCTTAGAAAGCTCTTTAGATATTAGTTAAGAGCACTGCAGACCAACGATATTAGGGTTAAATAAGATGGGATTCACCCGCGGAACGGTTCTATGACACCTATCAAAGGGAAACAGCCGTGCTCTATCATTTTCCATTCAAAGGATCGAAATAAATATTTAAATTAGATTTTATTCTTCGCTCTCACAGCTTTTGTGAGTGGATAAGTTTAAATAACATCAAAAAGGTTTTAAAGCAGACTTTAGTATCGGATAATGTACTTTCACATCAAGTTGCTAGATCCTATGAATTCCAAGCAACAGGACACCGGATATGACAGAGAAATCCCCAAACATCACTACAACTTGTTGAATTTTCTTAAAGTTTTAGGAAAATCAATCAGTCATCACCTCATTAAATGCAGGTTTTGTTGAACTTGCGCTAAAATTTGTTTACATATAAACTTGTAGTAAATGCAGAGAACAAGTGCAAGAAAATCTAGAGTGGTGGAGGTATAGTCTGGAAAGGAGAGGAATGAAGGCTAGCCTCAGTAAAACAGAATACATGTGTGTGAACGAGAAGGACCCAAGAGGAACGGTGAGATTACAGGGAGCAGAGATTAGGAAGGTGGAGGATTTTAAGTACTTAGCCGCAACAATCCAGAGCAATGGAGAGTGTGGAAAAGAGGTGAAGAAGCGTGTGCAGGCAGGTTGGAATGGTTGGAGAAAAGTGTCCGGTGTGATGTGTGATAGGAAGGTATCGGCAAGAATGAAATGAAAAGTGTACAAGACGGTGTTGAGGCCAGCGATGTTGTATGGTTTAGAAACAGTGGCCCTGGGGAAAAGGCAGGAGGCAGAGCTGGAGGTAGCAGAGATGAAAATGTTGAGGTTCTCTTTGGGAGTAACGAGGATGGATAGGATCAGGAATGAGCACATCAGAGGGACAGCACATGTTAGAGGTTTTGGAGACGAGGCTAGATTGAGATGGTTTGGACATGTGCAGAGGAGGGATAGTGAGTATATTGGTAGTAGGATGCTGAGGTTGGAACTACCAGGCAGAGGGCCTAGGGGAAGACCAAAGAGAAGGTTTATGGATGTGGTGAAAAAGGACATGAAGGTAGTTGGAGTAAGAGTAGAAGATGCAGAGGATAGGGTGAGATGGAGGCAGGTGATTCGTTGTGGCGACCCCTGAAGGGAAACGCCAAAAGGAAAAGAAGAAGATGTGAGACAGTCAGATATTAGTATATTTATGAATAGAATTGAATTTGATTTAAAATGAGGTAAAAGACATTATACCATGAAAATGGACAATATATTTACTGTAAATACAGTACATCACTTTATGTGTCGCTAATCAGGCTATGCTACTTTTGATAAAATAGTAATTGCAGTTACAGACCGGGTTCTGAATATCCGCACCTCAACCTCCCAAGCATCCAAACACTAAATCAATGCAGCTCTCCATCAGTCAACACCATCATACTCGTACTTTCCTAGTAACAGATGAGTTCTATTCATGCCGAGTTATGTCTGTTGTGAGGCTTCAGATTGGTTTAGTGTTATATACTGAATACACATGAAAATGCACCACTTGAAAAAAGTTCAAATGAACTGTCTGCAAGCTGCAGGCCTGTGTGCACGATGTCTTTATTTTGGCCCCGTATTGACGCATTAAGGGGGCAGTAGTGGTCTAGTGGTATAGGGCACTGGATCGCTGATCCAAAGGTTGGGGGGGTTCAAGTCCCACTCTCCACAAGGTCGTCACTGTCCCCCCAGTGCAGCTAATATCAAAGGCGGGCCATGTCTCTCACTGTCTATGGTGAGAGGCATGTAAAAGAACCATTGCTGACTTTCGTAAAAAGTAGGCTGCAAAGTCGTCAGTGTGTTTCTGTCCCTTGCTGAAAAGGGTTGTGACAGGAAGGGCATCCGACGTAAAAACCTCTGCCAAATCAAACGTGCGAATCAGATGATTCGCTGTGGCGACTCCCGAGTAAAAGGGAAAAAGCCGAAAGGAAGACAGACAGACATTGACGCATCAACTTTATCGCATTAACATTATTGTGAATGAAATTGAATGATGTTTACATGTCTTTTTAAATCATTCATTATCTCAAATGCATCATAAGTATATACTTCACGTATCAATCCATGGAGCTATTCCAGATTTCGTGAGTGGTACGTTTTCATATGGACTGAGTATATGATCGGGGATATCATTCTGGCGTTCTGTAAGTACGGAGAAGGTTCTGGAAGTAAATACGGATCATCAGGAAACACCATGAGTAACCACAAAATCTGTTTAAAATCAGTAAAATAAATGGAAATGTCTACTGTTTTACAACAACATGGAGCTGGAACCCTTTGTTACGCAGGTATAGGATATTTTAGGGGTCATTCAACATTTTCCTAAGCGTACAAAACATACGCTAGGAAGTAGGGGGTAAGAGATCTGTGTACGCTTTTTAATATAAAAATGTCGATCAACAATAATACATGCACTCGTGAATATATATATTTTGTGCATGTACATTTGAAACTCTCAATGCGCGATTCGCCCACCACCTGCGGTGTTGCATATCTGCAAAGTCTGCAATGAATACAGTACAGTACAGTACAGTGCGACCCAACCCGGGATCAGCTGATCAAGGGCGTAAGCTGGGGGGGTACACAGGGTGCACGTGCCCCCTCACAGCAGGAGTTGAGTTCCGCCGGACAAGAAATTGTGTATTCACAATCTTATAAATAAACTTAATGACTGTTATTGAAGATAAAGTCGGAGATAAGTTCCGCATGACTAGAGTCAGGAAGTAAACCGGAACTTAACGTGTAACGGGCACTGCGCATGTGCACGCCCGAGCTGACCAATCAACAAACACAATATTATCAGTAAGCAATAATAGCTGAACACCGAGTCAAACAAAGTGCGAGTGTGAGAATAAAGCACAGTTTGTTAGTCCCGCCTCCGACTCCTGCACATGTGTTAGAATACAAACATTGACACACAGAGAATGAATGGCTAAAATAATCATAATCCATCCAGCCTGGATCTGCAGTCTCATGCTCAGTACTTTTATAAAATTAATAGTATGTTTTTGTGCTGTAAATGTGTATTAATATTTCTTTGTGACTTGGAATAAATAAATAACTTTAGCTAAGTTTGTAAATGTGTTTAGCACCTGTACTTGCAGATGTACTTTGAAATATATTTGAGAATGTTTTTGGTTGAACTATAATATTTGATTCGTCTTCTGAGAGTAATAGATGAATCATCTTCTGCTGAAATATTGTGCTTGTTGTTGGCGTGAGATTAAATGTTGTTTATATCATATGGCTGTGACATGCATACACTATATTTTATGTGGTACCTTGTATCAACTCCGTGACGTCACGGTAACTTTGTGTAGGCGGGCACTTAGCAATGGCAGCTTTCGGGTCGATAACTTACACGACAAGCATATAAAACAAAACCGCTGTGTGTGCAATGGTTATTTATGATATAAAATTTAAGACACAATCGCTTAGATAAACTATACTTAAGCTACCGCCAACTTATTTAGTCGCCATTTCATTTCCCCTTTAAGGCTTAGGCTCTGGTCAACCGAGATGTGTGGTCAACCAGACTGATCTGCAGCCACAGGAAGCGTCTGTTTGAAGTTATTGCTTCCAAAGGGGGGGCCACAAAATATTAAATGTGATGGTTCAGTTACTTATTCCTCCCCCTTGTGTATGCTATCCTCATTAAAATATGAAAACCTATAAATGTTTTTGTGGTTTTAGTTAAAGCAGATGCTGTTTTTTCATCTGTGTGATTTTGACAAAGATCAGATCACATTTGATGGTGATTTTATGCAGAAATGTGAGAAATTCCAAAAGGTTCAGATACTTTTTCATACCACTGTAAGTAATTAAACACACACACACACACACACACACACACACCTCTCAGACCATATCATCACTGTGTTCTCTATGCAGAAAAAAAAAAGAGGAGCTTTGTGGCAATAAACTTTTACAGTTTATAACAAAAACGTGGGCAGTGGTCAAGGTGCTGGATCACTGATCCTAAGGTTGGGGGTTCAAGCCCCACTCTCAACAGGTTGTCACTGTCCCCCACAGTGCAGCTAACTGGGTTACCAAAGGCTGGCCATGTCTCTCTCTGTCTATGGTGTGAGGTTCATGTAAAAAAAAACATTGCTGACTTTCAACAAGAGTAGCTGCACAGCCGTCAGCGTGTTTCCACCCTGCGATGGCCTGGTGAGCTGTCCAGGGTGTACTCTGCCCTTGCCCAGAGTCGGCTGGGATGGGTGCCATCCTCCCCGCAACACTAATTAATTAGGATTAAGTGCTTACTGAAAATGAATGAATGATGAACACGACGTAATAAAACCCAACAGCGCTACTTTTATTATGGTTTATTATTGCACTTCAATTATTATTATTATTATTATTGTTGTTGGTGGTGGTGATGGTGGTGATAGTGGTGGCAATATTCTCATGGGCTACAATTCAGATGGAAGTCTTTTATTACCGTCTGTAACACAGAGTCAAACACACTTTATTGATTCCTAAAAGAGAAATGATAACCTAGTGTGTTCAGACTGAATCACAGCATTAGCAGAGCGTTAATTTTAAAGACCAGAGCAAATACTAGTCTTCAAAATTAAATGTGTTATCGACCACCATGACAGAAAACTGTCAGCTTCATTCTGAATAAACACTGCAGGACATCATTCAAACTCAGCACTCCATTATGAACACTGAGAGAAAGCATGACTGAGCTCAGTACTGCACAAGCTCCTCATCAACATGAAACTCATTATCAGATACTCATTAAACAAGAAAAACTAAAATGGTGTTTACTCGAATCAAGTTGTCTTGGTGCATCTCCACATGGGTCAACCCAATCACACTGTCATAACACCAAACCCTGAGGAACACAGGAGAATTCACAAGGATTACTATAGTGAAGGCACTGAGTCACAGCAGCTTATGTTCATGTGAGATTAATTCTGTCCCTGAGAGCATTATTATACCGAGCTGTGGGATCTGTGGCCTTCTAAGCAGCTTGAGACTGAGAGCCACGTTAAATCTGATCAGACAAAATACTTTCTGATCATTATTGAGCATACAATGACCTTGAAATAAAAACAAAATCTGGTCGTCCCATCATCATGATTGACCCTTCCCCTTCATCACTTCCCATCCATAACAGTGGACAACTAATCAGCCTGCTTCCCCTAATCACAGTGAGGCCGAATCATCAAATGTCTTCACAATCTCTTCCTCCCCCGATCACCAAACTACCACACCAATTACCAGGATTCCCTAATCGCTCCCTCCAATCCATGCACTTCTCCCAATCACTTTCCTGGCCCCAACCTGCCCCCAATTATCATAGTGGCGCATCAAACACCACACTTCCCCCAAGTATTCATCTATTCACCACTCTGACCATAAATATTTACATTTACAGTATTTTACAGAAGTTCTCATCCAGAGCAACTCACACAAGAGCTTGAAAGTTTCTAGCAATTAATATATTCTTATACTGATTCATCAGAACACAGACCATGTATACCATCAGTCAAATTCAGTGGGTAGGTGTGTACAGGTAATTGTGTGTGTGTGTGTGTGTGTGTGTGTGTGTGTGTGTGTGTGTGTGTGTGTGCGTGCGTGCCTGGGTGTGTAAGGCATATGTAGAATAAACAATGCTAATCTAAGTCTGTCTTCCTTTCGGCTTTTTCCCTTTTACTCGGGAGTCGCCACAGCGAATCATCTGATTCGCACGTTTGATTTGGCAGAGGTTTTTACGTCGGATGCCCTTCCTGTCACAACCCTTTAGCAAGGGACAGAAACATGCTGACGACTTTGCAGCCTACTCTTTACGAAAGTCAGCAATGGTTCTTTTACATGCCTCTCACCATAGACAGTGAGAGACATGGCCCGCCTTTGATAACCCAGTTAGCTGCACTGGGGAAACAATGCTAATCTAAGTATTGCCAAAAAACAGGTAAGTTTTCAGCCACCATTAGAAGAGACCCAGTGACTCAGCTATCTGGACATCCAGAGTACGTTCATTCGACCAACTAGGAGCCAGAACAGAGAGGAGTTTCCCTTGGCCCTTGGTCAGTCTAGCAGTGCTAGAGGATCTGAGAAAATGCGGTGCAGTGTGAGATGTGATAAGTGCTTTGAGGTAGAAAAATGCAAGTCCATTTTTGGCTCTGTATGTAAGTATTAGTGTGATAAATCTAATGCGAGCAGCTACAGGAAGCCACTAGAGAGATTGTAGCAGTGGTGCAGTGTGGGAAAATTTGAGAAGGTCAAAAACAAGCCAGGCAGCTGCATTCTGGATCAGTTGCAGAGGTCAAATGGCACTCAAAGGTATATCTTCCAGAAGTAAGTTGCAGTAGTCTAGTTTTGAGATGATGAGGGATTCAACAATTATTTGCGTGGCTTTAGTGGAAAGAAATAGACAAGTCCTTTGGCTGGTAAAGAGGAGAAATCAACATGAAAAGAGAGGCCATTGTCTATGTTTACTCCAAGGCTTTGTGCAGTGACTGAAGGAGAAACAGTGTTGTCGAAGGAGATTGCAAGATATGGACGTGGGTATGAGTCAGCAGGGATGAACAGCAATTCAGTTTTGCTGGGGATTAAGCTTCAGCTGGTGACCTGCCATCCATGAGAAGATACTTTCCAGACAAGCAGAAATCCGAGCAGAAACAGTGTGTGAGGGAGGAGAGAACTAGTTGAGTTTGATTTGCATAGCAATGATATGAGAACCTATGAGAGGATATCACCAAAGGCCCTAGTATATAGATAGAAAAGAAATGGACCAAGAATTGAGCCCTGGGGAACACAAGTGGAAAGTCAGTCTGGGAAAAATGTGGATCCCAGCCATGTAATCTCATGAGCAACCTTCCATGAAAGAAGCAAACCACTGCCATGCTGCATCACAAATTTCAAGACCCCTGAGGTTGGACAAGACAGTCTTGTGGTTGACCGTGTCTAGCTGCTTTGAAGCCAGATTGACTTGGGACAATGAGATTATTCTGCAAAATTTAGGAAGACATTTGGTTACAAGTAGTGCATTCAAGAATTTTTAGAAAGGAAAGAAAGAAGTGATGCCAGTCTGTATTTGCTGATGTCTGATGGATCCCGAGAGAGATTATTTAAGATGGGTAGAACCCTAGCACTTTTGAACGCTGTTATGCATGACCATATGACATGGAGTTACTTATAATAGTAGTAGTAAAGGGGAGAAGGTCTTGATAAATGGCCTGGGGTATACAGAAATGAAAGTTGGTATTAGAAAGAATAGGTAAGTGTACAGACGCTCCCTGACTTACATTTTTGCTTGGTTCAGAACGGCCGAACGTAAGGTGAAAATGAAAGTAAGTTGTTACTGTATGTTCCAGTGACATATGACGTTCATACTGTACTATACATCCATAAATAACATTACCGTATCTCATAAAACACCTAAAACAATTATTGTAAACCTAACATTGTGAAATAATATCAAATATATTAAATAATATCAACATTAATAAAAAAAAATTAATTCAAGCAAAATAATTTCAAATAGATAAATTTTAATCAAATTCACTCATCAAATATGAAATACAGTGATACCTCTGCTCACGAACATAATTGGTTCCCAGAAAGTGTGTGTAAGACGAAAAGTTCGTCTTCCGAACATTTATTTCCCATAAGAAACCATTAAAATGAGAATAATCCGTTACCAGGTCCCCATAAAACATAAATTTCTACTAAATAAGCCTTAAAACTACACAAAAATATACCTTATTTTACGTATAATAAATGTGCTATTGTATTGTAATTAAATAAATAAACTGTACTGTATAATAAAGTTGTTTTATTTACCTTTGTGATGGTAGTTGATGGCTTGATAGAATGGAGTGGGAGGAGGAGGGAGGAGGAGGGAGGGAGGGAGGGAGGGACTTACTGTTTGGAAGGAGTGTTTGGAAACGCCTACTGTTTGAAAACACCCTTAGCCACACACGCACCCTTAATAGCTTCCTTGTTCTTAAGGATGGGAGCAATGGTAGACTTAGCGTACTGGTACTGGGACGCTAAGTCACACAAACGCACACCTCGTTCATGTTTTTCAATGATCTCCGCCTGTGGTGGGGTCTTTTTTGGTCCCATAATAGCAAAAGTACACTCAATATGGTCCAAAATGTCGAGCAAACACAAACCACTTCCGCACTCAATGAAAGGGGGTGACGAACTGTGACGCCGTGAGCGTGCGTCAGCTTCTCGTGGCCGCCACTATGGCGCTGTTCGACCGCGTGGTTTGATTCGTCCGCCGAAAACTAGTTCGTCAGCAGAGACTATATGCTCGCAAATTTAATGTTCTTGAGGCGAAAAGTTCGTGAGCTTAAGCGTTCGTCAGCGGAGGTTTTACTGTATAACCTTTAATATTCTCTATGATGAGATATTTCTGCTTGCAAATGGTTACGATGGTCGACAGATGGTCACAATACATAAAGCTGACCCGAATCACTTTACATGAAGCTTAAAACAGCCAATCAACGCTTACAATAAGTGAGGCGCTCAACACCGAAAGTAGTTTACTTGCTTGTGCCAAAACAAAGCATGGGTTATACGGACTTCCGGTCTTTCAAGTGCGCAAGGGCGCCGTTGAACTCGTTTAGTACTCAGCCTGCACTGATGTGAATCACTGATGTGAATCAGCAGAGCGGAGAGTTCTCTTTCTTGGGTTTTCATTCATTTTGCAACTCCCTTTGCTTAACTGAGTATGCATGGTAGACTGTACCGATCCGAGCACATACTTCATCTCTGTGGATGAGACTGGCATGGTTACGCTTCTGACCACCCATATTTGCTTAGGGTTACAAAAGTCCGCAAAACAGTGTAAACACAAAGAGCACAGAGACGACGTCTTAACACAAGAGTAACACGCTATATAACTTATATATAACTTATATACATACATACATACACACACACACACACACACACACGTCCTCAAAAAATTAGCATATTGTGATAAAAGTTCATTATTTTTTGTAATGTACTGATCAAAATTAAACTTTCATATATTTTAGATTCATTGCACACCAACTGAAATATTTCAGGTCTTTTATTGTTTTAATACTGATGATTTTGGCATACAGCTCATGAAAACCAACAATTCCTATATCAAAAAATTAGCATATTTCATCCGACCAATAAAAAAAAAAAAAAAAGTGTTTTTAATACAAAAAAAAAAGTCAAACTTCAAATAATTATGTTCAGTTATGCACTCAATACTTGGTCGGGAATCCTTTTGAAGAAATGACTGCTTCATTGCGGTGTGGCATGGAGGCAATCAACCTGTGGCACTGCTGAGGTGTTACGGAGGCCCAGGATGCTTTGATAGTGGCCTTAAGCTCATCCAGTGTTGGGTCTGGTGTCTCTCAACTTTCTCTTCACAATATCCCACAGATTCTCTATGGGGTTTAGGTCAGGAGAGTTGGTAGGCCAATTGAGCACAGTAATACCATGGTCAGTAAACCATTTACCAGTGGTTTTGGCACTGTGAGCAGATGCCAGGTCGTGCTGAAATATGAAATCTTCATCTCCATAAAGCTTTTCACCAGATGGAAGCATGAAGTGCTCTAAAATCTCCTGATAGCTAGCTGCATTGAACCTGCCCTTGATAAAACACAGTGGGCCAACACCAGCAGCTGACATGGCACCCCAGACCATCACTGACTGTGGGTACTTGACACTGAACTTCAGGCATTTTTGGCATTCCCTTTTCCCCAGTCTTCCTCCAGACTCTGGCACCTTGATTTCCGAATGACATGCAAAATTTGCTTTCATCCGAAAAAGTACTTTGAACCACTGAGCAACAGTCCAGTGCTGCTTCTCTGTAGCCCAGGTCAGGCCTTCTGCCTGAGAGTTCCAACCTCAGCATCCTCATGCCAGTATATTCACTATCCCTTCTTTGTACATGTCCAAGCCATTTCAATCTAGCCTCTCTGACTTTAGCTCCAAAACGTCTTACATGTGTTGTCCCTCTGATGTACTCAATCCTGATCCTATCCATCCTCGTTACTCCCAAAGAGAACCTCAACATTTTCATCTCTGCTACCTCCAGCTCAGACTCCTGACTTTTCCTCAGTGCCACTGTTTCTAAAACCACACAACATCGCTGGTCTCAACACCGTCTTGTACACTTTTCCTTCCATTCTTGCCAATACCTTCCTATCACACATCACACCGGACACTTTTCTCCAGCCATTCCAACCTGCCTGCACACGCTTCTGCACCTCTTTTCCACACTCTCCATTGCTCTGGACTGTTGAGCCTAAGTACTTAAAATCCTCCACCTTCTTTATCTCTTCTCCCTGTAACCTCACCGTTCCTCTTGGGTCCTTGTCGTTCACACACATGTATTCTGTTTTACTGAAGCTAACCTTCATTCCTCTCCTTTCCAGGGCATACCTCCACCTCTCTAGATTTTCCTGCACTTGGTCTCTGCTCTCACTACAGATCACAAGGTCATCTGCAAACATCATAGTCCATGGAGATTCTTGTCTAAGCTCGTCTGTCAGCCTCTCCATCACCATAGCAAACAAGAAGGGGCTCAGAGCTTTCCCTTGATGCAGTCCCACCTCCACCTTGAACTCTGGTGTCACACCGACAGCACACCTCACCACTGTCTTACATCTTTCATACATGTCCTGCACCACTCTACCATACTTCTCTGCCACTCCAGATTTCCTCATGCAATACCACAGTTCCGCTCTCGGCACCCTGTTATATGCTTTCTCCAGATCCACAAAGGCACAACGCAGCTCCCTCTGACCTTCTCTGTACTTCTCTATTAACATCCTCAAAGCAAACACTGCATCTGTGGTGCTCTTTCTTAGCATGAAACCAAACCTTTGTTCACAAATGCTGACCTCTGCCCTTAGTCTAGCTTCCACTATTCTTTCCCATAACTTCATTGTATGGCTCATCAACTTTATCCCATTGTAGTTGCCACAACTCTGCACATCTCCCTTGTTCTTAAAAATGGGGCATACTGCTCACGCTCGAAGACCTTGTTGAATGTTCTTGTCAGGAAATCTACTGCTACCTCTCCTAGACACTTCCATACCTCCACCGGTATGTCATCAGGACCAACTGCCTTTCCACTCTTCATCCTGTTCAATGCCCTCCTCACCTCACCATTACTAATCTTTGCTACTTCCTGGTCCTCACCGGTCACTTCTTCTACTCTTTTTTTCCTCGCTCGTTTCCTCATTCATCAGCTCTTCAAATTACTCTTTCCATCTTCCCAGCACACTTCTGTCATGAGTCTACATTTCCCTCTCTGTCCTTTGTCACTCTAACTTGCTGCACGTCCTTCACATCTCTATTTCTCTGCTGTGCCAACCAGAATAAATCCTTTTCCCCCTCCTTACTGTCCAACCCATCATAAAAGTCATCATACGCCCTCTGTTTGGCCTTTGACACTGCTAGCTTCGCATTACGCTGTGTCTCCCTGTACTCCTGTTTACTCCCTTCGGTCCTCTCAATGTCCCACTTCTTCTAGCTAACCTCTTCCTTTGTACACACTCCTGCACTTCCTCATTCCACCACCAAGTCTCTATCTACTTTCCTTCCAGCGGACACGCCAAGTACTCTCCTACCGGTCTCCCTGATTACATTTGCTGCAGTTGTCCAGTCATCTGGAAGCACTTCCTGACCACCCAAAGCCTGTTTAAACTCCTCCTTGAAGACAAAACGACACTCTTCCTTTTACAGCTTCCACCACTTTGTCTTCTGCTCTGCCTTTGCTTTCTTATATAATATATTAACATTTCGTTAAAAGGCTTTTATTATGTAAGGGAGCAGTAAGTAGAGAGTTCTGCTAAACTGTGATGTTGGGATGCTGTCGCTCTTCCACTCTACATGCTCACCCAGGTCCGTTTGACGGTGGGGTGGCTGATTGCCTCAATGTTACAAGTGCCCTTATGTCTGTCTTCCTTCTGGTTCTCTCTCTTTTAGTTCTAATGCCATAGCCAGTTATGCCGGAGTCCCTGTTGCATTCAGAAATAATAAAATGTTCTATTTACATTGCACTACTAGGAGTCTCTCTCTTTCATTCATATATATATATATATATATATATATATATATTTTTTTTTTTACATGCATTCAGAAACTTCAGAACAGAAAAAACTTCAGCCATTCCTGCTAATTGAACCAAAAGTAATGCTCTGTGCTGTGATTGGGCAGTGCGGATTGTCACGAAGGGCCTCAGCCAATAAAATTTGTTTTTATACAGGACACGGAAATGTTGTTACAATGTATGTTACAAGTTTGAGAACATCAGCAGTTATTTTTACTGCCAGTTAAGTGCAGACTTGAAAAGTTCAAGTTCGACATGCCATGTATGCATGATGTGGTGTCATAAAGCTACACTTCTGTTATTTTACAATATTATATCTTGAATCGTTGTGTATAATGGAATTAAAAGCTGTTAGTATTTCAAATTATCTTATGGTCTCGTTCAGGTGCCGAGGCAGCCTCATAGAATACCCACTTATTTTTTTACCACTACAGCACTGGATGGAAACATTGATAAAGCAAATGCTGTGTGCAAAACATGCAAAGGTGACATCAAATTTTCAGGGGGTCCATCAAATCAGATCGCTCATATGCAGTGACATCACATGAAACTTTTTGTCAGACCACATACGTGTCACAAACTGAAACTACTGAAACTGAATCTAAGTCGTCTAGACGAAGTCAGAGAGTGTCCTCAACAAAAACATTTGCCCTCACCAGCTGGTTTGGGGGAAGTTACAAGAAAAGGTTCACCACATGCACAAGAAATTACTCACAAAATTGCGAGATTCATCATTGAGGATTTACGGCCGGTCTCTATTGTAAACTCTACAGAATTCAGAGATTTAGTATCACCTCTGGATAGAAGGTACACCATTCCTGATAGGAAGATATTTTCTGAAACAATCATCTCAAGGATGTACCAGGAGACAAAACAACGTTCTTAATGTTATTGATTTCTCTTTTTGAAATAAAGAATAAATACTGTCAGGAGTAGGCTCACTTTTAATTTAAAATTCTTCTTGCAATATATTGCAATACATATCACAATACATGCTAGAAATTGTAATATATCGCAATACATAAAATCTAGGCAATACCCACCCCTAACAGTAACCCCCCGTTATTCGGGGGGGCTTCGTTCCGCCTCTTCCCGCAGATCCTGAATTATTGATGCGGTTTTAAAACCCTATGTATGACATTACATATACACTAAAATATGCTCGTTAAACCCATTCTACAGCCAGTCTTACTCATTAATACAGTGATAACGCAGTAAAATGTAGTAATGATTAATAAAAACTTTTTAATTTTGTACTGTGATAATATTTATGAATAAATAAAGCACTTAGGCTCCTTACCAGAAGCTAGAGAAGATGCAGGGCGTTTGAGTGAGATTATTGGGATTAAATGATCATTAAAACACAAAAAAAAAGTGAATTCACAATTCAGGCAATCATGTTGATGACGTGTGCGAATGAGAGAAAAAAAAGGGGTGTACACATCATCTGCAACCAATGAGCAGGAGGGAAAAACAAAAACTCTCAGCCATTGACTAAATTTGAATCACGTGCCAGTAACTTCTGGGTTTACCTCTAACAGTGAGAATGTGGGGCTGCGGGCGCTGAACGGGAAAGGGCTTACTGTGTTCGTAATGGACAAAATTAGTACTCAAATTAGGATTCTACAAAATTCGATATATGCACATACAGGTTATCTTTGTTAAATTTTACTGCATTTTGGATTAATAATGAAACAACAGAATATTTGAGAAAACCAGGTTTATTTGACATAATTCTGCTGGTATTATATGTGGGCAGTGGTGGCCTGTGGTGGTAAAGGGCGCTGGATCGCTGATCCTAAGGATGGGGGTTCAAGTCCTTCTCTCCACAAGGTTGTCACCGTCCCCCCAGTGCAGTTAACTGGGTTATCATAGGCCGGCCATGTTTCTCACTGTCTATGGTGAGGGGTTCATGTAAAAGAACCATTACTGACTTTTGTAAAGAGGAGCTGCAAAGCTGTCAGCGTGTTTCTGTCCTTTGCTAAAGGGTTGTTTCCGGAAGGGCATATGACGTAAAAACCTATGCCAAACAGAAACACTCTTAATGAGCCCAGGACCTTCTTGCTGTGAGGCAGACGGCCTAACCACAAAACTATGCACATTTTAAGCACAAGGTGTTTATTTGTTTTCAATATTTTTACAATGACAAATTATCAACCAGCCTATCAGTCACTAAGCTACCTCCATGTATGTTCCCAGATCACCATGATGCATGCAATTACACCCTCTTGTTACCAAGGTTGTGTTACCATGGTGATGTTGTAACAAGACAAGCTACCCCTTCCCCATTTTGCCCTGACTCCCCAAAACAGTCCTAAAGTTTTGTTTCTGAAGACTTAAATGGATTTTTTTCAAATTCTTCACCACATGAAGAACACCTTGGGTCTGCTGTGTAAGCTTTGAGCAAAGGATCTTAACTAAGACAAAAGCTGTGAGACAATAAAGACCACAAATTAAAAAAAAAAAAGCCTGTAGGGCTGGAAGGCATAAACATGCTGCACAGATTAAAGTAAAGATCAAGAATTAAATACTTAACTTCATATTGAAATGTTAGCAGATCATGAAATATGTACATAGAATATCTTAAACATCTTTAAAAAAATAAGCACACAATCTAAACAATGGTGAAAACAGAAGTGTCGATCACAGCCATACAAGAATGATGTGAGATTTTAAGCACAACATGAGAACCTGATCACACAAAGATGAGAAATTGGAGTTGTGACGTTTTGACGGACAGACGAAGCAAGTTCTCATCCATTACACAGAGGAGCTGCTCACAACGCCTTCAGTAGTGTGAGCTCAGGAATTATTCTTTCACTCTTCACTTGACCAGAACCTGGACTGAGTGCAACATAAACATGAAGCTTCTTTCACTTATAAAAACTACACCAATCAAAATACAACAGTGACTCCTGAGATCCTCCGAAACCACAACACCATCACTTCCAAGTGGTCCCGAACTCGAATAACACAGATACAACACAATATATAGCAAACTGTATAAGTGGGATATCCCTGCACAAATCCGAATTTAAATCTTTTCACTTTTATACAAACTGACTTACAGGAATCGTTCAGGCTTTGTGACCATGAGGTCGGGTTATACTGTATATATATATATATATAATAAAAATAAAAGGATCACTGATAAATGGAGTTTCAATAGAAAGTCTTTGTCCTGTCCTTTTATTTTTATTGTTATTTGCTCTACCAAAAAGTATTGAGCACTCTCCTACAGAAGGATCTACTCAGAAAATCCTCTCTCTCATTCATATTATATATATAATATAAACATCTCTTCTTTTCCTTTCGGCTTTTTTCCCCTTTCTCGGGAGTCGCCACAGTGAATCATCTGATTCGCACATTTGATTTTGCAGAGGTTTTTACGTCGGATGCCCTTCCTGTCACAACCCTTTTAGCAAGGGACAACATGCCTCACACCATAGACAATGAGAGACATGGCCCGACTTTCATAACCCAGTTAGCTGCACTGGGGGGGGGGCAGTGACAACCCTGTGGGGACTCGAACCCCTAACCTTAGGATCAGTAATCCTGCACCTTATAAACATAATTAGTTCTGATTAAATCAAACGTTCTGAATTTTAAATGTAATAATTGCACTATATCATATCTTACCCGACATGCTTTGCTCCAGTACAGTACAGTACAGTACAGTATAGTCAAAGCGTTAGAATTCGTGAATAGTGCCGAGACTCGAGTGTCAGGGTTCGAGTCATCATGACCCACTTAATTTTTTTTTTAAAAGGTTCTGAATTTATCCCAACGTCACGATGGAATTCTGACCGTTCACCACATTCCCGTTTATATTTACACTCAGCCTGGGTGATTCCTCCCGTTTTAAACATATGACGTAATATTTATTCCAAGCCAGCCACCGACAGAAACGTGACAGGATGCTTCAGTCTACTGACACAAATAATCTTCATTAAAACCTGCGGACATCGTTACTTAACACAAAGATGAAAAACACGAGTAAAATTCCTTTCCTCGGAAATGATGCCGGAGATCCGAGACTTTAACGAGACTGCATGAATGAGAATAAAACTAATAAAATGATGCCGGAGATCCGAGACTTACAGACGCGGTGCCCGTTGTTACAGGAGAAACAGACGCAACCCGCACGAGGCAGAGTTTATGTTCAGCTTCACACAAGAGTTAACATAATTAAATTCTTAGTAACAAGACCTGCGGTACAATCCGTCACTGCCGCGCGCAGCTGGTGAACCGGTCCAGTCAGTCCGAGGGTCGCTCGTCGTCACCCCACTGCGGAGAATGCGAGCCGCTGGAAAACAGACTGCGCATGCGCAAATCTCCGGCGACACGCAGGTGTCGCTCCGTTCAGACCCCACCCTCCAAGTAAGCTCACGCTCTTATTTCCCTTCTTGCCGCCTGTGTAGGTGCGATGGACCAGCGTCCCATCCAGGAGGACACACCCACAACAGGTCACACATCAACTCCTCCCACCCCGAATCTCACACTTTATAATAATTCATTCTTTCCTTTAGTGACCAGATGCTTAACAATTTGTAATTCTGTCAATAAGTTATTATTCGTGTTCGACACCGGCTCCGCTCAGCGTTTCGTTCTGCTGTAACGTTCTCACACACACTTTACTTCATCTATAGCGCAGACAGCTGCCACCTCCAGAAGTTCTCGGACGACTCCGCCATCGTGGGCCGTGTGTCAGAGGGGAACAAGCAGGAGTACCGGTCGGTCATCGTTGACTTCGTGGACTTCGTGGACTGGTGTGAGTGCAACACCTGTGTTTGAACACGAGGGAGACGAAGGAGATGGTGGTCGACTTCAGAAGAAGCACTCTAAGACACACACACACACACACACACACTCACTCACTCACTAGTGAACGCCCAGGGACAGGACATTGAGACAGTTTATTTATTTACTTATAGAATATATATGTATGTGTGTATGTTTGTATTTGTATCTATTTTTGCACCCCCTACTGATGGTACCTCAAGAGTCTGTAACAGTGAATTTCTCCATTGTGAGATTAATAAAGCTGTATCTTAATTCTTAGTTCAATAAAAAGCACACTTTAGTTTCGGTCTGTGCTATTGGTCTTATTGATTTTCTTTCCGAACTCAACACCAAATCGAGAAAGTAATCAACTGAGCTGAAGTGAAAGTGGAGCAGCGCCCCCTAAAGGAGACTCTCAGAATGCTTCTGTCCTTCGGACAGGGATCTCCAGAACCCCTCACCATTAGCATTGTAGAAATACCTGGTTGGAGTTTATAAAGATTTTCTTTAACCTAAATGGAAATTTGATGAAATTAATAAAGAAAAATAAAGTTTCATGGTTACAGTAAAAAGCTTTAATGATTTTTTTTTTTTTTCGATTTCATTCACAACTTTTACAGAGCTCAAAAACGTCAGGCATAAATCCAAAAATACAGATCAAAAATACAAGAATTTATATTTGAATATACCTTGTACACAGGGATCAGTTTTAAGGGATAAACATATAAATGCACATCTGTGCTGCTTCTACAGAATTTTAAATTTATTACACTTAGAAAATCCAGCAGCTTTATAGCCAAGTCTTAAAATAATTTTTTTTTTACTTAGTGGTGCAATTTCTTCATAAAATGCTTCTGCAGAATAAAGGTATACTGTAACTTAATTCCCAAGTTTCTATCATTCTTTATTCATGTTAATCTACAAGTTAAAATCACAACGTGACCAAAGAGCTGGAACAGATGCCTGGTTCAGTCCGTATGAGACAAGTTCAGAACAATTTCATATATTTATACTGAGAGCATAAACTGTACTTCAACATGAAATCATATAACATTACTTCACTGAGATCTTGGTGGGGTTTCTTTTTTTTTTTTTTAATAAAATCTTCTGGACTTGACTGTAGATGATTATTAATGATTTCTTTTTCAGCTTCTGTGCTTTAATATTTAGAGAGCATGAAAATACAGACTAATTATTACAAACACCAGAAAGAAAGTGAGGGGAAAGACAAAGGTGTTTATGTTGCAGCACCGTCAAAAAAGGAAGAAAAGAAAAAAAAAAAAAATCACATCAATCCGCATCACGCCTGAGATGAGCACAGGTTCACCCAGTCTGGAAGTCAGAAGCATTTTGGTTTTATATAAAGTCTGAAAGTGTACAGAAAATATGCATAATCCAGAACACAGCTAAAGAGAATGATCTCATAAAAGCAGTGCATTTATAATAAACTGAAGTGAAAAATCCCTGCAAGTCCATTCAGCTCTTAACTATTAATCTACACATACACACCTGAACTGACGTGTGTGTGTGTGTGTGTGTGTGTGTGTGTGTGTGTGTACTATAGCACTGTGACACACCTCAGGTTACTAGAGATTGAGAAGGCACAAAATGTAAGTAAAAACAATCTCAGTAATATGAAAGTGTTTTGAGACATGTTCCTCTCTGCTTCATTACAAAAGTTCTCTTTAAAATCATATGTTTCCAAAACAAAACAAAACAAACAAAAAAAAAAAACAACACCCGATAAACTGTTCCTGAAGCTGGAACTCTGGAAAGTGAAGCTGAAGAAGAGAAATCATGGCGTTTGTGAGGAAGACAGAAAAATCAGAGCAGGAACGAGGCTCAGATCAGGATTTGTGTGTGTTTACACTCGATCAAATTATGTTGTTTTTTTTTTTTACAAAAAAGTCCTGATTTGTTGTAGTTGTTTTTGCAGGTGATTAAATTGCACTTCTGACTTTCTCCATTGTGAGAAAATTGTGTGTCGGTCTTCCCCCGGATAAACACCCAGCTGTGGAACTAAATCAGAAATCATTTGGCTTTTTCCCCTCCAGACTTTACTCTGAATAGCCTTTAGTGCTTTCTTAATTAAAACAATAAGAGAAAGAACACAGCATTTGTGGATTTGGGGAGTGCATAAGCATCCTGCTTTTTTCCAGGAACGAACCATTGCAGGAACCTTGGTGGGCAGGAGAAGGGTCCTGATTCAGTGATCTTCTAACCAGGATGGAGTGTTGGCGCCAGGAAGTTTCAGTTTGATGTGGAATTGTTTGAGCGTCTGCTCCAGGTGCTCTTGGTTTCCAGCAAAATACGCAGCAATGGCATTGTGGAAGAGGATCAACTGATTGTGGAGAACCTTTACCTGCAGAACGTTACACTTGCGTTAGCATGTACACATAGGCACATGCAGGCACACACACATACGCGCGCGCGTGCATACAGGCACAGGCACACACGCATACAGGCATACAGGAACACACACACACACACACACACACACACACACACACAGGCATACAGGCACACACACACACACACACATGCGCGCGCATACAGGCAGGCACACACACACACACGCATACAGGCACACACACACACACACGCATACAGGCACACACACACACACGCATACAGGCACACATACACACACACGCATACAGGCACACACACACACACACGCATACAGGCGCACAAACACACACACACACACACGCATACAGTCACACACACACACAGGCACACACACACACACGCATACAGGCACACACACACACACACACGCCTACAGGCGCGCACACACACGCATACAGGCACACACACACGCATACAGGCACACACACACACGGATACCGGCGCGCACACACGCATACCGGCGCGCACACACACGCATACCGGCGCGCACACACACGCATACCGGCGCGCACACACACACACACACGCATACCGCGCACACACACACACACGCAGACCGGGCGCATTACACACACACGCAGACCGGGCGCGACACATTACACACACACACGCAGACCGGGCAAGCTGCGACACACACGCAGACCGCGCATTACACACACACACACGCATACCGGCGCGCGCACACACGCATACCGGCGCGCGCACACACGCATACCGCGCATTACACACACACACGCATACCGGGCGCATTACACACACACGCATACCGGGCGCATACACACACATGCATACCGGGCGCACACACACACACGCGCATACCGGGCGCACACACACACGCGATACCGGGCGTGACGCACACACGCATACCGGGCGCTAAGGACACACGATACCGGGCGCTACAGGACACACGCATACTGGGCGCTACAGACACACGCATACCGGGCGCTGGGCGACACGCATACCGGGCGCTACAGACACACGCATACCGGCGCTACAGACACGCATACCGGGCGCTACGACACACGCATACCGGGCGCTGCAACACACGCATACCGGGGGACATACACACACGCATACCGGCGCACACACATCATACACACACATCGCGATACTGGCGCACACACGCATACCGGCGCACACACACACACACGCATACCGGCGCACACACACACACACGCATACCGGCGCACACACACACATGCATACCGGCGCACACACACACACACACACCCGCATACCGGCCCACACACACACACACGCTGCGATACCGGGCGCATTACACACACGATATACCGGGCGCATTACACACGCATACAGGCGCGACACACACGCATACAGGCGCATACACACACACACACGCATACAGGCACACACACACAGGCACACACACACGCATACAGGCACACACACACACAAACGATACAGGCAATACACACGCACATACACACACATTACAGGCGCTGCGACATTACGCATACAGGCGCTGCACACACGCATACAGGCGCTGCACGCATACTGCACAAGCACACGATACCGGGCGCGATATACACACACGATACCGGGCGCATTACACACACACGCATACCGGCGCACACACACACACGCATACCGGCGCACACACACACGCATACCGGCGCACACACACACGCATACCGGCGCACACACACACGCATACAGGCGAACACACACACGCATACAGGCGCACACACACACACGCATACCGGCGCACACACACACGCATACCGGCGCACACACACACGCATACAGGCGCACACACACACACACACACACACACGCATACAGGCGCACACACACACACACACACACACGCATAAAGTCACACACACACACACACACACGATACAGGCAATACACACACACACACGCATACAGGCAATACACACACAAACGCATACAGGCACATTACACACGCACATACACACACGCACAGGCGGGCACACACACACAGGCGCGCACACACGCATACAGGCGCGCACACACGCATACAGGCGCCGCGACGCATACTGCACAAGCACACGCGATACCGGGCGCTGCAGACGACGCGATACCGCGCTACAAGACGCGACGCGATACCGGGCGCTACGCGACACGCGACGCATACCGGGCGCTACAGGCGACACGCGATACCGGGCGCTGCGACACACGCGATACCGCTCGCAATACACGCATACCGGGCGCTACGACGCACGCGATACCGCGCGCTACAAGACGCATACCGGGCGCTATCGACGACGCGACGCATACCGGCGCTGCAGACGCGACGCGACGCGATATACGGGCGCTGCGACGCGACGATACCGGCGCGCGCTGACGACGACGCGATACCGGCGCTACAGACGCACGCATACAGGTGCACACACACACGCATACAGGCACACACACGCATACAGGCACACAGACGCATACAGGCACACACACACGCATACAGGCACACACACACACGCATACAGGCACACACACACACAAACGCATACAGGCACACACACACGCACATACACACACGCACAGGCGGGCACACGCACACAGGCGCGCACACACGCATACAGGCGCGCACACACGCATACAGGCGCGCACGCATACCGGCACAAACACACGCATACCGGCGCGCGCGCATACCGGCGCGGCAACACACGCATACCGGCGCGCGCACGCACGCATACCGGCGCGCGCACACACGCATACAGGTGCACACACACACGCATACAGGCACACACACACGCATACAGGCACACACACACACGCATACAGGCACACACACACACGCATACAGGCACACACACACACGCATACAGGCACACACACGCTGCATACAGGTACACACATCGCGCATACAGGCGCACACACGCATTACAGACACACACACACACGCCAAGACACAGGCACACACACACGCTGCATACAGGCACACACACTCGCGCATACAGGCACACACACTCGCGCATACAGGCACACACACTCGCGCATACAGGCACACACACTCGCGCATACAGGCACACACACTCGCGCATACAGGCACACATACAGACTCGCATACAGGCGCACATACAGACTCGCATACAGGCGCACATACACACTCGCATACAGGCGCACATACACACTCGCATACAGGCGCACACACTCGCGCATACAGGCACACACACTCACGCATACAGGCACACACACTCACGCATACAGGCACACACACTCACGCATACAGGCACACACACTCGCAAGATACAGGCACACACACTCGCTGCGATACAGGCACACACACTCACAAGATACAGGCACACACACACTCACAAGATACAGGCACACACACTCGCGCATACAGGCACACACACTCACGCAGACAGGCACACACACTCACGCAGACAGGCACACACACTCTCGCATACAGGCACACATACACACTCGCATACAGGCACACATACACACTCGCATACAGGCGCACATACACACTCGCATACAGACATACACACTCGCATACAGGCACACACACTCGCATACAGGCGCACACACTCGCATACAGGCGCACACACTCGCACACACTCGCATACAGGTGCACACACTCGCATACAGGCGCACACACGCATACAGGCGCACACACACGCATACAGGCACACACACACGCATACAGGCACACACACACGCATACAGGCACACACACACGCATTCAGGCGCACACACACACATACAGGCGCAAACACGCATAGAGGCGCAAAGACACACACACACACACACATACAGGAACACACACACACACGCATACAGGTGCACACACACACGCATACAGGCGCACACACACACGCATACAGGCACACACACACACGCATACCGGGCGCTACAGACATACGCAGACCGGGCGCTACAGACTTCACGCATACCGGGCGCTGCTGCGATTTCACGCGATACCGGGCGCTGTGACTTCACGCATACCGCGCTACAGACACACGATACCGGGCGCTACAAGACACGCATACCGGGCGCTGCAGACACACGCATAGCGGCGCGCTCACACACGCATACCGGCGCGCTCACACACGCATACCGGCGCGCTCACACACACATACCGGCGCGCGCACACGCATACCGGCGCGCTCACACACTCATACCGGCGAGCTCACACACGCATACCGGCGCGCTCACACACGCATACCGGCTCGCACACACACGCATACCGGCTCGCACACACTCGCATACAGGCGCACACACTCGCATACAGGCGCACACACTCGCATACAGGCGCACACACTCGCATACACGCGCAAAGACACACACACACACACACACACGCATACAGGCATACACACACACACACGCACACACGCATACAGGCACACACACACACGCATACAGGCACACACACACGCATACAGGCACACACACACGCATACAGGCACACACACACACACACACGCATACAGGCACACACACACACACGCATACAGGCACACACACACACGCATACAGGCACACACACACACGCATACAGGCACACACACACACGCATACAGGCACACACACGCGCATACAGGCACACACACGCGCATACAGGCGCACACACGCACACAGACACACACACACACGCGCACACAGGCACACACACACGCGCATACAGGCACACACACTCGCGCATACAGGCACACACACTCGCGCATACAGGCACACACACTCGCGCATACAGGCACACACACTCGCGCATACAGGCACACACACTCGCGCATACAGGCACACATACAGACTCGCATACAGGCGCACATACACACTCGCATACAGGCGCACATACACACTCGCATACAGGCGCACATACACACTCGCATACAGGCGCACACACTCGCATACAGGCGCACACACTCGCATACAGGCGCACACACTCGCATACAGGCGCACACACTCGCATACAGGCGCACACACACGCATACAGGCGCGCACACACGCATACAGGCGCACACACACGCATACAGGAGTACACACACGCATACAGGCGCAAACACGCATACAGGCGCAAAGACACACACACACACACACACACATACAGGAACACACACACACACACACACACATACAGGAACACACACACACACATACAGGAACACACACACACACGCATACAGGAACACACACACACGCATACAGGCACACACACACGCATACAGGCGCACACACTCGCATACAGGCGCACACACTCGCATACAGGCGCACACACACGCATACAGGCGCACACACACGCATACAGGCGCACACACACGCATACAGGCGCAAACACGCATACAGGCGCAAAGACACACACACACACACACACATACAGGAACACACACACACACAAACACATACAGGAACACACACACACACACACATACAGGAACACACACACACACACACACACACACACACACGCATACAGGCATACACACACGCATACAGGTGCACACACACACGCATACAGGCACACACACACACGCATACAGGCACACACACACACACACGCATACAGGCACACACACACACGCGCATACAGGCACACACACGCGCATACAGGCACACACACGCGCATACAGGCACACACACGCGCATACAGGCACACACGCGCACACAGGCACACACGCGCACACAGGCACACACACACACACGCGCACACAGGCACACACACACGCGCACACAGGCACACACACTCGCCCATACAGGCACACACACTCGCGCATACAGGCACACACACTCGCGCATACAGGCACACACACTCGCGCATACAGGCACACACACTCGCGCATACAGGCACACACACTCGCGCATACAGGCACACACACTCGCGCATACAGGCACACACACTCGCGCATACAGGCACACACACTCACGCATACAGGCACACACACTCACGCATACAGGCACACACACTCGCATACAGGCACACATACAGACTCGCATACAGGCACACATACACACTCGCATACAGGCGCACACTCGCATACAGGCGCACACTCGCATACAGGCGCACACACACGCATACAGGCGCACACACACGCATACAGGCGCACACACACGCATACAGGCGCACACACACGCATACAGGCGCACACACACGCATACAGGCGCAAACACGCATACAGGCGCAAACACGCATACAGGCGCAAAGACACACACACACACACACACACATACAGGAACACACACACACACACACATACAGGAACACACACACACGCATACAGGTGCACACACACACACACGCATACAGGCACACACACACGCATACAGGCACACACACACACGCATACCGGCGCGCACACACACGCATACCGGCGCGCACACACACGGATACCGGCGCGCACACACACGGATACCGGCGCGCACACACGCATACTGGCGCGCACACACACGCATACCGGCGCGCACACACACGCACACCGGCGCGCACACACACGCATACCGGCGCGCACACACACGCACACCGGCGCGCACACACACGCATACCGGCGCGCACACACACGCATACCGGCGCGCACACACACACGCATACAGGCGCAAAGACACACACACACACACACACACGCATACAGGCACACGCACACGCATACAGGTGCACGCACACGCATACAGGTGCACACACACACGCATACAGGTGCACACACACACGCATACAGGTGCACACACGCATACAGGCACACACACGCATACAGGCACACACACACGCATACAGGCACACACACACGCATACAGGCACACACACACGCATACAGGCACACACACACGCATACAGGCACACACACACATGCATACAGGCACACACACGCATACAGGCACACACACGCATACAGGCACACACACACACATACAGGCACACACACGCGCATACAGGCACACACACGCGCATACAGGCACACACACGCGCACACAGGCACACACTCGCGCACACAGGCGCACACAGGCGCACACACTCGCGCACACAGGCGCACACACGCTCACACAGGCACACACACGCGCACACAGGCACACACACACGCGCACACACGCACACGCGCGCACACAGGCACACACACACACGCCAAGCATTACAGGCACACAAACACACGCTAAGGCACACACACACACGCTGCACACAGGCACACACACACGCCGATACAGGCACACACACGCCGCATACAGGCACACACACTGCATACAGGCAGGCACACACACTCAAGATACAGGCACACACACACTGCCAAGATACAGGCACACACACTCAAGCTGCATACAGGCGCATTACACTGACAAGATACAGGCGCACACACGCATACAGGCGCATTACACGCATACAGGCGCAAAGACACACACACACATACAGGAACACACAAACACACACACATACAGGCACAAAGACACACACACACACACACATACAGGAACACAAACACACACACACACGCACATACAGGCACACACACACACACGCATACAGGAACACACACACACACATACAGGAAC